>CM072885.1:24552619-24686220 GCA_037013685.1 Acridotheres tristis | reverse complement strand
ATACTGTGATCTTTCTTACGGTTTTGCTTCTTGTCAGAGGTGAATTTGCTGGGCTGGTACCCACTGGTTAGCACTGCATCCTGTGGTGGGAAATGTGATGTCTGCAGAGCCTCACTGCTGTGAGCACTGTGCCTGCATGTAGCTGTGCCCACAGCTAGGTAAGCACAGGTCTGGGGAGTTTTGGTGTGCTAAGCAGGGGGATAAGCTGTTTGAGAAAATGTGATTGAGCTCACTTGTAGCCCCTGTGCTCTGGGCCCAAGAAGCAAGAACAGTCATAATTGTCCACTTGCTTTTTCCTGGGCAATACTGCTATGAAACACATCTCTCAAGCTGAGAGATATTCAAACACAAGTCCTGCAGGAATCTTATGAAACTTGTCATCAGTGCCAGACAGAACCAGGAGCACTCCATCCCTCAATCTTTCCCATGAAGTTTGCTGTCTACTGTAACAATATACTTCACCTGGGGGGGAAACAAGCTCAGCAAAAGAATTCCTTTTTTTCTGAAGTACGCTTTAGAGGAATTTTCATTGTACCACTATCATTAGATTCAAAACTGTGGTCTAGCATGAATGGTTAATGGAAGTTTTCGAAATAGAGGGCAAGCCCACCTAATCTCTGCTCCACGCAGTTTTGTAGCCTGCAGCAAGAGACAAAAGGTGAATTTAGGATGACAAAGAAGAACAAAGGAAAACTGCAACAGCCATGTGTCAGTGGGAAAAACTGACCAATATGCCAGAGTCAGTTTGTTTTTTCCTGTTGGTCACTTGAAAGCTAATAGACATTTGCAGGAAAGTTTGCAGATATTTCCAGGTAGGTCTGATGAAGCTCAGGTGATCACAAGGAAGGAGATTTTTGTCTGAAGAATCAATTAGGAGGTCCTGTGGTTTCTAGACAAGTTTCTGCTCCCTTTAGTGTTTATTACTTAAGATGACTGTCCTGGATCTGGATTACACAAGCATACCATGATGACTACTGGATGGAATTGAATAATCATTAGAAAAAAAAATCCTTGATATTCTTAAAAAGAAAAGCCTTGTAACAAACTCTCTGTACCTGAAAAGGCTAATGGGGTATTTTCAGTTGTTTGTGTTCATTCAGAATTGCTGTTGAAGGGGAAATGTCCTTGCTTGAGGAGATATTATACATCAAAGTTGTGATTCAAAACAGTAAAGATGAAGAGGTAATCAAGGGTGCTAATGGTCACAGTGAGATGTGATAAATCTGGACAAAAGTGGTGATTGTGAGCAATAAATCCAACAACCTGCTGGGCCTGGCACAGAGCCACATGAGACAGGCTGATTGCCAGTAGTTTTGAAGGTGAGTATAAAATAAAGCATCCTCCAAGTTAATAACACTCACATAATGAATATTATCTTTTATTAAAGCACTAGGTCTATGATCAATACAAAATTAGTCTGCCTGAGTACATGAGCAGAAGGGGATCCTGAGAGAGTCAAGCAGGATGATGAACACACCTGCAGGGTGTTATTTTGCCTTCTGTTTGGCTTCTCCACTCCTTGTTCAGCAGCTGTATTCTCAGAAGGCTGTTTAGTCCTGAAACTGTGGTGCCTCATTTTAAGGTTGTGCAGTTCTAATGTGCTGGAAGTGGGTGGAATCTGGCCATATTTAGATTAAATCTAGGAGAGATGAGGTTCTGGGTCCTGTGCTGTGACCTCAACAACCCCTGAAGCACTACAGGTGGACTTCAGGATCTTAAAGGTTTTTTCAACCTAAATTGTTTTGTGATTCTCCAAGTGGTAGCTGGAGACCTTTCTATTCCTTTTCTTCATAGGGAAGCACACTGGCAGGAAGGGAAATCCCAGAAATTCTGATTGGGGAGCTGGTTGTCCTTTCTCAGTCCTGCCCCACATTGAGCCCTCTGCTGATGAGAGATGAGGAATAGCTTCAGGGCTGAACAGTCTTTGAGGTGACAGGACCAAGCAATTCCCTTTGAAACTATATTTTAGGATCTCTGTGGGTAGGCAGACGTATATGGAGGTGAGGGAAGCTTTTTCAAAGATGAGTCAGAAAATTACACCTTTGTCTGTGGAATAATAACACAAGACCAGCACATGGTGCTCTTAAGTAATGCCCTGTGGCATCTAAATCTTAGCTTCTTTTTGAATAAGACTAAATACAACTTTATGCAAGAAGGAAATTTCCAGCAATTGATTATCAAGAATTGGTAATAACAGAGTTGTTTTTTTCCTTCCACCAACCACATAGATTGATTCTTACAATAGAACCAGTACTTAGAAAGCTGAACTAGATATCAGATGAAGTAGACCGCTTGAGAAACTGTATTTTGACAATTCATCATAGGAGATTGTTAAGTTAGTCCTGTGTTTGACTTTTCTGGGTTTTTTGTTTGGTTTTTTCTTTTTTCTTATTTACAAGAATAGGTTAATCAGTTTCCTTTTTTTTTTTTTTTTTTTTTTTAGCATCCCCAGTTGGAACTAGGAAGGCTGCTTCAGGAGCCTCATTAGGCATTCCCTTTAGCAGCATACAATAGGATCTTGCAGCTGCCCAGTCTCTGGAGTATTGTCCAAGGTAGATGCAAGAGTTGTTACCAGAATCCTATCAAAGCAGAGTTTCCACATCCACATCCCTGACTGAGAGGTAACTTTCAAGACTATGATGTCACTTGCAAGCCTCAATATTTCCAAATTAATATCATTGTGTCCTGCTGTACTTGTGCATTTTGCTTTGTTTGATGTGGCATTTATATGCTTGCATTCATTTCAACCAGTCACTCTCTAACACTACTTAGGCTTCTGTTTTTTCAGCTCACTTGAACAGATTACCTCTTGGTCAGAAGATTAAGAGGTCTGGCTCCACAGTTAAGATATTTTACTATGCAGAAAACACAAGAAACACATTAGCTAGTTCTGCAACAGAAATAGTGGGTAAAACTCATTCAGTATTTTTAATGAATCTTTCTTTTTCTTACTGGAAAAATGTCTTGTGTATTGAAACAGAACTTTTTTTGGAGGGAAGGAACTACTTGTTCTGGTAGAACTTTGAGATTTTCTCATATAGCTTTTTCAGATCTAGGGCATATTGCAGACCAGTCCAAGTTCAGGTCTGACTGCTGGTTCAGCAAGCTGTAGAGCACATCATTTCCCAGTCTTCCTTATCTCAGGAGGACGCCTTGGCTGAGTATTGCGCTGTGGGAGAGACCCTGAGAGCAATGATCCGAGAGGGAAGGATGTTCAATATGCTCACCAAAAGGTTGCAGACATGTGAGCTCCAGTCTTCTCTCTGTTCCAGAGTAGGGCTCTTTTCAGGTGTCTTTCTCTCAGTCTGCTCAGTTGTTTTCTTTACTCTTCAAGAAAAAAAAACAAAACAAGGACCAAACTAGCCTTCATATTCTTAGTTTTTGCTAGTGTCTTGGTTTGAAAGACAGGTATTTGCTAAGGAAAGGCAAGAACCCCTTTTTCTGAGATGGAGAGTGCAACCCCCTCCCTTCTAATTATTATAGTTTCAAATCAGAGGCTTTCAGGCAGAATATATGGGGATAGGAATAACAGTTCTTTACGAATATGTCTAACAAGGCAAACCGCAGAAACAACAACAGCTATAAAAACTGACAACAAAACAGAACAGAATAGCTCAGTTCCAGTCCCTTTTGGCCACAGGCTCCCTCTCTCTGCGCTCAGTTACCGGTGCTGTGGGCAGGGCAGGTTCTGCACAGTTGAAGAGGGCTGGGTGATGGCGGCAGCGACCCAGGGGTGAGAGGGATGGACGAGCGACTCCTCCTCACGGTGTCGGTCGTGGTGCTTGGCAGAGTGCCCGGAGGTAGTAGGATGAAGTAGGAGAGCAGCAGAGTGATGTCTTGACAGCAGGGAATGTGGCTCCCGGTGTTAGGATGGCAGGGAAGATGCTAGATAGGAGCCCTGGCCGTCTTCCTTCGACTCCGTGAGTGAGAGAATGAGAGTGAGCCCAGGCCCCTCTCCCACCTTTCCTTTTCCGGTCTCCCCCTATCCCCCACCCCCCTGTGAGAGAAAACTATTGTTACTAAGGTGTAGCCACAAATACTTAGCATAACAATGGGAAAAATTCCACAGGAAGAAAAGGGAACAATTCAACCCCCAACAGCTAGGTACGAGGAACTTTGACACATGTTTGTTGAAAATGCATTTTCTATTTAGTTTTGGACGGTATCAGTAGTCACTTAGATGACCTCAGACTGAAGGACAGTTTCCTTTTTCTGCAGTTTATCAGCTGTGCTTATAACTCAGAAACTGTTTCAAGGGCTGCAAACATATAAATTTTAAATCTGTAGGGGTAGGATTTACCTTTTATTTATATATACAAGAGTAGAGCAGAACTGAAGCCTATGGGTACAAGAGACACAAAAAATATTTAAATGAGGGAAAGGACATGTTTCACCAAAAATAAGTTATCCTGGTGTAGCTATTACACAAATGTACAAAAGTACAAAGATCAAGATTTAGCAACCAAAATCCTACCTTTAAAATTTCACAAAATAAAGCTACAGAAGACATTCATGGGAGTGAAAAGGAATAGGTACATAGAGCTCATCCTCCTGGAAAGAGAACAAGGATTCCCCTTTCTCTCTTCTCTCCTGCCCTTCTGCACTATGCTGAAGCCTGAGTCTTGCAAGTTGGCAGCTCAAACTCCAGCCATTTTTTCACGTGTGGAGCCCACAGTAGGCAATGCACAATGCACAGGATGTTAGGAATTCTCAGAAACTGTCAGAGTGCATCTCTTAGATCTCATAATGATTGGTACTAATGTCAAATAGTCAATTGTGAAGCAACATTTCTAGCATTTAGTTCCAGTGCAATTTCTACACTTGGCTTTTTCTAATTTGCAAGAAATTCTTTCTTATATGATCCACGTGCACTCTCACATCAGTTAAGATTTCTGGGATGAATATTTCAGAGATGGTGATTTTAAAAACTATGAAAATATTGAGGTTGGGCAATAAGAGATGTTCTTTTTGCAGATACTACAGTCCAAATGCTTGACCATGTTTGAAGAAGTTTTACTGAAGGCATTGGAATCACAGGAAAGGTGGAAAAAGGGAAAAGAATTAGTTGCCTAGGGAATCTATTCTGCACGCCTAGATGCAAATGCTCTTCCCTGATACATTCATTTTTTGTTTACTGGACAGTCTTCCAAGATTATTGTTGGTATCAAGAGAAAAAGGAAGTGATATTTCAACTGCAATAAGTCATATGGAAACTGCTAATTTCAAAAGATGCTTGAGCATTTTTACCTTGTCAAAAAAGATTCTAGTCTGCCATGACAATTGATGTTTACTTCAGAAAAAATACTTTTAGAAAAATGTAAATTTTGAGGTTTTATTTCAGAGCTGAATCTTCTTTGGGAAGAATTTTTTTAGAATTTAGATATTTATATATTTTTGGAAGGGATTACCTGTCTCAAAAAAATTTTCATAAGAAACAGAGCAACATGTTTCAAATGCTTTCTTCATAAAGCATGCATTTGGACTACGGCTCCTTCAGTTAGAGATACCCACAGGATGAATCCATCCATTACTGTCCTTGCAAACAAAGTGATAGTGGGAGGGCAAAGATGTGGCTTCCATTGTGATGTCCAAAACACAGTGATCTGCAAGAAAATTTTCTACTGTCAGTAGATAGGAACAAACATCATACTCATGGCAACACAATTATTCATATGCATACACACAAACCAAGGAAAAATCTGCATAGTCTGCACAGAAAAACATACATTAACTTCATATCAGATGAGGGGTAACTTAATAGTAGCTAAATGTGTGTTGGAGACCAAACTCTTCTAAACACAGATGAGTAGATTAGACCCATCCTCTAAAGCATATTTGAAAGATCTTCCTTTCTGATCCTTTGGATACAATTCTATAGCTCATCATGCCAATTAAATAATTTTGAATTGAACTGAATTGAGGAATGAATCATTGGTTGCAAGCCAGTTCCCAGTTTGCAAAACCTCACTACAATGTTTTGGCATCATTTCATGTTCACTTGTCTGTCTGACTATAACCTGCCAACAGAAACCAGCTTATTTCCTCAAGGGAGATTAAAACAAATATAAATATATATATAAAATCTGTTTCAAGCCACAAAGGCATTATTGGCTTCAATCTGATCTAACTCACATTCCACTGAAAACAGTTGACCTTTCTGTTGTCTTCAGTGTGGTTTGCAGTGTCCATCCTTGGATAGAGCCTCTGACAGTTTAACAATGCTTGCTTTTCAGAGAGCTACTTGCTTGAATATCCAGACAGGTAGAGTGAAAAGAACATCTGAAATAGCTACAGAACATCAGCTCTGATAAAATAATTAATGGAAACAATATCTTTAAAGAAGCAGAATTTCCAGAGCACTCCCAGATATGGTCTGACCTTCCCACATGGATGACTCTAACATTAGACATAGATGAAAAGCTTACGGAGTGATTGCTGACAATGTTTCATGGAACTTTAGAGATATTCAGCACATTTACTACTCAGAGCTATCAGTCACCATTTCTACTAGTGACAATATTGTTTACAGAGCGAGAAAAAGTTTGGTTGTTGGTTTTTTTTTAAATATTATAAAACTGTCTTTTGATCCCACTCCAGAAGGGAAGTCAGCTACTCCAAAAGGGGAATTCAGCTAATAATCTTTAATCTTCCTTTGCAGTAAAATAATTCTAAAATTAACACTAAATTAAAGAACAAAGTTCTAATCCAGATTTCAACTGTAAACAAAAACAAAATTAAAAGCTCAAAATGGTTATAACATACATTAAAGGCTCTAATGAGATGTAACAACAGACTGTATGAATTTACAGAAATAAAACTGAAAAAATAGAAGAATTTCAAGAGTTTGCAGTTGATGGTTGTCAGAGGTTCTGAAGCAGGAATGGGAAGTTTCCTTACATTTACATTTGGAAAATTATGTATGGAGACTTCTGAGGACCTCTAGTATTGATAGCAAATATATTTGGAAGTAAACAACCAGCCATCAATAGGAGTCACAAATGTTAGCACCAAATTCACCAAATACCACTAATCTACAAATGGCCCTGCTTGAACCAGATTCTCTTCTACTTACTCTTAATTCACCATGGAACATTTCCATTGCCTTCAGATGTTATTTAGTAGTTATTCTGGTGTTAGCACAGAGTTTGAATTGGGCTGTTTTTGAAGGGAAGCCCCAGTTCCACCATGCCTAGACGTAATACAGCTGTAGTGATCCCATGAGAAGACCTTTTCATTTTATGGAAACAGCAAGGAGCAGCCTCACTGTGAATGTGCTGACAGCCACATATATTCTGCCATCAGTCTTTCAGTTCTGACACACCCAGGCATTTTCTCTTTAAGATAATATCACAGACTTTGGCTCTCTACGCTCAAAATAAAATAAATATCAAGAAGCAACCCTGCTGTGTTTACTAAGTAATTTTCAAGTGTCTAATAAATATTGGTTATTTGTACTTGCCATAGTCAGTGTTTCAAGTATCTGAATTGATTTCAAGTAGTCAGTGAGAGGAAGCCAACCATTGGAGCAGAGCCAAAGAACAAACTTTACTGAAAGTACCCAGGGAGAGACATTGAAGGGAAGAAGGACTGGAGGCCAATGGTACTGTACCTCTCTCTTTTCATCGTTACTGATGAGTCCCTGCTTATTGATGACAAGGGACTTTTTATTTTAAAGCAAAGCTTTTGCTTTAAAAAGTGTTAATTCTTCGCAATTTTTGCACAGCTACAAGTAGACTACTTTTCACCTACCTCTTACCAATGGATAATTCAAATCTGTGCTTTCTTTACTGCTCAAGCAGTTATCTGACAGCCCATCAACCAAAACTCAAGGCTTGGGGGAAGGTTAAAAGATATTGTGGCAGTCTTGGGGTATCTGAAAAACAACTGGCATGGTTTGAGCCTAATTTGAAATTAAGCACCATGCACTGCTCACTGAACACCCTCCCTGTGAAGAAACCTGTAATGATCAAGAGACGAGATTTCTCGAATTAGACTTGAAGTAAATAGGTTTA
Organism: Acridotheres tristis; assembly: GCA_037013685.1. Taxonomy (NCBI): domain Eukaryota; kingdom Metazoa; phylum Chordata; class Aves; order Passeriformes; family Sturnidae; genus Acridotheres; species Acridotheres tristis. The sequence continues at coordinate 24,678,208 of CM072885.1, read as the reverse complement.
GGACAGCCCATCCAAAGATGTTACTGTGCATGTAGTATGAAGCACTTGCCTCGAGGGGCTGGCAGGAATCATGACAGAGTTTGCGCAAGTTTGAGTTTTGGGGTTTCATCAGTGGAAGTGAGAAGCAACTTAAATGAAAGTTCAGAAGCTTTGGAATTATATAATTCCTCAATGCTGTTTTGGGCACAACTATACAATACAGACATTTGTTTTTATAAGCAGCATGGAAAAAAAAAGGTCCAGGAAAACATCAAAGTATCCAAGACCACATAAAGAAGGAAGTTGTTTGTTTCAGACAAAGAAGGCAAGCACCTCTCATTTTATAGAAGGAATAAAGGAGACAAAGAAAAAATTACCAACATACTCAGATTTTCCTCGCATATTCATCTTTTTTTTACCCCAATAGCAAAAAAATAATAATAGAAAAAAAATACAGTAAATAAATAATAACCAATTTTGAAGTCTCTTTGTAATGAACTGTGAGGCATTGTTTGAGGATAGATGATTGAAAGCCTGTAGGTTGGGGACATAGTTGCACAGGACACCTAAGTATCTACCATAGACACTGTTCTATTATTTGGTGCCTTAATTGCCAAATACAATTTTCTAGTCTTTTGACAAGCAAAATGCTTACACTGACTAAAAAGTACATTAGGTGACCAGGAAGTTTCAAATGTATTAGTGACATAGTGAACTAATGAGAAAGGGTTTGTTGTTCCTGTTCACTCCCAGCCCAGACGAGAGAATGGCTCATGTTGCCTTGTTGCAATAAATCTGGCTGCCTCAACTCCTCTGAGAAGCCAGTTGGCAGCAAGGTGCTTTCCAGAGAAAGGCAGGTAAGGAGAGAGGATGCTGCTTTGGGAGGACTCCAGAAGGAAGGATGGGCGGATATAAATAGGAGGGAAAAAACAAAAGGAATTTTTAAAAAAGAGGCAAATATGATTTGTCTTCTTTCTAAAGAGAAGAGCAAGGCACAAGGCCAAATTCCCTGAAAATGATGAGTGTGTGGGTACTCCTAACTCTGTTGTTTTAATGGCTTGGATCCTAAGCAGACTGCAGTAATGCATTGATACTTGAGACAAACAGCCATTTACTTAATGGCTCATGGATTAAATGAGTTCCAGACAGGCCTGGACAGTGGTCAGCAAACTTCTAGTATATCACCTACCAGCAGTACCTTTTCCTCAAGACCTTTGAAAATGGCAGTGTCCAGCTGAAAGCAAGTTTTTCGTTCTCTGGGAACTGCAGGGATGCAATGGGAATTCATACCATGGGGGGAGTGGCAGACAGTAATGAGCAAGAGAGTAAAAATGGTAATTTATATAAAGATAGTGTATCATCCTCACTTAAAGGCGATTTTAAATACTTTGATTCTGTTTAAAGGCTACTTTTCTCTAAATAATTCCTTTATTACATTTCTTTGTCTTTTTTTTTTTTCACTCCTCAGAGAAACAGGTCACTTCGGTTCTAAGCTAAGGCATAATGAACCCAGTAGGAGCCAAATCATCAGGAAACTACTTCTGACACATAATGTTTCTGGTGTGTCAAAAAATTATAAGATTTTTAGGTTAAGCCTGGAAATTATTTTCTATTTTTCCTCACTTTACCAGATATATTCAGTCAGCTATAGTCATATTCTTGTCTAGCCCATGAACTTGGAGATACATAATATACAATATACAATATTGTACAGTTATTTATAGTTACAATTATTTAGGACATGCTTTAGCTTTAGTTACTAATGATACCTGTACCAATATCAGATTTCTCTCCCTCACCTATCAATCTTTATGGAAATTGCAGGCACAAACTTATAAATTGCTATGCATTAATTTCTACGTTGACTGCATTGTGTATTGTTACCCTGAAACAAAGATGATATTAAAATGCCCATGTTGTATGGGGATATAAAAGCATAAGCAATACATTTATCACGTAAATGTATTTTCTATGGTCTGTAAGGTTCCACCTGCATAGCTAACACACCAATGTTCATTACTCTGCTCAATACCAGAAACTAAGGAGATTGTTACTGTGTTGAAATACAGGCAGACAAATAGCTGTGGAAGAAGAAAAAAAAATTAAAGTGAGGAGGGAAACTAGCCAGAGATTGCTCCTTTTTTGTCTCTTTTTAAAGGTGACAAACTGAGGTCATAAATGCTCTGGATACATGAGAAGGGTATCCCAGCACTAGTATTCCCAGCTGCTCCTGCCTTCACATCACAATTGTACCAACACAAATGTCTGTGTGTTTATATGAAAACCAGATCATGGAATGGATTTGTGCTGAGGAATGGCTTCCTGATCAGGGCCATGAGTCTTTGGAAGCATTGTTCGAGCAATCCCCTTGTTGATCAGAATAAGACGGGCTGTACATCATTTCGCAAGTATTGCAATGTGATAATGTGACAAGGGCACTGTAATCTTGTCATCTTGTTCTATGCAACTTTAGAGAAGTTTCTCATGAGAACAAGGAAGAACCCTGGCAAGAAGAAACAGCAAGGCAGGAATCTGTATGCAACCAATCAAAATGTGACAGCTGTACTTGTTGCTTGCTAAGTGTATAAAAAACCATTGTAACAGAGAATAAACGGAGCTTGCTTTATTAATCATATTGATTGCCTGCATGCCTTCCCTCGCCATTGTGGCGGATTTGTGTTTAAAATAACACCCCAAACCCCCCAAAGAAAACAAGGCCAAACACATATATATATATATTACATAAGACTCTTGTTTGTTAAGAACAGGTCTACCCTATATGAACAGAATTTATGCTCAGTTAAGTCTTGTCTTTCTTCCCACAGCTGACATAGGAGCAGAAAGTCAGGTTCTGCTTTTGTCAGGGTTTGGGTAGTTGGGCACACACCTGTCTGTGTGTTCTGATCCAGACCAAATCCATGCCACAGCCTGAGCTGAGGTTGTGACTGGAAACACAGCTGAAGCTTAGAATGGAGGAAAACTTTCGAGGGAAAGATTGACAGAGGAGGAAGAGAAGTTTCATTTCTAAATATCCCAGAGATAGTCAGTGACAAGCAATGTGTGCTTGGGGGGATCATTTAGTTATCTTGCCCAGGAGAGCTGGTTGAACTAGGGCACTCTGGACTGTGCAGAGTGCAATAAGTCATCATCTAGGAAAATTAACTGCTAATGGGATATAGACTTTTAATGTTGACAGCCTTTCCTTTAACAAGGTATTTCCCACTGATGAATCCTAAACTGAGAAAAATATTTTAAATGCAGCCCAAGAGTTGAGTTTCTGAGTGTATTTGCCAGGATCACAATGACTTTAAACACATAAACAACAACAACTTCCACGCTCAGAAAGTACAGAGGAGATTTTTTTTTGTATTAGAGACAGATGGAAAGAGGCCAGTTCCAAATCACAAACACACTCCCTGCTTATCTGTAATAATTCTCCTTAGCAAGGCAAAGATACCTTTGCTGGAGACAGGTGCTGTGCTAAAATGTACAACTGTTCTTTTTATTTACATGTGCAGCTGCTAACACCTTTGGTGTGAGGTTTGAATGTACAAATGCGAAATTCAGCGTTTTTAATTATGTACCCATGTTTGGAAAGCAGGCTTTTGATAAGGTCACATATTCTTGAAATGAACCATGAACAGGTACCTGAGTCAGGGACTGGGAAGAGGCTTAAAAGACATATTGCTCTGGGAAGATTCACTGGAGATATGGAAGAGCATCTGTATCCAGTGGAAATATGCACTGGAGAGCTGCTGGTTTTCTATTCTCCTCAGGACTGGAATGGACCAGCACAAAATGCACACTCCCACTATTCAAAATGCATTCATTTAATAAGTAGCAAACAGAAATGAGGGAATTCACATGTTCTCTGCCTGGATTGCAGGAATTGTGCAGGAATCGTTCACATCTGTAAGGGTTTTAACTGCTTTAGTAATGCTTTTATCCCACTCATTTCAGTGGCCTCAAGTCATTGTCTGCCACTGGAGTCAGAGATGTCTCAGGCTTTGCAGACACTCAGGTTCATCATCTTCATGTCTCACTCAAACTTTCATTCCTCTTATCCTCTCATATTTCGCCTGAATAAAGCTTCAGTAATCCCTTATGTCTCACATTTGGAGGGGTGAGATGGCAGATGGTGGTGGGACAAAAAAACCCGAAGCAATATTTGAAATCCTCTTTATTCCTCTCTGAAGGAAGCTCAGGACTGCCTTAACTGAAGAATGAGAACAGAAGTTTTCTGAAACAGTGTGATATAGAACTTTTAAGCTCTGAAGAATTGTTTTCCTCATAGGACTTCTTTGCAAAGGAACGCAAAGAAAATTTCGTATTGTCAACTCAGTCTCCAACGAAAAGGTTTTCAAAATTTTCCTCTTTTGGAAAAAGCTTAGCTAAGTCCCAGAGGAACTAAAGGAAGCTCAGGAAAAGTAAGGGCTTACATCTTTTTGTCTGAGATTTTATGAAGAGGGTGGATAGATGGGCAGCAATGCTTAACCCTTTCTTCTAAGTCTTTGGCTGATCAGAGGAGAATTACTTTGACCTACTTCGTCCCTCTGCATATTTGTTCCAATTTTTTTTTTTTTGCAATATAATAAAAATTATCTGCTTCAGAAATATTTAGGCTGCATCAAGGAAAAGCTGGGGGTTTTTGTTTGTTTGTTTTTTTTAATGTCTGTTGAAGTCTCTTACCAAAGGCCAAATATGCAGAGAGTTGGTCAAATGTTGTTGTCAACATTTAAAAAATTTACATCTGGTTAGGATGGGTCATATTAATTTGATACCAGCCTCCTTCTTGTTTTCTGGATAAGAGGGTGAAGTAACCTCCCAGATAAACTCAGCAATAAGAGAAATGTAGGAAGAGAAATCCTGCAGTTCCGCTGGCTTATTTAGAGGTGTGATTAAATAAAGGTGCAAACAACTAAGGACTTCAAGTTTTAGCCTAGCAAATTTTTCTGCTGCATCATTTTCCATTTGGACTCAGCAAGAGCAAAATTGCCTATTGATTAGTAGATATCCACTACAGAAGATTCAATAGGTGCTTTTACATATGCTGAGTCCTAAAGGCAGAAAACTGAGCTAACAAAAAATAAATTAACACTGCCTTTATCATGGTCGAGAGTGGTCCCCGATAATCCTTTTTAGGGTTCACAGATATTCAGGGTAAAAGTGGCAAAATAAAAGAAGAGTGGTACGATGACCACGGCTTAGCAACATAAAACACTTTAAATAACAATGAAACTAAATGTGGGGCAAAGCCCAAAAATCAGATTACAATAACCAAGGGAACAAGGTCTCTTTAGGAGCTGGTGGTGGAAGAGGAGGGTGAAGGGAGGTCCAGGGTATAAATATGAGGTAAGAGAGGAGGTGGAGTTGAGGTAGGGTCCAATGGGTATAGGGGAAAGTGGTGTAGAGGTGAGGTAAGGGAAAGCAGGGTCCAATGGGGTAGGTTGGATGGAACATTGCACCAACTGAGGGCCAATGGGGATACAAGGAAGGGAGAACATTCTGGAATTGGGAGTGATGATAATTGGCTAGTATATGAGGTATTAACATGGGCAATCCCATAACTCTTTGGAACTTTTCACTGGGGTCACCACAACTTAAATAAATGCTTCCCGTGGTCTAGGGTTGGGATACAACCCTTCTTCAGTGATGGTTGCCAGACCTGGAATACCAGTCAGGCTGACTCCCACATGCCTTTGACTACAGAGCTTCCCACAGCTTTCTCCAGAGAAATTGCTCTGTGAACATTGAACAGCTCTGAATTCTATCTGGAAAAAAAAAGCAGCCAAGATAGGCACAGTGTAAATTAGATGGTATTATTAGCAAAAGTTATAAGATTGTGGGTTGTTTGTCTTGCAACACCTCTTTTTGATACCAGCTAGTATCAGGCATCTCTGGACTAAGTAATACTTGGGAAAGAAAAAGAGAATTCTGGCTTTCAATTACTTTAAATTAAAATAGACAAGACAGGGAAAATGATAACAGGGTGATGAAGGGAAGGGCTAGAGAGTAACTTGGTTTAGACTACAGGGAAAAAATTGAAAAGGTTAAAATAAACCAAAACATTGGTTCTGCATTTCAAAGGAATTATTTTTTCCACTCCCATTGCACAATAAATAACAACAAATACAGAAAAGAAAAGATAAAGCTGTTTCAGACAGACCCTTAAGAGTCCAGAATAGCATTAATAAATTTAAATGAATATAGTTTATATAAGCTCCATTTAATGAACATTATCACTCTTCACAAATATTCTATATTTGAGATCTGCATAAAAATAAAATATTTTTCAAAAGCTTGGCATGAATATCTATTGATCAACAGTAATTTTGTGAAAAAGACACTGAGGATATGAAATTTGAGAAGTGAATTCACTAATTTTGTTCAAATCTGTAGTTTAATTTATTTTTGCCTTCCTTAGATTGTGAGATGATGCACACTTGGATGTTGTGAGTTGTGTCCAAAACTATGTCAGCACCTGCTGTTGGAAATACCAACCATGATCCAAAACTTTTGTAGTTAGAGAAACAGAAAGCCACTGTGCTTAAATAACTGCTGACCTAAGAAAGTAGGACATAAGTCCAGCAGGACATCCTTTTCATGTAATTCCTCTCTGGGTTTGTGTTTTCCCCTTTTTTTTTTTTCAAACTTTTTGTTTGTTTGTTTTTCTAGGTAGGAAAGGCTTGGCTCCTCCCCTTGACTGGAGCATCTCCCAATGGGATGATGTAATTTTATCAGTCACACAGTGGGATTCAGTGGCCCATTAACAGATGATATCTTCCTGGAGGAATAGAAAAGATAAGGATGAGTGCCCCACCTGGTTTTAACAGATGGCCCATTAGCAGAGAATATCTCCCACAGAGGTAAGGATCACTGCCCCAGCTGATTTCAACAGATGGTGATAGAATACATACTTTTGGTCACATCCTGTGTTGCATCCTAAGACAGTTTCAAATGTTTTATCCCATCAATTTTTTTGCATTTTGTTCTCATACAGCAATCAAACTAGACATTTCCAGGGTAGTCACCTGCTTGACTAGGTAAAATGCAAACATGGAATAACTACCTAGGAGAAAGAAAACCCTGGGCACATTCACTAGCTCCTTTTATGGGCTTCAGAGATAATTTATAAATATCAAAGACTTTCAGTTTGATGGTGGTCATGGTCTAGGATACCACAGAGATCCTTGGAAACTATGAACAAAAATTAATCTCAGGAAAACAAGGTGAAATGCATACTTTATGCAAAACACAAAATGAGAAAGAAAGGGCGTGAGGTGAGAGAAATGAGCATGAGATGAGAAATGAGCAGGGGGAAAAAGGAGAAAGGCAGATGATTGAGAAGTGAGGGACACAAACCAAGAGCTTATCCCTGACAACGAAGAGAAGCAGATGGAGAAGTTGTTTTAACTCTCCACTACTCTGTGGGGAGACCACTGGAATGGATTGGCAAAATAATAACCATATACGAATCAGTTTCAATTAATGAAGAATCTCATTCAATTATACCAGTTTCTTTCCACAGCATTGTACACCTGTAGCTTCAATGTAAGGATATTTGTCTCTCTTGTAGAAAATGAAATGTTTATAAAACAGAGAGCATGTTATCTTTAATTCCTTAATGGAGATGGATGCTTTATTTTAATACTTCAGAATGTCTACAGGCCTTATGAGTGTCTTAGAATTAAAAAAAATTAATCATGTGAAGCATTTCATAACCTCTCCCTGTCTACTATTGATAGAAATGAAGGCTCTGGGAGAGCTGTTAATGTCTCTAAAACAAAACTGCAGTCTTTGCACAGGGAAGAGGAAGATACTATAGCTCAAGTCTTCAGGCAGTAAATTGTTTTACAGCACACCTGAAAGGACATGATAATTCCATTTTTTTCTGGTAATTACACATGGATTTTTGCTTTCCTTTGTTTTATTTTTAGGGTCTTAAATAAAAGTCTTCCCTTCATGGAGGGGACCCTTTTAAAGGCAGGATTCTCCAGTCTTAAAAATGGTTGCAATCTACACAGATTTCATGAAAATCATCCACGTCCTCTTTTATTTCCTACTCTTTTAAGTAGGCCTTATTCATAGTTCACAGTCTTTCGTTGCTTGTGTAATTTATCTGCAATGTAGACAGTAGACTTTAACATCTAGAACACAAGGGATCAGTCAGCATGGCAGGTCCTTGATTGTTCTCAAAAACATAAAAAATTTAATCAGTGCAAGTCTCTTAGTGTTTGCTGGGCAAAAGGGATGGAAGTGTTTGATGGCACTTTCCTCTTTTAAAGTCGTCTGCCCCAGGCAGCCCACGGTGGAAACCCTATATGCACTCAGGTAAGAAACAAAATGAAGTGGGGAAAGACAACAACTACTGCTGGTTACACACTATAAAGGCACAGGGAATTTGTCAATTTGTAGAACATTGTCTGGGAATTACACTCCCTCTACAGCACTGCTAAATTCCAGACTTAGTGCTTTGTTGCAAGATGTGACAAGAGTGCAGAGAAAAAATATTTCATTTAGTGATAGCAGAAGTCATAAAAAGCTTCAGGGAGATTGAAACGATAATGGTGACCTGACTCCACAGGGAGGAGACAGGGAAAGAACACACTGTGCACCATGCAGAAGAAATTCTCTCATGAAAACCCAGGGAGCTGGAAACAGAAGGAGATAAAGTGTATTTCTGAACTCAGTCAGTCTGCCTTGTTCTCCATACTGCCAAACTCAATATTCATTCTCAGAAAACCACTGTAGTGAACACCTGGTCACACATGCACAGAAAATGTGAACATTTAGTGCACAGCCCATACTGGAAAAAAATGAGAAAGAGGAAATATAGATGAGGAAGTGGTATTTCCATCATTATCACTGTCCTGAGGAAAGTTTCTGTGCCTCTTAGATAACAAGGAAGCTTCAAATTAGGAAGTGTTTTTTCTTCTTCTTAGCTTCAGTTTGTGGCTAAAATTACATGGGATACCTAAATAATATCAGACACTATCTATACATTGTTCTAGATAACTTCTGTAGAACCAAAAAACCTCTTTTGATGTGTTAACTTCCGGTAAGCACAGGTAAATGTGAATCACTCTGCATAACCACAACTTGCACAGGTCATATAACAGAAAAATAATTGTTTCTGACTTCCAAATATGGCAAGGATTTTGACATTTTGCACTTACCATAACACTGATGTCCAGGTACCTATGGCCCACGTAGCTCATCAGATCTGGTAGCTCTCACATATAATATAGTCAGTTTTCACCTGTGAAAGTCCATTATAAATGTTAAGAGTGTTATTCTAGTAATCTAGAGAATACATTTGTAATATTATTCTTTGTAATCATCTTGACAGCTTCACCCTAATATTCAATATTGAGCATTTAAAAAGTAAGCAGAGTTTTGGATTTGGGTATTTTCTCTATGAATCTGTTTGCTAAATAAAATCCTGAAAAACTGAAAATCAGAGTTTAAAGTCTCAAGTCCTGTCCTCAGTTTCCTATTTGTGTTTTCCTTATGCACATCTCCTTTAATACAGAAAAATCATTACTGTGAATATCTTAAGGATGTGAAGACAACAGTAATAACCTATCCCAGCACATATGAATTCATTTTGAAATCCAAATTCTTACATAACATTACATTATTTGTGTTTAGACTGTCTCCTTTCCTTAATAATCCAACATAAGGAAAAATGCAAATTGAGAGATAGTGAAGCTCTTCAATTTGTCTCCAGTAGTGATGTATGAATACTGAGATGCTAATTTCCCAATATATGATTCACTACAGGACATATTCCTTGCCTAACCAAGTAGTGTGAACTAACATTTGAATGTTTCTGTTATAAGGATAGATGCAAGATTTCCCAATGAGGTGAACTGAGAGATCAGTAAAGATACGGATGGAAATACAGAGAAAATAAAGAGAAAGGTAATGAGATAGAAAAGCAATATGGGCAAGAACTACCAGGTTGATGAGAGAGTGGAGATTCATGCAGAAGTTATGCTCAGAGAACTGCAAGTGGAGATGAAACAAATGAATTTGATGTTAAATTCAAAAGGAAGCAATGGAAGCAATAGTGCAGAGATACTGTGATATAGCCTAGGAAGGATTTCCAAAAGGATTTCCAAAGGATTTCTATCACTTTGGTGATAGACTGGAAAATATTTAGAAAGAGAGGCTGATCCATATAGTTTAATCTCTCAAAGCACCATTCCACTGAACAGCAGGACACTTCCATCTTTCCCAGACTACTGGTGATGATTTCCATAACCTGCCTAGAGCTTCAGTATAAAAGCCCTTCTACTATTAATAATAGGGCACCACCTCCATAGACCCCGCCCTACCCTCAAAAAGCTCCTGAAAGGCATTCCTTTTCCTTTTAAACATGGTGCCAGGACCTTGCTGGGTGTGAAGTTCACATGTTTGGTTCTGGGCTTTTATCTGCCAAGATTTTAAATCGCTTTTGGAGCTGAGTTTCATAAAAACTGATACACACAGAAAGTGCTTTATGGAATTTGCTGTAACTCTTGCCTACTGCGGGAATTGTGAGGACTAGGCAGAAGTAACTGTGATGAAAGATGTATGAGAGATTATTTTAGTGGGAGCTGAAGAGGGATGTGCTTTCAGGTATGTTGCAGTGAAAGAACTAGCTGAATTTAGTGACTTGATTTATGAGCTATAACTAAAGCAAGACTCATAGAGAAGAAAAAGAGATTTTTCAGTCCAGGTGGCAAGGATATGAATGTTGGTTCTGACAGCTAAGTGTGAAAAGTTTTCACAAAAATAAGCTTAGTGAATGGCCTTTGCGCCTTTCTGGACCTGGACCATTCTCACATGGTTAGTGAGCCCTTACAGTCTTTGCTTTAGGTGGTTTGCAATAAAATAATCTGTGCAGAATGATGGAAACTTCTTCAAGTTCCTTCAAACAGAAGCATCTTGAAAGTAATGATTGTTTCAATTCCTCAAGTACTTTCTTTCCCTCTTGCTGTCATTCTGATAAATGAAGAGGCCATATGACACCCCGTACTTCATGTCTCTGTGGAGCGTGTAAACGTTCTGTTAGAGCCAAATCAGTACTTCTCATCTGCAAATTAAGAGCACACTGAAAGTTTCTTAGCTAAGATCTTAATATTCATACTCAAAGTAACAATTTCTTCAAAATCTCTATTCTTCAGGAAAAAAAAAAAAGAAATTTTAAGCATAGAAATAATTTAGGATAAATTTGCTCTGTATTTCTTTAAGCATTGAGGCTAAAGGCTCACAGAAAACATTGTGTTCAAGACTCCAGAGAATATTTCTGCTGTTTTCAGAGAGATTTGCAATATGGTTACAATAACATGTTCTTATTAAAAAACGTAACTCCATTGCATAGCTGAAGATGATCTTTGACCCCACTGAATGTATCATCTAAGCAAATAGAGTAAGGCAATACTCCTTTTTAAAAGGGAAGGAGCAAAGTCGAGGGCAGATTCAAGATACAGTTTTTAAAGGGAAACAAAGGGATCTAGATGCCCCACTCCCAGATGATTTCTGATGACTTGGGTGCAGAACATGCTCCTTCCATAGCTTGATCTGTGCCTGCAATTGGGGGCTATCATACCTTTTCTGTTGCCCCCAATAATCAAAGTGTGCTGCAAAAGCATGTGAACATGCTGACAGTCATCTATCTGGGTCAACCTTTGATTTCAGCATAACAGAAATTGATGAAAAAGCACTTGGATTATGACTAGAAAGTGTATGAGAGAAGAAAACAAACACTGAGATAGAGTCCCTAGCTTCCTTCTTTCAAAGTAGACTTCTGTGTCTGGATGATGGACAGTAGGGGTTTTAAAGAGTAAAGTTGTAATGTTTTATGGAGGCCAGGGTCTACAGTGAAGATTGAAAGCATATGGCAGAATTTCCCTGCGGGATTTCTGCAAAATACCTCTTTTACAGGTCTGAATTATATCAGTGTGGGGCTGAGTAAAGATAAAATTTAGGCACACTTCAAGGGCTGCTCTTTATCCAACTGTACTTGAAAAAAAGACACCATGAGTAGAAAAATAAACCTCCTTAAGGGACTAAATGACAAATAAGTTGGGTCCATTAGCAACAGCAGAATATGTGCAGGCACTTGTGTCCATTGAGATAAGACATTTTAGAAAAGCTTGCTCTAGGAAGTATATTCATAATGAACAGATAACAGGAACTTAGAGTCACAGAATTTCATCAGTATGGAAGAAGCCATGAGCTACTGCATAAAAGAGTCTTGGAGGGCATGAATAGTGTAAAGCTTGTGAAAGGATTAACCCAGGGACATAAGAAGGTAAGAACCCATTCCTGTTCTGATAGTTCTCTTGTCACTCTTTCCTCTTGCCGTAAAACTGTATATATACAGCTGAATTCCTGGTCTTGCTTGGGACTTTCTGATATCACGCTAAGAAAACATAAAATAGGCTCATGCTGAGTCAAACTGTACTACATAAATAATGTACAGGCATGTACAGGCCATGCAGCGGAACGCAGTATTTTTCAGAGAAAACAATGACCACAGATTCAAGCTCAAGGTTGCAATGAGGATGGAGAGTGCAAAAAAAAGATCATCCGATGAGAAAAGGGGATCTTGCTGAGCTTAATTGATGAGACTCATCAGCATTCCAGTTTGAAAGATAAAAGGTTGGTCTATAAGGAAAAGTAGAACTCAACAGTAAAGAAAAGCAGCTGACTGGAAACACTTAGGAACCATAACACTATTGGCTTAATTTTCTTTGTCAAATATCAACCTCAGGGAAACTTCATCTACTGCTTCAGTTGAAATGGGGGAGACAGAAGTGACAACAGGTTTAAAGTTTGATAAATGTAAAGATCTATTTAAATACAAGGAATGTTTCTCCTGTTAGATAGCCCTGTTTCTACTCTTGGTATTCATTTGAATAGTGCTGTTTGTCATCTACCACCCACATTTATGCCATCACATGGTTATGTCCAGCAGAAAACTGTAAGCAGAGCACCCAAAATTGAACAATGGGACTAAGGACTTCAGAGTCCTGAGTCCACACTGCAGTGCAAAAACGCAAAGACAAAACTTACTGGTCTGCATACACAAAGGAAGACTCTCCAGATGCCAGTGCAGTACTGACTTGAGTTCATCTAATGCACTTCGTTTAGTGCCTCATCATTTCTTATTGATGAACTAGAAGCTACTTCACATGTGGGCTGAGAGACACTGGGACAACCAACAAGCATGGCAGATTTGCTGTGTTTTGTTTTCCTTTTTCTCCTCAGCACTCTGTCATTGGAAGCAGTGAATGTTTACAAACAAGTAAAGCTGGGCAGAAAACAGATGTTTTCTACACAATCAGTTCACAAATAATGAGACTGCTCCCATGCATGCTGTTAGCACTCTTGTCCGTGGAGTATAATGGGAGAGAGACAATGGAGAAAAGATAAATGTAAACTATTCTGTTTCTGCAAAACTGCAAAAAACCTCAAACAAGGAAGTCTTTCTAGAAATTCATAAAGTTTTACCACCCAAAGGGGCAGGATGGGTCAAAGGAGCATAATATCATGTAAAATATTTTGCTCATACCTGCCAAGCAGTTACCACAGATGGAAAGGATCAATAGTTTCTTTGTTTTTGTGAAGAATAGTTGGTAAGCAGAAGATATTGATCAAATATTGAGCAAATATGTGCATACAAACTATTCTCCTCTTTCTCCTCAGGCTGAGTTTCAGAACAGATTCTCTCTCATCTCTCCAGCATGACACACATCAGCAGCACTACCAGCTGAGGTGACATAAAAGTAAGGAGCATCTGTTACAAGTCCTGATAAGCTCTCTTATTTACTTATAGTTACTTACAGCGTTAATTCCAAAAGAGGCCTTTCTTTTTTACTTCTTAAAAAAAATAAATTTAATTTAAAAAATGAGATATTACTTACTACTTACCTCAAGATACACAAGGATAAATGGATTTTTAAAAATCTATATTGTCTCATCTCATCAGTGGGAGGCTCTAAACAACCAAAATACCCTTAACTGGTGTAATTTCCTGCTGAAGACTGATGTATTTCTTCAGTGCAGCTCAAGACTATACAGCAGGCTACAGTCTGCCTTTTCAGACTGAATACAAGAAAAAAAGTGTTGCCAGTTCAAAGTTATACAGATTCCAGGCCCAGACTGGTTTTCTTCTAATGGTAATCAAAATAGTTGACAAGCACCTGCCACCAAAGACATTTTCATTTACATTCTTCTGGTCATTAGGAGGTGATAATAGCAATGCTTGCACACATGAATGAGATGTTCATTAAAGGACAGGAGAAGAATTATTTCTCTTCGGGACAGAACTTGGATAAGTGTGAAGGGTGAGGTCTTGGCAGACTCTTGGTAATTGGATCACTACTGGTGAACTGCCAGATAATTTAACAGGAAGCAGGACAAATAGACTAAGGTTGTATTGGCAAAGAATTATTCTATTGGAATAGAAGGCGTTGGTGACATAGACTACCTTAAAAGATACCGAAATTTTTGTACCAATGAAGTAATCTTTCTCTTTCAGAAAATGTGGTAGTACCCGGTTCTCAGGAAATGTTTTATTTAGGGCTCCTTTTCTGTACTGGTAGAGACTTTCACAACAGCCTTCAATTCTGGAGGCTTCAATTTTAGAAAAGCAAAACGTAGGAGACAAATACTACCTACTTTAGGGTTTAAAAGAAAGTCAGTGTGTTAATAATTTTGCTAGGCTGACAATTGTTCTCCAACTTTAAAGCCTGAGAAAGAAAAAAAAACAATTATCTTTGCAGTTAGATATTGCCTTTAGGTGTATTGAAGCTGGAAGAGCATAAGGTAACATTGTTTTTTGTGCAAATTGACTGTCTTTAGAATGTAAATTCATGCCAAAAGTGGGTGCCTTTGCTTTTCCTCAAAGACAAACTAGAAGAAACATGAGTAAAATGAGAATCAAGCTATGCAGATATATGTAACAGCAAAATGGTTCATGATAATTTCAGATTTTCCATTTACTAAAAATCAGAATTAAAAAAAAAAAACAGCTTTTGTGTCACAGAAATAATATTTTAAAACCTAGGACTCGATAATAGTCAAACCTAAGACAGTCTTATGAGTGTAGCAATTCTGCAGGGCTTTTGGATTACTCCCACAAGCAGGTCCCTTGTCTCCACAGTGACTCCTCTACAATTCTTCCTTCCCTAGGATTTGTTAAGCCAACATTGAGTGTAGTTGATAGCAGGACTTAGGCATTATTCCAGCCTGCACATTTGTAGCTAACCCACAGTTAAAGGCACCATGCAAAACAGCAATTGTCAGACTCCAAACATCACTAAAGGACAGACCAAAACCTTGGAACAAGAACAGATCATCAGCAAAACTTGCCATTTCAGTATTTATGAGGCTGAAAATGGATGCAAAAGGGTTCATACCAAGAACTTCTGCTACAAGCTAGGAGAAAAGGAACAAGACCTTGGAACTTGGGTCGATGAAAGCCTGACTCTACCTCAATGTGAGGTAGCACAGAAGAGAGCAAATGCAACCTGCAAAAACTGAAGATAGAGCGTGTTTAGCAAGGAAGCTTCACAGTAAAGGTGCTGATGACACTATGTGGAACGAGTTTGGTCACCTGCCCAGAAAGGTTCAGTATGAAGTTTGTGGGATGAACAGAATTCTGTCAGAATAAACATGCAGAGCTCAGACTTTAACCTTATCAGACTGGAAGGTGACAAAAGATATGATTGATCATTTTAAGTGTAGCATGTGCTAAAAACAAAGGAAAAAGGGAGAGTCATTTGAACTAAAGAAATATGCTAGGACAAAACCAGATCAGGATAAATCACCCACGAGTACATCCAGGTTCCTTTTAAAGAGTTGTTAAGTATAAGAAGGATGAGCTTCAGGAACAATATTCCTGCTCTAGCAGGGCAGGCAAACACTTTATTCTTTCAGAGGTAGAGAGAATAACTCTGGCTCCAGCCAATCCAAAATGGATGACTGAGATTTCCCTTTGGCTTCACACCCTTTCACAGCAAGCACTAAACACTGTCTGTGGCAGCAGTGGTAGGTCTGGATTCACAGTCCTACATAGTTCATCAGTGACTGCAGGGTTTCTTCCAGTATAAACTTAATCCGAATCAGTGTGTGCCTATGACTGAATTTCTCTCCTTTGCAGGAATACATGATACAAAGTTTATACTGATTCTTTGCTTTAATGTCAGCTGTAGAAGAAGCTGCTTTACTTGGTATAGCACAACAATAGAATGTCATAGAGTGTGCCTAGTAAAGCATAATCACAGGTACAAATCAAGGAGCAAATTTCAACTACTGGTACTAATTTACAGCAGTCGAATATTAGGTCCTGTCATTGTCTTTGATTCACAAGGAGACCTAAACAAGCATTTGCTGAACTGCTGAATTCTGGTCTCTGACTCTGCATCTGGAAACAGCCTGGTCACTGCTGCAACCTAAACGAACAATACACAGGTGAAATATTCAGCTCTGTTTACCTTTACAATTTCTGATGCCCATGATTCTAATTCAGAACAACTGGTGGCATTTTTGCTGGACAGCTCTTAATTACAATAGCCTTAGTTAAAGATTGTTGTGAATAACGAACGATAACAACTAAGGGCAAATCATGCCTGACAAATTTGGTGGCTTTCTATGATGGGGTTACAACACTAATGAACAAGGGAAGAGCAATTGACAGAGTATCTGGACCATATCTGGTACATAGGATCTTATGTACTCTAAGTGTTTTTCTATTCACAATCTGTTTTTTGGAGTAATTTAAAAACCAAAAGTTACTTTTCTTAGGAAGAATAAAAGGAAGTTGTTCAATAGCAAATAACTGCAAATTGACTCAGCTTGAGAACAAGGTTTTTATGTAGCTTGACCCCACAGTAGTACCCTTTCTTTAGCAAGGAGATATAGTCATGCATGAAGCATTTCCATTTGAAGCAAAATCACAAGACAATATGCATCTAAAAAGTCTCCTTGACAAACATTTATTCCTGATCATGAATAACATTTTTGTACTATTTAAATCAATATCAGGATTTCTGATTTGCTTATATAGCACAACTACAATTTGAAAATTTTTGCACTTGGATGACATCCAAGTAGATTATTCACAGTGTGACATTTATTTAGGCATAGAATTGGACAAAAAGTAGCACTATCTAGTGTATTCCTCTTGGACTGACAGATCCTCTCTTTAAAAATTATCTGGAAATTATATTCTAATCCTTTAAATACCGTGCTTTGTAATGCAAAACTCTGAATTCAGATGGTGTTTTACTATGTCTTCCATGATAAACAGCCATTGACATTCACACAGACCTACTTTACAGATAAATTCAAGGAGAGAAAATAAGAGAAGATTCATCCCATAAGGTTTTCCTTTCAAAGTCAGTCCTAAACACATCATCATCAGAAGAAATGGGAAAATGTACTTCATTGTATAGTATTTTGTGGCAGCTATTCTTCAAGGAATGCAGCTCTGTTCTCTTACATGTTCAAATGTAAAAATCTCAAACCTCTGAGCCATTTACCAGTACTATACAGACCTTCTCATACCTATTAAAAGAATTTTGTATTTTTACATTTAACTTAACAACTTCTATATGGCTTACTGCTTCCCAAAGATTAGGACAATCTATTTGGATGTTTTCTCTCATTTCTCAGCATGTTAAATTCTTGCTCCAGTCTTTGATTTTGACTAACTATTGTTCAGTTATTCCAGAGAGATATTTTGTTTTCTTCCAAACTTATTATAAACTTCACTCTCCAAGGAAGTCAGTATTATCATATTACATTTTATTTCTATAAACAACAGCAACATATATATACATACTACATATATATACACATACAACATATCTAATATACACAATATACAGCAACAATTAAACATACAGCAAAATTGTTACTTAAAATATGGTTACAGCAAGCAGAGACATTGTAGAAAACAGCATCATCTCATTCAATATATTGGCTCCCTCTGCAGCTCTTTGAATTTCATTTGGGGCTTTTTAAAGTGATAACTGTAATGATGATTTTTACTGCTGTTATCATTGCAGAGCCAACACAGCCATGGAAGGTTGAGCTGGATTCAGTTTTGCTTCACACATCATTAATAAACCTGACAGCTCAGATCTGATTTCAGGACTTCTATTTCTGATGATGGAGAAAGAATGCAGTTCAATTTTCCACTGTGGTTTGGATTTTCAACACCAGCATTTAGAAACATCAGGATTTGATGTATAAGATCAGCAATGCTGACATAGAAGACTGAGAAAAGAAACACTTATGAAGAACACTTTTCAGTTTCCTTAGTCCTTCTTAGTCAATTTAAAAAGTTTTTTAATAAAGCCTTTATATAGGTTGAATCACTATTTTTTAGGTAGGAATTGTGACAGAACCGATCGGATATGTCAATGGCAAGAAGATGGAAAGACTCCAGCTGACAAGTTATTTCAGTAATTTTTGGCTTGTTGTGGGGAATCCTTGGGAAGCACAGAGTTTTGGCATTACAAGCCATTGTTAGGTCTCTCAGATACATTACTAGTGCTCTTTCATTATTAGGTATGTGAAAGGTACCAGTAATTTTTACTGTGAATCAAGTAAAAAGGCTCATGTTGTATCTTGCTTTAGCTATGGGAGAGGAGGAGCATGGCAGGGAAAAATGAAGGGCAAATTGCTGCAGAAGGCAGAAGAGTTTACACAAATGTAGATGTGTGATCACAGTGGAGGATACAAAGGGATGAGGAATCAGCACATCAGTAACCCCTTCATTTGACATGAATTTTTACATAAATGAAAGAGCATTACCACAGCAGTCTCCAGACGCTAAACAGCACCACATGACATAAAGATCATTATATACAGAGCTCCCAGATATTTCAAGGAAATAGAGTTATTTAGCCATGCTTTGAATCTTTCAGGCAGTAAACACTCTTCAGATATACCCCCTTTGAGACACCATTCACACTCCCTGATGCCTCTAATTAAACAAGTGTCCAAACAATGAGCAAGACTTAAAGGAAAGGACAGAGTAAGGACACACTGTCCTGGCAGAGTTAAGCTTTGCTGGGATACACCTCTAGCCTAAGGGAGAAATCCTTACCTCTCATCTAAGACTGCAGTGAAGTCACAAACCTTCATAATCCAGTAATTGCTGTAAATAGATGCTTAACTCTAACTACTGATCTTGTTTATTGCCTCTCAGATAATAATATTGAACAGGGTAAGAACCTGGCTTAAACAAACCTAACTCTGTGGACATTGTGTCTGCCCAGGCCAGGTTGATGTCTTGGGGATTTGGGCTTCAAGGAATGAGAGCAGAAATAGGAGATTCATGTCGTTTGCCTTGCTGGAGCCAGGAAAAACACAGCAGTGCTACAGCTCATCCTGCACACCTCTTACCCTGGCGAGCAACAGTCACTGCAAGCAGTGTATGGAGTGGGGAGAACACAAGTTATAATAAGTACAAGGCAGAGAGAGAATATGGGAGGCATTTTCCTAGGGAAATAACCACCCATCTTCCAAGCCACCTCAATAATTAATTACTCCAATAGCTCCAAAATGTTTTAATCTTTTCTCTTGTACCCCCAGACTCTATTTCTTTCTGTAAGTCATTTTCCCAAAGCAGCCTTGGCAGTGCCATTATTTGGTAACAAATTAAAGCAGCTACAGTACAGAGAAAACCTGAGGACAATACAAAGTACATTCAGCTGAATTTTAAAGCAGGCAGCAGAACACTTGTACTTCTCTATGCTTGCACAGCAGACAGCAGTACAAACTTCAGATAAAAAGCCTAAAAGAAGCTGCTGCAGTATTTGCAATTTGTGGTACTATAAAGACAAAGAACTCAGATTTCAGGTGAGCAACTGATGTTATGCTTGTCACAGAAAGAATGAATTTTTGAAATAACTTAAATAGATACAAATATTTGAATAAACTGAAGATAAGCCAGAAATCAGCCATTGCTGCTTAGTATGTGCTACAGTGCACTGAAAGTCACAAATCTCAAATTATCATGTTAAAGAAAGTTAGGCATGTACTGGTGGATACAGCTGTATTTCAAGTCTAGTATAATGAATAGAGATAAGCCACAATATTCCAGATCAATTTTTGGGGTTACTGATGTAGTTCCCAGTAATCTGGGTCCTAATTAAGAACTACAAAGCAATGTTTACAGAAAATCATTGGCTTGCAGCATGGAAAATTCTGGGTATACCACTACAATTTCACAGCAATAGGTGTGCTTAGTTTCTGAATTGGTTGTTTTAGTGAGTCAAGCTTGTCTGTTTTCACCTTGACTTCAATAATATCTGCACTTATTGTTGGTATTTCTAAAAGAAAAGCTTATTTCTCTATAGCCTTTAGGGGCTCAAGAAGTGCAGACTCACCAATTAAAGGCTTTTAACAGCTGGATGCTTCCTAACTGTTTAGCAGAAACACTGACTACTTTAAAAAAAAAAAATACTCACCAGTCTGAAGAGGGCTATGTCTCTCCAAAGCAAAGGATGAGAAACCTGTTTAAAGGAAAGGAAAATAAACAATTTAGATTATATATTTCTCTTTCTTCAGACAGCCAGAGCAATTAACTTTTTCTGGCAAAAATTCATGGCCCCACTTTCCCCAGTGGTGATTACTCCCAGAAGGAGATGGTGAGACTGTATGTTCATGGCCCATCTCCTTGCACTGCTCCACAGCCCCAGGTGTTCTCCAGCATACAGAAGGCCTTAGCTGTGGCCTGAACTGATGCCCACACTGACTGTCACGGGTTGCTGTGTGACAGAGGAGCCCATCCTAACAAGGGCAGCTCGTGGATGGCACCTGCCTTGTTCCTGCTGCTCCCAGCAGATGCTCCTGTAACAACCCCCAGCCAGCTAAGCGTGTGGCACCTTGCAAGCTGCCTGAAACTCTGTCCTTCACATGTTGTTTATTGCTGACTTCTACCCAGAACTACTACAGGGCAGTCCCACCACAGTGCCTTGCAAGATTATGGAGCAGATCCTCCTAAAAAAACATCCTAAGGCACATGAAAAATAAGGACAATTTGTGATAGCCAACATGGCTTCACTAAGGGCAAATCATGCCTGAAAAATTTGGTGGCTTTCTTTGATAAGGTTACAACATGGATGGATAAGGAAAGAGCAATTGACAGATTGTCTGGGCTTGGGTAAAGCATGTGACACATGTGTCTCTAAATTGGAGAGACAAGGATTGGATGGATGGACCACTGCAAGGATAAAGAATGGACTGTCACACTCAAAGACTTGTGTTCAAGGGCTCCATGTCCAGGTGGAGAGTAGTGGTGAGTGGTGTTGCCCTGGCTGAACCAGAAATACCAGAAATATTGGTTAGATGAGAAACAAATGCATTCGCAGCCTGATTTACACTGAGAAATATATTCTAGCTAATCTCTGCTTAACTATTCTGCCTGTATCATTTCTGGTCTGATAATTATGATAAACTCTTTCCTGATTGATATTCTAACATCTTAAATATGTAAAAGCTACCTAATTTTTTTACTGCTGCACAACTAAACCAATTACCATATTTTAATGAAAGGGTTTGTCGTTAACTAGCATTTCTAATGTTTTCCCCCATAACATGCTTGCAAGTACATGTCACAGGAGGGATTTTTTCCCCTGTTCCATTTTAAATAAATATTTTAAACTATTCCCTGTTTGCTTTTCCAGTAGAACACTCTGATCTCTGTGATCAAAGTCAAATCATTATATGAAAACACCATGGTTCCCCTTGACTTTTTTTTCCAGTCATCTGTGCTCTGATCTATAAAAGAGTATTTCTATTTTGCTGTAAGCATAAGCACAATCATAGGATCAGGTTGTATGAATGTGAATAAATGTCTGAATTATGCACCACTGCCTCTAATAAAGTGAATTATGCACGGAGAATACAACTCCCATTTTTATTTGATGCTATCAGCACCTGATGTTCATTACACAAAAGAGAATAAAGTTGTCCTTAGTTTGTATTGGTCTGTTGCCAAATTGTCTTGCAATAGACTTAATGTTAAAGAATTATGACTAATTAGACCTTATTTCACCATTGATCCTTAATTTCAAATAAGACTAAAATATGACCAAGCAAACCGACAATAACAACAGATTCTGTTGTACATAAAAGTAATAAAAGTATTGAAAAGGCATTGGTGCCAGGTCCAAGTAACCATGGGCAAGAGGCAAATATGTTAAATTTCAGCTGCATACACTAAATGAATGCTGTGCTCTCTGTTTTCTAGGCTCGACTAAAAGGCTCATAAACGCCAAGGACAATGCATGCTCTGCACCTGGGCTCTGTATTTGGTTTCATGCCTGCAGGGAAGGACAGAGGGAAAAGGTACACATGTGTTATCATTAAACATTTTGGTTAGAGAATTCTATAGGTAGCCATTGCCATGAGAGCATTCAGACTGCCCTCTGTGCCAACACTGGTACAGGAAGGAGAGTGACTCTTGCTAAAATTACAGTAGAAAAGATTTTTCCAAGCTCTTGAATACATTTCACAGGCATTTCCTTAGTCTGATATATACTATTTAAGATGAATTATCAAGATGCTTCTTACTGAATATTTCTTATTTCAAGTGAGGAATAAAATATGCTCATGCAAACTCAAACACATCAAACACCTGAAATGAGTTTTTCCTCCTTTTAGACCATGAACTGTGCACCAAGATAATTGGCTTTTTATCCTCCACGTTTCATATGATAGGCTTCTTGAATGGTCATTTTGTTAAGAGCAAACTTTCTGGAAAAAGCTGAAGAATTACTGTGTTTCCACTGGAAACATCAGTATATACTGAGTAACTGCTATCCAAAGAGGTTGGATTTTTATTTGAACTCAAAAATCTAAATAGATTTTTGAATTGAAATGGCTATAAACCACTGCACAAAGTGCTTAAAAGGGACTTAATAGTGTATGCACTCTGCATAAAAGGGAACTTCTGTTCATAAATAACAGAGAGAAATAAATAATTCAATAAATTGCAGAGAGAAATAAATCTTAGAACTAACACTGATGAGTCAAGAAGTAAAAGTAAACCATGACATGGTACTAGAAATCTTTGACTGTTGGTGTCATGCAATACATCACTGTGTCCAAGTGCTGTACAGCAGCAGAGGAAGCAGACTCTGTGCTGACAACAGAGTAACCACCTCAGTTGTGCTGTCTTGACAAATATCCCTTCTTTCTTCCTTCCTTCTAAATTTGAATAAATTAATGTTTCACTACTTTTTGTATTTAGTCTAAGTTTGTAGCCACCTGTGTTGCTTAAGGGAAGGGACAGGAATAACCATACACAATCTTTCTGAAGGGCAATAAAAATAACTTTTTACAACAACCAAATAGCTGTATGATAATAAATTACAGCATAACAAAAAACATATGTTAAAGGGGAAATATTCTACTAGCAGCAGAATTCGAAAGGTGCCTATTAGAGGATCACTCAAGAGCAAAAGGGGTCTGGATCTTAATATCGTGGATATAAATGGAAGGTGGAAGTATTTTGTGGGCTTCACTTCAGATGAGGAAGGGGAATGGAAAAAATAAAGGATAGAAAAAAAAGACCCACTGAATATGTTACTTCCACTCATTCACCTTAAATAGGAAAGTTTATGATATCTTTCCAATTTCACTTTGCTTCAGACACTGAACTTTCAGGACACCTGAGTCCCCTGAGGTCATGGAAATCCTGGAGATACCCACATCTATCTGATGAGTGAAGCAATCTCTAGGAACTGACATTGTGGTGAGCAAACATAGCAGCAGCTCAGGAAACAAAAATCAGATTTTTGATATCAGGGTGATTTGGAGAATTGAACATAACCTAGGAGACTTTTCTTACAGTTTTTTGTTTTGGTTCAGTTTTCAAATGTACCTCTTAAAAAAAAAAAAAAAGAAAAGGAAATCAGTATCAACCTAAATGTCACTTCTTGTCTCTCCTTGTAACTCTCATAGCAATTTGGCCAGCTGGAAGGAAAAATAAAGAGATTTTTTTAACTGTCAGCTCTACAAACAACTTGGCGTTTAAAAGCCCAGCTGCTTTTTGTCTAGCTTGTTCATTATCACGAGTAATAGTCTGTGTGCCATAAAACTTGTATAATCTCAAACTGACTGTCTGTTATTAAAGGCAGACTCTACCCTCATCACTCAAAATTAGTTAAAACTTTTCTTGGAGACAGGTTTGTTAGGAGAAAAATTCAGCTCCTTCCCTTATATTTGGACTGTGTTCACAGTGTTAACTTTTGGCTCTAAAACACAACATAGAATGCACAAAAAGAATATATTTGTAAATCAAGAAACCACAGCTGTAATTTTGCCGAGCTGAACTGTGGCCTTAAGCTAAGTGCAAAGATATATTGCAGTGAGGTGATCTTCTCTTTTGTACTAGCATTATACTGCCTTCATTTTCCTTAGAAAATGAAGTAATGTGTCCTGTCAACCTGTTTTCTAACACAAATCCATTATTATTCTATTCGTAACTAATAGCAGATGCCAGAAATAGAAGCCTGGTTCATTCATCATGTGTATTTTCTTTCTGGCTGTGCACCTGCACATGGGTTACTGTCAGGGCACTCAAGAACTCCTACTGTGCTTTTGATGCTAAATTATACATGTCAGCAATGATTCCAGTTTTCAGGGTTCATGGATGTAAAATATCTCTTAATCCAAAAGGAAAATGAATGGCTGAGAACTGCTGCTCTGCTGCACGTAGCATGGAACACTCAACAACGTAGACATCACAAACAAGGGACTTTATCTCTGCAGCCCCATCGGGTAAAGGTTATGCCAGAAAAGTGCACTAACAGGTTCACAGGAGCAATAGTAAGGCTGCACTCATATGCTAATTAAGGAAAAGTTGTAATTAAAAAAAAAAAAGAAAGAAACAAACCACCAGAATCTTCAAAATGAAACTCAGTGCATCTTTGTTAAGAGTTTTCCCTTCAGTACATCATGTCTACCTTAACTCCAGACTAACTCACTACTTTTTAGAGAAGAAGCAGGAAATGAGTTTCTATAGTAGATGAGGATTTTAGGACTTCTCTAGCAATTATAGGTCTATGTCAGTAATATGCAGTATCTCAAGTGCTTGAAGCAAAACACAGGAATTCTTGAGCCAGTCATATTAAGATGGAAAAGTTCATTTTAAGCCTTTATAGCAAGGACAAGAGTTTTGATTTTGTGCAGTGTTTTTTAGTACTTAAGAAGAACAGAGAGAGTCAAGCTAAAGGTCTATTTAGCCCCCTAAAATGTCTCCAGCTATGTCTAGCCATGGATAGTAAAGGAAAATCCTAAGGGCAGTGCAAACATTATCATATTTCCTTTTTATCTACTGCCCCAGAACCAGAACATGTACTTCAAAACCCTCCTGAATCAGAAGTACCACCTCTGGGTTTAATCACACTTTGTGGATTGAAAGGTGAAAAAAAAATCTTAAAATTTAGGTGGAACTTGCCTTCTGATAATTACAACTGATGGCCTCTCGTCTGTGTGTTATCAAAACCAGTGAATAATGGTTCCCCACTTATCATCTCCTTGCCACTGATAATTTCCCAGACCCATATTCTGCCTTTTTAATTTATCTCTTCTTTTTATGCAGATGAGCCCTGGTTTATTTCATATCCCTCAAATGGAAAACATTAATAACTTTGATAATTCTTATCACTACTCTCTGCACCTTTTCTGGTCTTCTGCATCAATTCTTCAAGATGCTGAAACCAGAAATTCTTTGGCTCTTCATGATTTGGACTCACTGCAGATTAATATCATGACACAAAAGTTTTCTGCTTTGTTTGCCTGGGTTTTTTGGTAATGACTTTTCTTTACCATGAATGAGTGAAGAGCTGACATTTTCATAAAATTATCAGCAACGGCACCAGGAAGATTTTTTTTTCTACAGACATTTTGGTATCAATCAGCACATTGTCCTTATTTAGGACAAGCTTTCTCTGTCTGCATTATTCTACATCCATCTGCACCAATTTTTTTTTCCCACCATTTCTTTGCCCAACCATTTAGTACTCTGCTACTTCACATAGCACTTTTATCACCCCACTTAATTTTATGTCATCAGAATTTGCCACTTCATTCTGCACTTCCTTTGCCAGGTAAGTGCAAGTGAGGAAGAGCACTCATTGCTGAGGTAACTTTGCTCCCCCTGGTACCTCAGAATTCAGTTAGGACAGAATTAGACTGTAACAGGCACTTTTCCAGTTCATCTGAAGTGCAGGGGATCTTTTTCTCTGCAGAAAGTGAAGGATAGAAGAGATATGCCTCATCTACAGATCTCCTCAAGAGATCTAAGTGGGGCTACTAGTTGTAGCTGACTATTGTATTTCATATTTGCATCATATTTTTTATAAACAGTGCTAATTTGCTGCCTAATGAGTCTGTAAGATTTCTACTGGATGATGTTGATGATGTGAGGTTCAGTGCTTTTGCTTCCTTCCTAATCATAAGTTTTGGAATTGTGATGCTGGTGTTAAATGCAGTAATGATCAGAGGGAACTGAGCAGTTACTGCCAGTAATTTCTGCAGAATTTGCAGAGTAATACTGATATGCTGTGTTCAGTACTGCAATACTGAACAGAGTGATGCCATTTTACTCTAAGTACTGGACATAAATATTATTTGTGTCACATTCAGAAATTAACAGAGCAACCTGACTAGCTGAGGCTGGCCTTCTAAGTGATTCTCACTTCTCCACATTGTTTTCACTGTGAACCCTCATCCTGCAGGGCTGCATTCAGAGGAGTGCTTGAAGAATTTGAGTCAGTCAGCTGATCCATTGTACTCAGAGACACTGCAGACCATGGCAGAGTCAAGAGTAAGTTGAAGACAGTAGGACCACAGCTGGTACCTGTTTTCCAATTTAGGAATCACCATCTGTCAATGTCTCTAAAGTCAAAAGGTAGTTCTTTCTTAGAAGCAGTGGCTCACAAAAAAATTTCTTGATTTTATTTCTTTGGTCTTCATAGAAAGAAGGTAATTATTTTTATCCAGCAGGTGAAATTTCCTGTCTTTTCTAGCTCTAACATCAAAGACATATAGTTACTTAGCAGAACATGTGAGACAATTTTTGGATAATTTCAAATATTTTTGTTCTTTTATTCTTTGGGTCAAAAAATCTTGACAGGTGCATCGTTTTTCGGAAGAAAGTCTGATTATGCATTCCATTTTTGTTTGCCATAGTCGCATAAAGTAGCTCTGTATTATGCTGAGCTGTAAGACAATGGCCATCAAGGACCTGTCCATATTGTTCAACTGCTTTTGTATCCTACCAAATATCAACTTAACAGTGCAAAAACCAAGTATACAAAAATACTCTGGCCTCCACTTTGCACTGCTGTGAAGGCTACAATACAATACTGTATGACAAATGTAGTTATTCCATCTACCTCAAAACCTTTCTTCAGCTACAATTGGATTAAATATTATTTTTTGGGTTGAGTAATCTCCTGACTTTTTGTTGTATCCAGTAACAGAGACTGGGGACAGTTGTAGAGAATGAAATAATCTCATTATTTATTCCTGGAAGGATTTTGCTATTATAAAACAATGTTGTTGTTTCTAATAATTACCTCTATTGTGCTCACACCTAATTGGCTTAAGTTTTGTAGGGTCAAATTAGAAAATTTAGTTTCTGAAGAATTTACAATTGAAAAAAAAGCAAAACAAGGGACAGGAAAAAAGACGAGATGAAAAGATTAACAACACATGCTTACTATTACTTCTCATTACACACCTATGTGTTTATATACAGACAGGTGTATGCAGTAGATTACTTAGAAGGACAGAATGTGGTTATATTTCCTGAAATTTTAGTTTTTGTCAGTTTGAAACCACTCCTCCTCAACCCCTTCACCCCAATCAAAACCAAACAAAGGCTAAACCAACCAGTGCAATACCTGGACTGAGAGTGAAGTTGCATGGGAACCAACTCTCTCCTGAGCTGAGAAGGCTTTGGAAAGGGAAACAAGTAACCCTATGCCTAGGAGGAGGGTACCAAGTATTTGCATCTTACTCTACCCTCCCTAAAGTATAGAAAGAAAGGAAAAACAGGGCTCCTAAATTGAAGCAGGACAGGCTGCCACTGAATATTAGACAAGGTCTTCATTATGCAGATTACTGACCATTCTAAAATGCTGAACACAGACCGCAGAGTCTTCATCCTTGTAAGCTTGAGACACTATTCAATGAAGCCCTGAACAAGTTACACTAAGCTCAACTAGAGACCACCCCACATTCCTTCCCATGTGAATTGTCCTGTGGAAAGCTACACAAGAAACTTATAAGTTGCAGTTGCACAGATTTGCAACTGACTTAAGCTTTCATGACCAAAATTCACAGAAACGGTTAGCGTCTCTTCTGTTCCACATGGTTAAGCATCCCATCCTTAACACACTGAAAAGCCCAACAAATAAACTCTCATCAAAATCCAAACAAAAAGTCAAACCACTCCTATACTCAGGTCCGGATTAGAAATTTAGAGTCCTCTTCACCATTTGCAAATATTTAGCCTAGTAAAATGATAAATAGTTGTAGTTGCACATTAAAGGCTTTTTCTAATCATATCACAGAGATTATAACAGCAAAGTATACAGTAATAAGCAGATATCAGTTACTGCTGTTGGAAATGCTTTCTGGCTTTTATACCAATGTTAAAATATTTCCAGACTGATGAAGAGAGCTGGATTAGCTGTTTGTTTTATGTAGCTGTCTTCTGTGAAAATAAGCCCCGCCTTTGCATTGTCTAAAAACATGGCAAGCCTTTCAGCTTCTTGAAAGAAAAAGAACAAATATATTTGGCTTCTTCTCTTATATTAGATCTTTCTCATGTACATTATCATCCCCAAATTATATCCCTATTTAATTAAATAGCTTGAAGCTTTGCTAAATTGCTTTCATGGGAAGCGCCCTTACTTCTTGGGGAGCAGAGAAAAAAGATTGTCATCAGTAGTATTTCCTTAAAATTATCTCCTCCCAAATTTACTGATGCAAACCATTCAAGGTAATAGTCTTGGCACAAATTCTGTCCAACAAAACCAGATGACTGTAGCTGCCTTCTCTTCCTAGACCATGTCATTTATAAGCCATTCTAAATAGGAAACAGCAAGGAGAAACCCACCAGACATGAAAAGCAGCAGTCCAGATCTTTAGAGGGTATTCACCACACTCAACTAAAGCCATTGATTTTTCTCTGATTTATATCAGTTGCAAATCTGGTTCAGCCCCTGTGAACAGCTGTTTCTAATCTGCTTTAATACTATCCATGTTGAACTGCGTATTGTTATTGGTTTTAGGGCAATACAAAGAAAGAGGATTTGAATATAGTCATGGCTGTTGTTTATTGCTTGGTTATTAGACTGTGCTGATTTTAGCTGAGGATGCTTAGTTACCAGCTGGGGTTAGATCACAACAGAAGTTTATAGGGATTTTCATTGGATTTTTGAGTAGTGGGGGTACTTACTCTAGCAATGATCTTTTGACTAGGAAGATTAACCAAATGACAAACCAAGCATATAGTGTTTTTAAATTTCAGGGACTAGTTAAGAATAGCAGCTGTTGCTCTAAAAGGACTTAAAAATTTGATTAGGGCTACTAAACTATCAGTAAGGCTATCCACTGGCAGAAACCCAGGTATATTGCACAAGTACACACACATATCCCCTCAAGACAGAGGGAAAGGGTATGAAGTTTTTCTCATGTTTCAGAACAGTCTAGGGTTTGCAATACCTAATGTTTTGATGGTACTGTACACAGAAGACACAAAAATTGCTATATGATTAGCTTCTCTACATAGGAAAGAGACTCAAGACTGCTTTCTGAGAAATATGGATGAGTTATCTTTTGAAAGCTACCAGGGAAGGTGAGAGGTAAATAAATGACTGTGCGGCCAAAAATGCAGGTAGAAGTATCTTTTCTTCTACCACAGTTAAAAAAATATAATCCAATAGTCCAAGTCTCTGACCAAGCTCTTGAACATGTTTTTCAGATAAAGATAGGTAGACTCAGTAGCTAATGTTTTAAAAGTGTTTAGCTTTGCTTAGAAACTGTGGTTACAAATCCCAGGACCTCTCACAATCCTCTTTACAGTCATGTATGAATGTGTATGCAAAGCTTCATCCCTCTCTTCCTTAACCCTGTGTCAAATTTTCCTTGTAAATACAGCTTGTTCTGGGAGTGTGTACTTATTACAGATTATGAACTGCTGGTTTTGCCTCAGTGTTTTTGTCCACATTATTGAATGGCAATTAGAATTTTGTTTCTCTTTGCAAATTAAAAAAAAAAAAAAGAGCAAAAGCGCCCGGGATTTATGGTAGAAGAACTGCTGCTCTTTCAGCATATTTGTAGAGGAAAGTACTTCTAGAGGCTCACAGGATGGAAATCTGCTGATTTCACAGCCCATCAGCCAGGACTCATTGCAGTAACTGCACCAGCACACCTTGGTGTGTCTCCCACGCAGCTCCGCAGAAGCAGCTGCTGCAGACTCAGCCAGAGAACAAGGGAGAGTTACACACACCTCAGTGAGCAGGAGCTCTAAAAAATTAGAGACTACAGATTGGGTTTTTATTTTTAAGCTGAGGTTTTGTCATCATTGTATGCCATCACAAGCTGCAAGTAAAAACAAAAGGCCCGATCTGTCCAGATCTGCTTGTGTAAAGCCGGAGAAGGGAACAAGATTTGCATGAAATTAAACTAAATAGCAGGGAAGTGGATTTTTTTTTCTGCTGACAGCAGGTCTCTTTCAAAATTCTGAATTACCAGTTTAAAGGGAGGTGTAACTTTATTACTGCTTCTCTTTCGCAAACAAATGTCATCTGCCGAGGAGAAAATGGACTGAAGGGGCAGACAAGGCGTATAACAATAATATTGCAGGGTGGGAAGATCTAAACAATTCAGAGTCATCCTGTGAAGTACATTCCCAAGTGTAACAAATTTTTACTAATAAAGAGTACATTAGGGCAATTTTTTTTTAATCCATTGCTCTGAACCATTATCACACCAAAGATGCAAAATCCTTAGATTTCAATTACTGCATATACTGGAAAGTGAAAAAAAAAAAAAAAATAGGTTGCATATCTAGTTGCCATAAATTCAGGGTGATAGCTAAAAAAAGCAGTTGAGAAGTGCTCTGAGTCAGTAGAAATTGCTACCATCTGAATAAAACAGATGCATTAACTTGTGTCCACAGCCAGGAAACATTACCCATATTTTTTTTTCTGTACATATCTAAGCAATGTCTTTTTGTTTTGTTGTTCAAGCAGCTTTGATCATCTCTTTTCCACTACAAAAAAGGCAGAGTGTGCTAGTAGGAATGCCTGGAGAGAAGCAAAGAAGAATTCACCTGAAAGTCGTATTTATCCAGGTTCCCCCTGCAGCCAAGCTTGGAGTGTAGGTATATCGTGAAAATAGTGGATTGTCAGCCCATAAATTTTGTCTCCCTCCATTGCTTACAGACAGAACTAAACGACCTCAGATAACTTTCAAATGTCTGAAAGAAAGATGAATCCCACCTCAGATATGCCTTGAATCCATTAGTTCATTTATGATATTAAGATGCTTCCTGGTATGCACACAAGCATTTTTTTCTTTTTTTCTCCTCTTCCTGTTATCCTGAAAAAATATTTTTCCTCATAGAAGAGTCATATGTAAAGAATACTGGAATAACTGGAATAGCTCTTAGCTTAAAATACGAGTCAAATTTTCTGGACAATGATTGAGGAAACTATAAAAACAGTTTCATTTGCCTACTCTCTCACACACACAAAAGCTTCCAGGAAGGAAAATTGCTCTCTTTTGAAAAGTTTGCGGCAATTTCTCATTCCATCAATGTTTTTTATTTATAACTTTTACCTGCAGATTTTCTTAGTGAACATTATTAAGAAATCAAGTCTAATGGTTATGGATATTTCCCCTCCTGCTAATCACTTTCAATTATCATTTTAAGAATCTTAATTTTTAATGGAATAACACTTTTCATAAGGCTTGAAAAATAATAGGAAGATGTTCAACTTTTTGCTAAATATTTAATTGGAAAAATCAATGCGCCTTTCAAGATAAAAGTGTTTTGTTCCAAAGATCCAGCCATCTCTAGTAAATTATTTTTCTGAAGTTTCACGCCTGCAACACTCAGAATAAATGAGATGTCTTACAGCTTTTTAAATAAAGGAGATTAAATTATTCTTGTTAATTTACTGATTTTATTAAGAATCAGATGAACTTTTATAACTAGAGAGAAAATGGGCTTGCAGAAAAACTGAGAGATAAATACACTCCAGGGTATGTGGTGATACTTTTACTCCATCACTCCTCACTTCACCATACCAACTGAATTACATCAGTGTTGCTCCTGCAGACATTTTATGTGTCAAAAATGTAGTTGATCAGCAAATGCAATTTCTTCTGAACACAGCTTGGACTCTAAGGGGACCTTAAAAACTGTAGAGTTAGATTAAGTCTTACATTTTGGCTTCTTTGGTAGAAGGATTAAGTGACCTTTCTTTTAAAATTTTTTTTCTCAATTGTTTAAGCAGACTAAGTGGTTTGGGCCAAGGGTACAAAGGTTTTGTTGGTTTGTTTTTTTGTTTTGTTTTGGTTGGGTTTTTATGGTTTAGTTTGGTTTGGTTTTTTATATCTAAAGGCAGTAGTTCTAAATCTGCCATTTAGACTTGCATACACATACTACTGTGTGTTTACCTAAGAGGTGTTTCTTGAGTTTGCAGTAAGATTGTTCTGTCACTATTTTATTAAAAAGTCTGCAGAAGTGTGGGGACAACATCTTCTATCCTATCTATATGCTACAGCCTGCCTGGAACAGGGATGGTCTCCTGAAGCAGAGGATGAGATGCAGTGGCCATGGACTGTCTTCTGCTGTCACTGGCAATAATAGCAGCTGAAATTAATAGCAACAATAACAATAACACATCAGTACTGTGCAGAAAGTGCAGGCAGGCTGGGCTTTCTTGTGCTGCTGTTAATATAAAAATATTTGATAGATTTGTTTTAGAAACATGGATTTAAATTTCTCAGTCCAAACAAAATTGTTTCGAACTTGCCTGGGAAGAACACAATGTACTGGCCCTCTTTAGAAGCAAGCAAACAAGAAGCCTCTTGCTGTGCTGCCACAAGACATATTTATTATTTATTCTATTTCTTTGCACAGTTTATTTTTCAACACCAATTAAAACCTTATTCCTGCATCTGAGTCCAAAATACCTTGGGCTTCAGCCATTCTGGGTATTCATTGTGTTTTGTCTGCCTCTTTTTTTCTGCAAAAACTACTATCAGCCCAGACTGTTCACTGCAAATATTGAATCAAGACATCATCAGATTATTCATTTTTTCAATTGCTTCATTTTTCTGAGAAGAGGAACAAAAGCAACCAGAATTATAAACAGGCAGGCCTTTCTGCCTAATAAATAAGCCTCTATATATCAAGAAAAAATGAAATGAAGACAGAAAATTGTCAATTTTCTGATTCACTAGGTTGGTCCAACAATTTTTTGTAAACATACTGTCCGGTAATTGCATTTCAGATGCTGGAAATTTTGACTGGCTTTCTTTTCCCAGCCACTGTTAATTCTGCTTGTCTGATGGTTTTCTCTTCATTCGGGTATCAGTCTGCTTGTCTCTAGAACACACGTATCAAGACCTACACTAGACGTTTCAATAGACCACAAAATGTC
The DNA here is from genome assembly GCA_037013685.1 of Acridotheres tristis. Classification (NCBI taxonomy): domain Eukaryota; kingdom Metazoa; phylum Chordata; class Aves; order Passeriformes; family Sturnidae; genus Acridotheres; species Acridotheres tristis. The sequence goes on along the minus strand of CM072885.1, from coordinate 24,644,522 downwards.
CATGTCCCTCCAAGTCATACCTAAACCTGTCAATGAGTCGGGAACCAGTGAGTCAACATGGCACTGGGTTCAACGCTGTCCTCATTAAACCATGAAGGTGTCACTGCAGGAACACCACATGGGACTGCATGCAAAACACTGTGCTCTGTCTGGGACACTTGGAGAATACTGCCAAAGAGCCTAAATTGCCTAATTCTGACATGTCTCTTCTCCCATGAAGGCAATCTTCAGGGAACAGGCTTCAATGGCTGCAGGGACGTACCTGCAGAGTTCTGCAGACCTGTTTTCCCATACCTGAGAAGAGCTTGCTGTATTTCTAACGTACTGGGACATGGAGGGGGCCAAATGAGTGAGCACTGAGGTCCATGGGTACTTTCAATGCTTATCCTCTTGCAGTTGGCAATAACTCAGAGACTTGGGAGAAAAAAACTCCAAACTCTTCTTTGTAATGAATTTTCTCTGTGACTTTAGCAAGCAGGTGCTCACTGCCATGGGGGAGCACCTGCAGTGGTCCTAGCTCCGCATGCTGTTGTACAAGTCCTGGATATTGCAGACTGCCTGTCCCAGTGGCTCCTTCCTCCTGCATGTCACATTCCTCAGGAAAACCTGCTGACCTCTTCAGGACTTTTGAGGCAAGACAATTGGGTACTTTTGTGTGGTTGTGGATTAGGGACACAGTCTAGAACTTCAGGTGACTTGACCATAGCAGAAGTCAAGAGAAAAGGGATAAAGGATGGAAGAAAGGTCATCAAGAGGTCCATCAAAAGATCCATTAATATGTCATGTCACTTAATGTGGGCAGTCTTTGCTCCTGACATGACATCACCACAGCTAGGCTCTCTTCTGGAACAAACTGTGCAACTTTGTTTTTGAGCTCACAAGAATACTGTGATGATCACTAGTTAAGACTGAAACACTTCTGTGCAGAAACAACAGGAACTATTCATATATTTTAATACAGATACAAAGAAAAGTAAATAAAAGATACACAAAATCTGGATCAGGACTGACTGATTATCTTCCTAAGGGGCAAAACTCAGCCCATAGACTAAAGAGTCAAGAGTAGAGTTCCACAGCTGAATTGTCAAAGGGCTAAAAGCTTGGCATAGTGTCCTGCAGAAACATAACAACTCCCACATTCATTATATAATTACAATTACGGATTAATACTCATCCAAGACCCAGCTGCTTCTTGCACAACTGCTATAGGAGTGCTCTCTCTGGAGAGACAGCCATTTTGATGCCAAGGAGAGTTCCCTGTATAAATAAAGCAGAAAGCAAAGATTCATGCTGAGAGTGGAACAAGGAAACCTGACAGAGGATTTTCTCTCCATCAAATACAGCATGCAAAAAGCTATTTTTTTTCTCTGACTGCAACTGATTGACAATGCTAGCAGAAAGTACCAAATTAACATCTGTGCAAGAACAGAAAGGGATTTACCTGTGCCACTGGAAGGCTTTCTGTGCTTTTCTAGGGGAGCTATGCTGGATCTGAGCTATGACATCAGACTCTCTCTCTCCATGGGCAAGACAGAAATTTGCTTTTGGCCAACCTCAACAGTTCCCTGCAGCTGCCCAGCTTGCAAGGCCCCAGCTACTCCAACATATGACCATGGGTCTGCCCACATGCTTCTGCAAGGGAGCACATCCAGGTCTGTAGGGAAAGCCAAGGCAGGGGTAGCTGATGCAGAGAAAGAGGTATGTAGTCCAAATCTCTTTCCTTTCCTGAATTGTTCTAACTTTTAACTTTCAACTTTAAGTTTTGTATTTGGATACTGGAAGCCTGTCATTTATATGGCATTTCTCCATGACACTTTGACTTGAGAGTAATGGAGTGGATTTGACCTTTGAAAAGCAGTAGAGGATTTTGAGAATGCAAACATTTACCAACTCTGCTGAGGAAGAGCAAGGAAACAAAAAATGAGGGAAGGGGTATATATAGACATGATTGTAAAATTAAGATTCTATTTGATTTCCATAATTTTTAGAAAAAGGATCATTGACTGTCACTTGGTTTAAATCCTGTTGTTTATGAGGGCACACATTGTCATGCATTCTTCAAGCTCTCCGTTTTCTGTCTAGCAGATATGTAGCACACATCAGTATGTAGCCTTTTGTGCATCTCCTTTACTTTGAAATAATTGAGTATCTATGAGATTGGAAGGAAATCATTACAGTGAAAAAGGCAAGAGGATACAGTAAATGGAACTCTGCAGTTAGAATTGTTTTGCAAGCCATTACCTTTTGGTACCTCCCCTGATTTCAGGATAGATCTTTGTTAATAAGTTCTTCTTAACAAAGGCTGCAGATAGTTATAGATTTGCAAACTGGCTGCCGTGGAAACAAGCTCATTAAGCTCCCCTAGCAAGCCCCTGTCCCCTTTTACACTGTTAGTGCTATATTCTTCTTGTTTTCTTCAGTTTTGACTTCTTGTTTTCTTCAGTCAGGTTTGTGTGTCTCTCAGGGTGTCAGGACTGCTTACCATTGGAGATTACAAAGAACCATCTTTTCCTTCCTCACTCCCTTTCAGTCAACATTTGGGCAAATAAATAAAGTTCCCAGGAGCCCCTGAAATACTGAGAACACAGAGCACCAGGAAAATTGTAAATTGGTGTGACAAGACCCCAGGTAAAATCTGAGACAAATTAAAAAGACATGAAAGCTTTTGATGGAAAAAAATAAAGCAAGCAAACCCAAACACTGTGATTACCTACACTTGACTGTAAAACTCTATAAAATTGTAATTTCTAAGACTGCAAAACTTAATTTGTTTCTGTATCTTCAGCAAGAAGATAATTTTTTCCTCACACAGAGAAGTGATAGGGGAGAGATTATTTATAAAATCTTGTGACCCGTAAAGAAATTTAACCTCAGTCACTCAGTAGGGGTGCTGTCAACACTTGGACTCTCTTTGAGAATCTCTAGATAAAAAGGATACCCAGAGACTCTTGTCACACTCTTTAATTTGCTGCTCTGTGAAGCCGGGCTTGCCTACCGCCATCCCCAGCAGAGTCCTACTGTAGGCACATCAACACAAGGCCAATCCAGGAGCACTGATAGCCATAATGAGACTTTGTTGTCGCACTCAGGAAGAACACGAAGTCTTATTTTACCACAAAATCTGACTTCTCTTACAGGTGCACTGGCATAGAAGGGAATTGGCATTGCAATAGTGGGCTCCACTCTTCCTTCCTGCTGGAAGGAATTACTCAGCCAACATCAGCATGCCAGGCAGTGTGCCCAGTTAAAATGCACTGCTCTGTAATTTCTGTGAATCCTTGTATGGCACTAGACTCACACAGAGCAACTGGAATCCGGAAGAGAGCAAAGACACCAGACACAGGTCAGGAACTCAGTTTGCCACTTGGGAGTTTCTTCACAGATTTTTGTTTGCTGCTGTCTTAAGATAAATCTCTTTGAAAGCTCTTCAGTGTCAAAGCAAACTGGATAAAAGGTTAAGAAGAGCTTGATTCTACTACTGTCTGCATTCAAGTTTGCTTTCCTCACAATCCTGATTAGTCTGTCATTTTATTTCTCCATATCCTTCTTTCCCTTGAAAAAGCCCTTCTGAAGTGTCCCCAGACAAGGTGTTTCTATGACTGATCTATAAGCTCTGTATTAGAGATTCACACACTATTTCCAAGCAGGCTGGTGCAGAGAGCAAGGCTCAGTTCTGGGCTTTGCTTAACTGGTTTAAGTCCAGAGCTTGGTGCACTTGACCATTCCAAAGTTTTCCTTCAAACAGGAACTTTTCTTAAGCTCATGAAGGAGTGTCAGGCTTTTGGCATTACTTGCTCTACTATTCCTGTCATCTTCCCCATACAGGTGAAATCCATTAATTCTGGTTCATCTGTAATATCCTCCACAAAATTTCTGGGAAGTGAGTGTTAGCCTGTGATAAATCTGTAAGTAGTTTGGCAAATTAAAATCTCAGTCATGCGATAACAATTAAAAATTTTTCTTTCCCCATATGGCAAAGAGGGACACCAAGAACAATGATCCACCAGTCCTAAGGTATTAGCACTGTCAGTCTTCTGGACTCCAGCAAATAAATGGGAAGAAATAACCCAAAGGATGTGACCAGGACTCCATTGTGATCTGCTGTTAAGGGTCTGGCCCTTTAACTCACTCTCCGACATTGCTTAGGTTTCAGGAACTTTGCAGGGACTTATTTGCCTTGCCCACTGCCTCTATCCTCTCTTTCCCAGCTAAACTGGGTTACCCTTTCCCATGCAGACACCATGGTAAAATGAAGGTGCCTGGACTCTCCACTGATTTGTGTTGGCATCGCCCCAACGCAATTCTGAAATCATAGATTTCAGGAAAGCGTTAATGATTTTTATGGGCCCAAGTAGTTTAAATCATTAAAGAATGATAGCTGCCACCTAAACCCACGATTTAATACCAAAACCGGCTTTTGCTGGCATTCATTAGTTACTGGAGCAAATAATTTTAATTTAAAGCCAAAAAAAGATAATGGAGGAGTAGATCAACAACTGGAACATAGAAATAGTAGCAAAAAGAGACCATTGATGCAGTTAATGTCAACAGGAAAACTCAAGTATTAGCTTTCTGTGCATGAAGATAATAGTGTTTATAGTGCAGAAGTGAGTCTGTGTGGGATTAGGTGTGGACTATATCATCAATTACATTGCCATGTGCTATAATAAAAAATAATAATACTCTGCATTTGTACAGTGCTTTCATCATCAGATCGCATCTAGAAGTACTTCATCGTAATAGTTTATATTTGCCAGTTTCAATATACTCATTTTTTTTTTTGCTGTGAGATAGAATCAGGAGCCAAAGCAAGGCAGGCCTAAAACTTAAAGGGTGTAAAGAAAAACTTTATTAACAACATAAAGAAATAATAAATTCAGAATAAAACCTTCAGGCCTCCCCCTCCCACACCTTCTTCTCCTTCTTAACAACATAGAGACACATTTCAGTCAGTTGCCAACTTAAATAACCTTTTCCAGTTCACTTTAGGGAGAGGAGTCTCTTCTTGTTTGGTGTCTTGGTTTGACAGACAGGTATTTGCTAAAAGAGACTGGAGCCTCTCTTTGAAATTGAGAGTATAACCCCCCCCCCATTTACTATAATTTTGAATTAAGGGGCTCTCAGGCAAAGATATGGGGGGTAGGAATAACAGTTGTTTACTAATGTATCTAACAAGACAAACAAAACCAACAACAGCTATGAAATCATTGGCAAACAGAACAGTAGCTCAGTTCCAGTCCTTTTTGGCTGCAGACTCCCTCTCTCCGCGCTCAGTTCCCGGTGCTGTGGGCAGGGCAGATCCCGCGCAGCTGAAGGGGGCTGGGGTGATGGCAGCAGCGTTCCAGGGGAAGAGGGATGGAGGGGGAGAGAGAGAGAGAGAGAGAGAGAGAGAGAGAGAGAGAGAGAGACAGAGACAGAGACAGAGACAGAGACAGAGCAGCTCCCCACCTCCCCTTTTTCTGCCCCCACCTGATCTCGCTGTTCTCCTTCTCCCCCCGCCCCCTGCGAGAGAAACCATTACTAGCCATCTGAGGTAGGTGTAGCCAACAAATTCTTAGCATTACAATGGGGAAAATTCCAGAGAGAAAAGCAAAAAACCCAACCCCCAACATTTGGCTATAGGGATTTTTTCCACAAGAATAAAAAAACCCAGTTCTCTCATGGCTTTATATTCCACGAACTCCTCCCATCTTCACAGCTCTCCCAAACTGTGTTTATGGGCCATGTTAAAGTCATGGGGTATTTATTTGTAAGAACGAACTGTTCAAAAGCAGAAGTTCTCTTCATCTCTCTTTTCTCTGTTTATACTTCATTCCCAGGAACAGACATGCCCTTTTTCCCTAGGGGCAATGGATCTTCAACACATGTACTTTTGCTCAATGATCTACTAGGTTGAACACTCCAACTCTCCATGTCTTTTTCCACGGTTTACAGGAATTTTTAGTGTAGTACAGTCCATCCTTATAGCTTACAAAAGGATTTTCAGCCTAAATTCACGGCGTCTCCTCATTCTCCTTCCGTTTGGAACCTTAATTCTCCTTCACTGACTTTGGTGTATCCTTTCTGTTCTCTTTCTTCTCACTCAAGGGAGGATTGAAAGTCTGCAAGTCTTATTTGAGCATAGGAAGGGTTAAAATCGCACATAGAGGATGCAGAGGCTGGGCCAGGCCATGCTGAAGCTGTGTCAGGATCTCTGGACATTCAGGGAGCACTAGGGGGGCTGGAAGAGGGCCGCAAGGTCCAGCCAGAAAAGCGGTGACGAGCCTCTGGCTCCACGGCTGCCCTGTGGCACCCCACTGCACCCAACTCCAGCCACACGCCAGGGGTCCTCCCTCCACCTTGACCAGCAAGCGAGAGCGCGGACGGGCTCTGCCACAACGGGGCCCAGCTGCCTCCCCCCACCAGGCAGCATGGGCAGCGGGGTGGGCCTGGCCACCCCACAGCTGCTCCAAGCTGGCTGCAGCAGGGTGCGGTCCGGCTGAGCCACGGCCATGCCGGGGGCAGGGGGAATCCCACAAATGGGCATCTCCTCCCCTGGCTATCGGGACTCCGGTTGAAAACGGGGCCCAGCGGCCTCCTGAGCCCGCCCCCGCCCAGCCTGGCCCGCATGGGAGAAGGTCCAAGCTGGTGTTACCTTGTGAGAGGCCGGAAACGAAAAAGAACTTTCCCGCCCTTTACTTGCTTCAAAATGTGAATTCACGGAGGCGGACTAAATTCTCCAATTGGTTTCTCAGGCTGTCAACAACCAAACCAGCCTCCAATTGGTCCTATCAACTCACGGAGGAAGTTTTCAAGGAGAAAACCTCTCTGTAGGCCCTCCCCTAGGTGCAAACCAATGCACAACCAGCACATTCATAAACATTAATTAAGCTACCTGCCCCTGTGAAGTACATATTAGGTTATTATTATTATTATTATTATTATTATTATTATTATTATTATTATTATTATTTATTATTATTATTATTTTGTGACTTCGAACTGGCACTGTGCCTGAAACAGAAACACAGCACTCTATGATCTCTGTGACAAAAAGCACTTTATTGTTCACAACTTCACTTTAAGTACCTTTCTTAATGTTCCTGGGCAAGCATTTGTGATTGTTTGAAAGTTCAGGCCGCTCAGCTCTCTGACCAATAGCTCCTGCAGCTTAGGTTGGGACTCATTGGATCCGATCCCTGTCTGTTTCCAAATCTGTCGTATCACTGTTCCCTGGAGGCCTGTCTATCAGACTAGGCTGCTTCTCTCATTTATGGCCAAATCAACTGCCCACTACAAGCCAGCTTGCACTGTTTTTTAAATGAAAGAAGAAGTTAAATGACGCATTCAAGGTTACCTCCATCATGTTTGTAAGGTCCATCAGCTGACTGAGATGCTGTTTCCAGGCTGAAATAAAGGATGGGATGATCTGGGAATGATAAAGTGATAAAGTGCTTCTCTCATGTTTGTACTATGATTCCATAATTTTAAGACTGGTGTATCCATGTAAGGATGTAGATTCATTCATGTTTAATTTGAGCTAAGTCTCCAATATTTTTTTCATTCACAAAATCGACAGAAACGGAATATCTGTAATTTCTTTACTCTCTTGCTAAATTTATTTTTAAACTGGCCCATGTACTCAAACATCATAGGAAGGAGCAAAAAGAATCATAATGCTACCACACGTTTGTTTTCCTAGGTCTTTCACTTTTGTGCATATCACCAGAAAATGACCAGACTATGAAAAGCTTACATTTTAGGTAAAACATAAGGGTTTTTTCCTTATGTAGACTTTCAAGGAGTAAGGTTATACAGCAAAGTGACTGTTTGACAAACCATGAATACCCTACCTCACTCTCTGCTCTCAAGGCAGCCCATGTCATTACAGCCTTTCTTTAAAGATACTTGCTTTCATAGAAGTCAAAACACCTAACAGACATAGGTTATAAGAGACATCACTGGCACAGGGAATAACAGAAAACGGCATTGTGTCACAGCAGGGTGACTCCTGAGATCCTTGAAAATCCAGTTATTTTAAAGCATTTATTACCAGGAGATCTCAAAGTGACATGAAAAAGGAGTAAGTTTGCTTCTCTTGGCCATGTGTGGAGAGTGGGAAGGCCAAGACATAGAGCAGTGAAGTGAGCTGCCTTTCACTGCTCAGAAGTGGGGTCCCCAGACATCAGGGTGTGCACCATGATATTGTATATTTCCCTGTAAAAATGAGTCTCCTTCACTGTGCTTCTGAGCTTACTAGGACCAGTGAATGTGCCCTTCAAAAGACAGATTTGGAGGAGCTCTTGTACTGTAGCAGAATTAAAGTGAATGAAAATAATGACACTTGTAAAACCCGTATTTTATCTGTTGTCTCTGCCATGCCTAAATCCAAGAACACCTTCTGCTCCCCATTTTGGCAATACAATGCTCTGAGATGTACAGCTCTCTCTTCTGGAGAGTTCCTCTGTGGATTACACCTGCAGGAGATTTGAAAACCCACAGAACATTCGGGGCTTATGATCTTTCTGCTGTGTCTTTGAAGGAGGGATGGAATCAATATGTTTTCAAAAGAGCAATAGCTTGCTAAGTGGTTACGGCATACATAGCAGTATCGGATATAGATAAAATGACACTCTGCACCTCTTTACGTCTTTAAGTTGTGTCAGATAAAGCTGCTTGCATTAGGTCTGTACATAGTTACTTCTTGTCCCTCTACAAATTTGGAAACTGAAGATAAGGCCTGGCATAAGTGAGAGTAGATCTAAATATTTTATGGGTCCTGATGGGTTCTTAAGTATGCATGAACTGCTCCACATACAAAGTGGCCTAATATCTGCAGACAGTGATGAAGAACAAAGACACCTTCTCTCACTCCTTCAGGAGAATGGTAGATATGGTTAAACAGGGCAAAAGCAGTGAAATACTGCCTTAGCCACAGCAGCCAACCTGGACTTTGAGCCTGGGCTGACTCCAGACCTGGAGTACATTCACTTTCCTTATCATCTGGCCTTGTTTAGAGCTCATTTGCTCGAGACTAGACTCGAGCAAACTGAACTGTGAAACTTTTTACTCCTTTGCCCCTCTCTCTTGCAACAGATGGATTGCAGCAAGGAGTGAGGAAAAACCCCACAACACCTTGCTCTTTGCAGGAGGCATCAACTCCAAGCAATCTCTGTCCATTTCCTCTGGCCACAGACCTACTCACTCTGAGTTTCCAGTCCGCTGCTGGGGAAGGAATGATTGTATAATTAGTTTCCTCAGTACCATTAAAGCTGGTAGTTCACACAGGAACACAACAGGAAGGGATAAACAAGCTCACAGTCACAAACTGGTTGATGGGAGACTTTTAGTGGCCCACAGTGAAGAGATTTAAGGCCTCATTTAAAGGCTTTTGAATGCTATTTAAAGTTTTCCATCAATGTCACTGGGGATTTGTATTAGCTCTCTGGTAAGTGAGATATGTGTAGGGTTTTACAGGAAAACTGTTGGGTTTTTCCCCTCAAATTGAGAAAGTTCCTGTTCCTTCTTGGCCATACAATTATCTGTTGGCTGCCTGTTTGTGTGTGCCCAGCCAACTTCTTTTTTTGACCTCTGTAATTTTGCTCATACAGATGTGCCTGACACAAAGCATAAATTTATTTTTTTATTTTTTCTTCAAATTTCATGAACTTATAGCTATAATGAGTATGTGCTTAAATGAAAATAAAAAGATTAAATATATTTGTTAAATGTGAGGAGTACCCTTGGATGCCAAAATTAATTATGTGTCGAAAACGTAGCTATCTGTTTCAAATTGCACGAATAATAGATATGAGGCATTCCTAATAAACTAAAACCCTTTGGGCTTTGAACTCTCCACATCTGCAATAAAAGATAGAGAATTTAACTACAAAGTTACACAGACAAGAACCTATTCAGAAAGACCAATTTAGATTAAAGAAAGACAGACGTTTCTGATTCCCTGGGTGTTGTGAGAAGTACTATATATGCATGTGTTTTTACAGATGTTTGAAATGCAGGATAGAGTCCAAGGGGGTTTGGATTAGACCTTTCTGACAGACACATCACAACTACTCAGTATCCCTTGCCCCTGTCTCCAGCTCCCCACTGTTCTGCAACTGGGTCAATCCATTTCAGTGATAAAGTAACTCCTGAATATAAAGCACTTGGGATCCAGAGGATGAAATAACCTCTGATATATATTTTTTTTTTTTAATGTCCTATTACTACACAAAGCTACTTCTATTCATTTTAATTGACAATAGCCAAAACAAACCGGAACAAAATAGAATAGCACAAAATTATCTATAAAATGGCAGGAAATTTCAGGAAATTCTATCCTCACTTAATGATATCATAAATGCCACAAAAATGCTCTGGTTAGTATTAAAAATATATAAAATATATAAAGAAGAAACTGTTTAATAAACTTTTTTTCTCTCATTCTTAAGCTATTAGATATTTAAGGAAATATAACCACTAAAATATATTAGGTAAGATACATTGTCTTGCTTTACTCCCTTTATATTCCTTCACATTTTATCCTGGAAAGCAGAAATTTGACTTGTTTAATTTTCTATGTAAATTTAAATAATTCACATGAGATTTAACCAGCACGGTCCCTGCAAGGAAATATTCTGCTTAGGAAATGCCTCTGGCACAATTGTTTGCAATAGTAAAGGGGACGAAAAGGAACCTGTGTGGTGGCAAAATAAATGTTTAGAACCCTCCTGTGCCTGTGGGGGTGGGCTGCATTTTGTGGACTGAAAGTGGAGCTTCTGGGATGTGGTCCATTCAAACTAGGCAGTTTGCTTCAAAACCACCCTGCTACTCGAAAGAAGAACAGTAATAGGTGAAGCTGTGGTGGATTAACTGAGAATGAGGAGAGAGAACTGCTTCTGGATACAGCACCTTAAATCTCCCTAAGCTACAATGATATCACTCTGCTATGCAGTTAAATGTCCTTTTGGTGTTAAAGAGCATCTTCCAATCAGGAACCTTTAGCTCAACTCCCAACCTGTTGTACTTCCCTTCTTTATCCTTCTTGGATAAAAATCTGGAGTGAACTTTCCTGAGGGGTTTTAATAGAACCATGACAGGAGCTGCTGAATAGGTGTGGGACATAGAAGCCAGCTGTTTTCAGAAATTCCAGGTAGGACTGAAAGCATCTTGGTGAAAGTGTTCTTTCTCATTATATGTTTACACAATGCCTGACGTACAGAGACCAGTCCCCCACAAACCTTGTATTAAAAGTTTTTAAAGTACAGTTGAAGAAAATTGATACAAAACAATATTACAGGTTATTAAAAAATAGCTTTTTAACAATCTAATACTTCAAATTCTGCAGTGCTTTTCTATCCCAAATCTGCATGCTTGCTTGTTTTGTAAAAAAAGTTGACATTTTCAGCTGCAGAGGAATAAATTATGCGGAATTTCAATTCTATGGTTTACCATCAATTAAAACAGCATAAGAATAATTTCCGAGGAAAAGAGTCTGTCTTTCTCCAGGTTGTTGTTATTCTATAGTATTCCTTAGACGGGCAAGCTGTAAGTTATGAAACAGTGACCTAATATTTTTCTCTCACTTTTGCTGCAAAACTGGAATTCTCTGTCCTATTTTACCAGGAAGTAATAACAACAACAACAATAACAATATATTAATTCTTCCTGTCTTTTTGAAAGAGCAAAAGAAATTGATGTATTTTCAATTGTTCCTGCAGAAATTAGCCCATTCTTTAAGTGTTTGTCTGTCATAAAGTATTTGCATAAACACTGTCCCTAGTGAGTGCATGAGTTAGTGAGTGTGTGAGTATGTACATGTGCTTGCATACACATTGTTGACATCCATCTGCCTTGTCATGCATGCATAGGTAAATACATATATCAGAGCTCTGTACATGAAATTATAATTTCTGGACAGTTGTAGTTATTAAAAAGAAATAATTGAGGATCCCTTGAAAAAAATTTCACATCTCATTATGGTGGGAGAGCTGTCTCTAAACACCAAATCCAAAAGAGTCCTGCAATATCAGGCAGTGTTATAAAAACTGCAGGTGACTTGAAAAGAAAGATGGCTGATAATTCTTACTACTAAAAACTCCTACTATTGAGTTACATCTTCAAGTCTCACTAATTGCTGTGAAAGAAAGTCACACAGGCACACCAATTTCTTATTTATAGGTATGAAATGCTTTCATGTTAAGACAAAACTAATCTGAATTTCCTTAAACATATCTTATTATATAGGTCTCAGATAAAACTGATGTGAAATTCACAGATTCTGAACCTGTCCTCACGAGCTTAAACTTAGGATTATACCTTCAGCTTTTGTGTAGTTGGTGCAAAAAACCTCAAAGCTGCTCCCTCTTCTCTATCAAAAAAAGCTGTTATCCTTGGAATTAACCTCACTGCCTGTATAGAATTAATTCTATCTAGTTTCAGTAAGCCTTTGTATATGTATTTATATGATCATACCTGCTTTTTTCAGGCATCAGAGGATTGCTTGTGGAATTAATTCTCTGGCAGACTTTACAGCAGTGTGTAATGTAAAATTGCTTGCTAAGCTACAGTGTAATATTCATTTACTGGAGGCTCAAACATAGCAATGCCATGTTACAGAAGTGCAGCCCTGCTGTGCTAGAAAAATGACATTGATCTTACCTATACTCTGCATTCTGCTTCCAAATCTTGCAAGCTCCCAAATAAGCTAGTAACTGAAAATGGTGGCTTGAAGGTATTATGGAAAATGAAGATGGAAAAAAAAAGGAAAACCGAAATGAAATCTCTCTCAGATTAAATAGGATAATATTTTTATGACATTTATTGGTTGTTCTTGAGCCCGAATATAGTCAAGCATATTGGCTTGCTTGCCCAGAATCTAGTTGTTAACAAACACATTTGGGAGATAATGACTACAATGTACCATTGTGCATATGCTGTGTGATTGTCTCATACCTTTTGGGAGAAAAGTTATTAGAGGAATTACACTGACTGTGGGCACTCAATTTTAGTAGGTTTTGTCATGCACAGTATTTGCCATTTACATTCATAAAAGCGAATAGAAATAGTTCCAAATAGAGGGTAAAAATTGCAGCCAAAAATATATATACATATAAAAAACAGGAAAAATAAGTAAACCACTGAATTGTAGATGAACTCAGTGCTTTTTTTTTGATATCATCAAATGTTAAAAACCAAACCAAATCAAAAGACACGCAGATAAACAAAAGTATCCTCTTTTATTAGGAAAGTGAATGTCATGGTTTTATAGGTCTTACTTCTAATTCCCTGTTGTGATTCATTATCTCTGGTGGAGGATAGAGACTGCAGTAGTTTTGTTAACAATTTGTCATTTAGACAGTCCTGTGTATTATATAGGAGAGAACCAAAGTCAAACAGAGTTATTTTAATCATGTGGGGCTGTTCTATGTTTAGACAAGTTTTGCTTGTGCTTTGTAGCCTCTTTGTGATGTGTCAACTGACCTCTCATTCTGAAATAACTTTTCATGGGTTGTTATTTAACAAAATCATTTTATTGTTGACATTTCTTTTTTCCACTGAGCTACAACCTAAGTGCCACACAGTCAATAATGTCCACTGGGAAAGATCCAAAACAGGAGGCTCTGTTCTGGATCCAAAGCACATCACCAGGCAGGACTAAGTTGCCTCAGAGGTGCTACTGGGTGGTGAACTTGGAAAAGTAATTACTGCAATACTTAATTCTAGTTGAAATTAATGTCATGCAGGTGAGAACTTAACACTCTCTGGGTGCTAAAGCTTTTAGAGTCAGACTTCACATAAGTGTCTGCATTTCTGACCTTTGGACAAGTTCTTTCCTTGTCCCTTCCCTCTTGCAGAAATATGCATAATGTACCTCTCACTCAATTTTTCTGTCTTTTAAAAATGCCTCATCTACATCACTCTCTTTTGGTTCTGGAGTGCACTACTACTGAAATCTCTCCAGGAATTAGATATACCAGGACAGAATCATCTGCTGAGGATAAAGCATAATGTGTTTAGAATAAAAATTGCACTTTACATGTACCTTCCTACTCTGTTGTAAATTCTTGAACTACAGTAGATTGGAAACTTTTGTGACTCCCTATAGGTTCAATGAAAGAGAGTGCTTTTAGTAAAATTAAATAAATATCCCAAATGTATAAATCTGGTCTGCAAAGCCTGACCTGAAATTTCACTAATCTGCTTGAAGTTGCCTGGCATTTCTGGTTTTGATCCCAGCTGGGAATACCAAAAAAAATTATTTTAGCATTGTGAGAAGACTACAAGGCTGTGAATGTACATTTATAAATGAGTATACATATTTATGTATGCATGTAAAAAATAGGATTAAAAAAAATCAGTTACACGTTGCACTAGCAGTGTGTGGAAGTTTTAGGACCGAGTCCAAGTTTATCCAAAGAAATTCAGTAGTGCTACATTCAAACCATTTTAAACTTGAACTTTTCTGCTCTTTACCATGGAGACATGCACAGGTAGTAGCCCCTCAGATAATCAAATTCAAACTATTGTATTAAATTAAATAAAAATCAATAACGAGAAGGCCCCAGAAGTGAATTAAAAGGAGCAATGTGTTAAGAACACTGAAATGAAGGGGAGACTGAGCAGAATTAAGGAAAAAATAGAAGATAAGTAAAAGAAATTATAATTTGGTACTTTTTATGTAAAGCTCACAGCAATCTCTATCTTGTGGTTTAAGGCTGGAATCAATTTTTCTATATTTGGACATGCCTTGCAGTGCCAAGGGGAGCCAGGAGCATAGAGAATCTATTAATGCTTGCACAATAATTAACGCCAGCCTTGCTAGCACAGCCCAGGCAGCCCTGATTCAGCATGCATTCTGCCCATCAGCTAGCCTTGGGAGAGATTGGAGTCATCAGGGAGAGCACACTGTGTGATGAGTGAATATGAGACGTAGCAGAGCTGCATCTTTTTCCTTTTGGATTGTGTAGTGTCCCAAGCAAAGTTGGTGTGCTTCTGCAGAGATTTAAAGGAGGTCCCACCCAAGTGCCTGGCAGTGGCCACAAAAGACTTGTGAATGAGAAAATAAAGAAATTATATACTTAAATCCATGCATTTTTAAAGCAGTATTGCTACCATGAGCTGGATAACCAAGAGGTTTGAAATGGCAAAGCTGTGTGGATTTCTGTCTACATGATTTAATGGTCTGCTAAGCATTACTAAGGCCCATTGAAAGCCAAAAAACCATTAACTGAATCTTGGGTGGGATATATTCCCAGGTTCCCAGCACGACTAGGGAAGTGGTAATTCCTCTGTTCTCAGCACTGATGAGGCCACACCTCTGTGTTAAGTTTTGGGGCCCTAACTACAAGAGATTGAGGTGCTGGAGCATGTCTAGAGAAGGGCAACAGAGCTGGTGAAGGGCCTGGAGAACAAACAGTCTGTGAGGAGTGGCTGAGGGAGCTGGGGGTGTTTAGCCTGGAGAAAAGGACACTCAAGAGGACACTTTATCACTCTCTACAGCCACCTGAAAGGAGGGTTTAGTGACGTGGGGGTCGGTCTCTTCTCCCAAATAACAAGAGGCAGGACAAGTAAGGACCGAGAAAACCTCCAAAAGGAGATTTTTCCCGTGTTAGAAAAAACATTTATGATGACAAAGTTAGCTGAGATAAAACCCTCATTCAGGAAAGCATCTGGTGACATGTTCTTGTCCTGTTGACAGCAGTAGGGCTTAAGCTAATGCTGAAAATTAAGTATATGTTTAAATGTTGAAAAAAATAGATGCTTAAATATTGAAAAAATATGCATTCCAGGATTACCGACTTTGCTGATTGAGTGGATATTTAAGTAGCATAAGGACAACAGCTTTTTGGCCTAGTTACATGACAGAAAAGTCTTACATTCATCTCTTTATGCCATGGAAATTTAACTGCCCGTAGTAGAACACCAGAATTCAAACAGGTAGTGAGTTGAATCCTACTCTCCCAAGGAGAAAAATAAAAAGTTATCAAACCACAGCTTTCTGCTTGTGAGGGACACAAGTAACTATGTTTTCAAACAGCATTTGACCATCACTCTCTTACAAGTTACAAGCAGCATAGACTAAACTAACACAGATCACCCTTATGACTGAGTATATGCACTAAATATGGATGTGTCAAGACAGCTGTTTTTCAGTAACTTAGTCATTTCTTTTGGCACTCAGAGCATAAGTATGCATCTCTTTATGGGAGGTAATAATTTGTCTCAAACTAAGTTTCAAAATGTTTCTCTGATGGAAAACCGCTTTCCTACTGGTTTTGCTGTTTGAAGAATAGATTCCTGTTTTCCAGAATGATAATTTGAAATTTGCAGCAGACAAAATTCCAATTAGTATATTAATTTGAAAGCTCCATCATTGCTTTTCTTGTACTGGAGGAGACATCGATGATGCATTCTGTCATACTTGGGGTTTTTTATTTATTTATTTTTTTAAGCAATTGATTTGAAAAATCCTAACATGGAGTTTAGTTTAAAAATCTTTACAAGTTTTGAATGCATTTTGAAATAAAATTCCCAAATGTATCTTTTTACATGGTAAAGAGGGTCAAAATGTATTTGACACATTTATCATAAAAGCACTTCTAAAAAAAGTGCTTAGTCCCATTAACTTCTAGTATTTTTCACTAACTTCAAGTTTCTATTAACACAAAAGTATGGAATCATGTATTCAAGAGGATTGGGATTTTAAGTTAAAATTATTATTATCAGAATATTTTCACTAAATTTAAAAATTCATATATTACTCTTATTAAAAAATAACAGCCAGAAAAGAAGATCAAAATGTTGCAAGCAAAACCAGCTGCCTCCTGTACCATTCAAATAGTGAGTACCATTCAAATATGGAATAGAACTGTTAACCCCAGGGAAAATATCTATCCCACTGGTCTGTTAAATATATTTCCTGGAAATGCATGTTCTAATTTCATGCTTGGAAAGATATATAAAATCTCATAAAAATGCTATGAGGGGATAAATAACCAAAAAGGTGTTGTGACAGGAAGTCTGTAGATAAATGATTAACCAAGCAAGATATTTGCTTGTGTAGCAAGGGGAAGAATAGGAAGGCTTTATTTGTTCAAGGAGTGTTTTGAGAAAGCAAGGGTGGAAAAGGAGCTTATGGTGAGGGAAAAAAACACTAACAGGCAAAAAAGAGAAAGTAGGGGAAGCAAGGCATGGTATTCCCAGTACTGCTCCTCTGAAGAGCACTTTAGGAAATGTCACTCTTGTCCACAGCCAATTCCAGATGTTCAAAGCAGAGAGAGAAAGAAAATGCAAGCTAGCTAGGCAAAAACTAAGCTCTGGTGGTCTTTTGCATTAAATTTCTTTAGCACAAAGATGCTTCATGATTCAGTTATGAAAATGAGGTTTATGTAGAAAGGATGTATAATGTAATCATTTTGGAACTGTAAGCATCCAATTTACCTCCATTACAGAAAGTCACTGTCTGGTGCTGCCCTCCTTCGCTTGCCATGGTCATCACAGATGTGGATGATCTATTCAGTATCACTTCAAAACTAGGGTAGTTGGAAAAGTTATGGGTTGTTTTCCTTAATAGCAAAACCCACACCATTTTCCTTTCAAGCACAGACACACATCTGGCACTGTCCTTAGAGGGAAGAAGAGGTGGGCATTGTTTGACAGTGATCTATCAAAAACAAATTTACAGAGTCTACCAGGCATTCTTTTTTCCAATTTTAGGCTAGATTTTTAATCCCAGACCTCTAGGGTCAAATGGGATCTGGAGAGAGGAGAAAGTCTATTTCTTTCTGTCTGCTTCAGCACCAAAAGTTACTGCTGTGGCAATAGGAAAGGCTTTTATTATACTCTAGTTCCTGAGGGGATCCACAGTCAAGGAACATTACCACAGTCCTTGTGAAGCTCATATAGCTCATTTGATCTATAAAGAGCTTTACAAGTATAACTCACCCTAATCAGAAGTTGGCAATGAACTGCAATCACTTCTGCACTACCTACAAGAAACTCTTATGCTGCGAGTTTAGTGATGATAGCCAGATCTCCTCTGGAAATCTGTGCTAAAACTGAGACAAGGATCAGAGATCTGATATGCCTGTATCTAAAGTTGCACGAAGCTAGTGATAGGTCAGTTGCCTCTAATTTCCACTGCATTTCAAACAGGGACAAAAATCCTCAAAACTCAGGTTTTGAGTTTTATGTAATATATGTAATTATATATAATCTATAAGCTATAATCAAGCTAACTTTGATAGTTGGATAGTTGTACTCCAGGCATGATTTGGTCAAAGAAGTGAAGCTACTTCAATATATTTAATAGAAATGGACAATTAAAAACTTAAATTAAATTTAATAGTACTAGGGGAAAAAAAACAAAAACCAAAAAACCAACCTCTATGGAACTCATAAATTATATCCTGGGGGTACATAAGACTGATTTTTAGGAGAGGATGTTATGCCATCTTCACTTTATTTGTCCCCTACATCTCTGGGTAATGGTGCAACTGCTCTCTAACAATGAAACATTTAAAAAACTTATTACACCTGTGGCAAAGAGTTTTCTTCCTTCGAGGTTTTAGGTTCTTTCTGTAGTGGAATAATGAAATATATCTGAAGTCGATTTGGGACACTTGAGGTGTTCTTGATCCAGATAACTCAGAAAATACCAAGAGGATGCAGCTGCCATCCAGAAACAAAAAAGCTCCATTCAGTAAATACTGGTCCATCTCTGTGGGAATACTTTAATTCTAGGAGATTCAAGACCAGTAACCCCCAACTATTTAATACATTTCTGTCTCATAAAGGAACTTTATGATGCAGAGCAGGTGGCTTAATGAAATTCAGAATGCTGTCACAGGGCTATAATGTATGAAGAGAGGTTTAGTCAATTGAAGAGCACAGTAGGCTCAAAAGTCATACCTACCATCCACACACCTTGGGGCAGTGGGTATTTTATTATTTTTCTGCACCAGAAGATTGCCATATACTGATTGAATATTTTTTGTATGTCCAGTCTCTCCCTTTGTCAAACAAAATCCTGTGGATGAATATCCATGTACATTGCAAAGATATATACACCTTTAATCATATTCCTGGACTTTACAAATGGGGGAAGCTTTCTCAAAGTTACTCTTTAAAAGAAATATTCATTCTCTTTATCATTTCTGTGGTCAGACCAAGTTTGTGGATCTGAGCTTTGCTTTCAGAAGGCAGGAAGGAATAAGAGGTGGCATCCCTTTACTCCTTCCTTTCAGAGTTTATTACATCCATGATGTTTTCCTACAGCACATCAGTCTCTCTTTTTATTCTAGCTTATCTTTGCCTCATTTTGTATTTTATATTGATCACGTCATTAAGCCCTCAGATCTTCCACAATAAGGAATATATTCCACTAAAGGCAGTAGTAGAACATTTGCTTACTGTAATTGTGCAGAATCTCACCTTACACACGAGACCCTCTCTGCCTTTTCTAAATGATTGCATAATTTCCCTTTATTTTGTTCCTATGCTGTGAGACCATGCCTGCCACCATGCTACATACTGGGGATTTTACTCTGGCAGTGACTGCTGAGATTCAATTCCAGAAAAGATGTGACAATGAGAATCTACATATATGATGCAGAGTAATTGTTCCCAATGCAACTGCAAATCTGGGCCAGGGAATATAGTTTTGAAAGGTACTACTCACATTTATGGAATAGCAGCTGTAAATTATCAGTCTCTTTCAATTCAGAAAAGCTATGACAATTCATATTAGCTCTAGGAGTGTCCCTGAATTCATGAAGAAAATTTAATACTCATACTTCAACACATTTCATGAAACAAGAGTTAGCACGTTTATATATAAGTGCAATTCAGAAACCAGTGTTAAAAGACAAATGTCTAATGCCTTTAAAAAGGCATGACTGTATATATTTGAATATAAATCTTCCCCCTAGGATTTCATGAGCAAATACAATGTACAAGGCATTTAAATTTGCTGCTTAAAATTTCATGGATGGGGTAACCTGAACTGTACACATCTTGGCTTCTCTGCAGTGAAAACAAAGAAACTTTTAAAGCTGGGTGCAGGTTTTGTTCAATCTGGCATACTCTGCTTCGATCTAGTTAATTCCGCCAGCTTTAATAAACATTGCTCAGTTCATAGAAGCAGCATGGAAAAACTGGCAGATTAGCCCTGAATTGATATGGAAAACCAAATAAATCTGCCAGACATTTTTCTTCTTCCTTTTTGCTGCTGAATGTCCAGCTCAGGCCTGAGGCAGGCATACACATACACATACAGTGCAGACTGTGGTGTGCTGCATGATGCAGGGCTGTGGAGCATGAAAAGGTTGATTGCAGTGGAAGCTCTGATAATCATGCTTTCATCTAAACATCCTAGCAGGGCTTGAGAGGAAGGACGGCTGTGTGCAGGAGGTCAAGAGAGGTTAATATTAGTACAGGCTAAATGACACCTCTTAAACAACTGCTGTTGTGCTTCAGAGAGTGATGCTGCAGACGTGTCAGCGGTGGCAGACACACAAAGCAAATATTGGAAAGCAGTATTTTAGTGCTGTAGTGAGTGAAGACAGATGAATAGCCAGCAGAGCCAAACTTTGAAAGATATACTCAGCCTCAAAAATTTGCTTTGGTTTTTCAGGAAAACCATCTAGTAGGGATTATAAGATAAATGGTCAATTCATTTAAGTCAACAGAACTTGTTCTCTGTGAAAATGGAAATGTCACGCTTATGACTTGAAAGAAAGACTGAAACTGGCTGAATCCTGGATCAAGTTTACCCAACATTTAGCATGAGAGTTTTCTGATCACTACAAGCTTTGTTTCAATTTTCTTCAGATTCCCACAAGACAGTTTATCCTGATTATGTCCACATAAGACAGAGTATGTTAAAATACAGTATATTTTGAGTTATGTATGGATAAAAATATTATTTTAATATGTGATAACCAACTGGATGGATTTTATTCGCTTGTTAACCCCAAAACAACAAATATATTTTAATAAAAACTGAAGGAAAAAGAGTGAAAACAATCAGCACCTTTTGTTTGACATGAACAAAGGAAATGTCAGGCCAAAGAATTAGTCTTTTCCAGAAATTTATAAGCATCTGAAAAGAAGAGCTTATAATGAATGTGCTTTTTCAACCAGAACAAGCACACGGTGACTGCAAGTCTATCATAATGCAACACAGCGTACCAGTGGGAAATAAACACACATCAAGAAATCTTATTATTTCTATGAGTGTGCTTCAGTGTGACCAATTCTAATGAGTACAACAGCAACTGCCTCCCTACAGCTACTCTGCAGGTGTTTTTCTCACAGAGTGTAGTGGGACCCAGCTTTGACAAACTTCTTTGGGCCCAGAAGGTATTTGAAGGAGAGATTCTCCTGAAATTTCTTTTCTTAGCTTACAAATCTACAGGTCACTTCTGCCATACCCTTTTATCCAGCCCCAGTAAGGATATACATGGAGCTACAGTATTAACAATGCTTTTGTATCTATGCCACACATTTTTGGATTTTGGGTAGAGTGCATTGCTTTCTTTTGCTCTTTATTTACTTGAATGCTGTCAGTAATTCTAGATTCCCATCCAGCAGTGTAAATCTCATCTAATTCTAATGAAGCCAATGGTTAGGATTACTGCTAAAATAGCCACATTTTTCTTCTGGGCTAATCCAATTTTTTAAGGATTTCCATGTCATTTCTTTTGTGATGGAAACAATTTAGACAATCTCGAGGAGAAACAGTTATTTCTAGGGACCCTTTGCTTGCATCTTTCAGACAAGAAACTTCCAAACTCATAAAACTATACCTAGATGCAACCTAAAATTTAATTTTGTTTCATAAAATATACTTAACTCACTGCAAAAAGTATTAGGAACCGATTGTCAGTTGCAGTAAATAATTATAGTTCAGTTACAGACAAAGAAGTTTTTCTGATTTATGTTCCAAAAGATCTGACCTACAGAAGAGTACAGTGGATATCTCTCCAATCTAAGAAGAGAACTCTTCTCATATCTCATGCATTTTAAATCTTCTAAAGAGTTTTATTTCCACATTGTGAGTATCCTGCTTTCGTGATACTGATGATTTTATTCATTAGGTATTCTCATATTAATACCTTTCTTGATTTAATTAACTTTTATGGATATTTTCTTTCAACTTCTATGCTTTTTTTATTATAAAAAGTACTAAGTGCTTTAATGTTCTGTAATTTAGAATGGCTAAATATTGTTCTGCAGGTCAAAATTAAAGGAGTGCATAGTAAAATTAAAAATTGTCCTGAAGCTGTCCAAAAGCTATCTCCATTATTTAAGAGATAGACAATAAAAAACTTGACATTCCAAATATACAGTAGATTTTTACTTAAAAGTTACCCATAAAACAAATGGATTTTGGGACAATCAGAGTTCAGGATCCTTCACAATCTCCTCTGCCATTTGCTCCCCCAAGCAAGCCTGTCTTTTGAACTGAGCCCTGAGATCACTCCCACTTGTCTTTATGCCTTCATACCCGCACCACAGAATGCAAGTGTACTGTCACAAACACTGAAATAAAGGATTTATTTTCTCACAAAGGAGGGTCAAGATCATCTTATTTCAGTTTTGAGATTTTAACATCTTTTGGACTGGTTCCCTGAAATAAAATTGATAGAAAATTAAGCCACCTGGCTTGTACTCAGCACCTGCAGTTGAAACATGTTGTAAGTGGCTCTTGAATACCTGCCACCACTTCAGCTGTGAGGGAGTGTGGGGGACAGGACAGGCTGAAGAGTGCAGCTGTGATTGTGGAGGATATCACTGCTCTCAAATCACAAACACTGAAAGACAAATGATACCAGGACGTCTGCAAACCTCTTGATTCAGCTTGGAAACTCCACTGTGCTCCAGAGATATTTTAATTTCGCTTTGAATTGGGTTTCAGTCTTCTCAGAATTCAGCTAAACATTGTAACAGAGTTGAGAGACTGTATAACCTACACAGTTCCAGGTAATAAAAAAAGAAAAAAAAAAAGGATTAGTGCACTTCATACATTCTGCAACTATTCCTACGAGCTTTGTAGAGTAATGAGTTTGATGCTTGAATAGGCCAGTGGCTCTGAAGGCAAATCGTTGTTTGGTTTATCTTCCACTCCTTTAAAAAACTTGTCTTGGGATCTTTAATTTCCATGTAGGCAACCAAATAGATCCTTAATTTAATATGTCCTCTGAACAACTTGGCTTCCCACAGTGCAGCAGCTACCCCTACCACTCCCAGCATTGCACTGCACTGTCAGCACTAGGCACAGGCCCTTTCATCTAATCTGGGATGGTTTCAGCCAAGAGCAAAAGTGGGAGCACCACAAATAACACAGTGTAGTGACCTAGTGCTATTCTGGTTTCATCTCCGTTAGCACTAACAGCAGTGCTTGCTCTTTGTAAATTTTCAGTTCAAAAGGAATTATAGATTAAAACCTTTTGTTCTCAAATTGTTGGTAGTGACAGCTCAGAAGGCTTCATAACTACTGTTTGGGAGCTAATGGTCCCAAGCTCTTCCTCAATATTCAACACAAACTTCTGATTCATCTTTTTTATCTAGCAACTCCTGTATCAATTTTATCACAGCCCTACTAATACTTTTAATCATATGTATTCAGTTCTATTGAATTTACTCCATAAAATTGATAATCCCAGTAACAGGAAAGGAAGGGGTTCTGATTTGACCAGGAGTGCTGAAAATGCATTTGTACTGTATCCCTGAACTCTCTTTCAGAGAATCAAGATATTGTGTCACATTCCACTTTGAACAAGGTCTAGAGTAAGCTTCTTAAATGTACAATTCAGGGGATCTGCGAGAAATTGCAAAGTTTCTCAGTTTCCAGAGCTTTGTCCCAGAAGAAGCACAATAGGGACTTGGAGCAATTTGTCTGAGGTAATTAAGCATCTAAATAGCCTTAACTTTTTACTCCTATATTGTTGCAAAACTTTCTGCCCTTTTGCACTGTTGTTTAGCTCTGCAACCTCACCAAACCAAGTTGGCTGCCGACACACAGAGAGTCTCTAGCACTGGTAAATACAAATTTACCAGTATTTTCCTATAGATTCACATAAAGGGTCTTACCAGTGGTCACTGTTTCTCTGTCTCATTCAAGTTGAGTTTTGTACACAAAAGTCACACAAAGACCCTGTAATGATTAGGGCGTTTGGTCACCAATGAAAGCATAAGCTTTATGCTAAGAGCAAAGGTAAAACAAGTAAAACAAGTTATTACCCTTTCTCATAGATTTCTCTCCATTTTCTTTCTTTTTTTTTTTTTTAATTTTTGTCACCGAAAGTGTCTCTTCCATTTCTGCTAGATATCTTCTAGTAGTGCATGGCTCTTATAACTTTATGATAAGGTTTTCCCGAGGTTACATTTTAACTTTATTTGCCATGCATCACCCTGAGGTCAAGATATGTACATGATAAGATGGCAAAAAAAAATTATTTCTTGAAGAACACTCAGTACCTTTGAGGGCAATTAAGAAGTAAAATAAGAAGCATGATGAAGAATGATAGTTGTAGTGATAACAGTAATGTCAGAAAGAAATAAAAGAGCCAATCTTGACCAAAGATGAATCTGTGTGACTGACAAGTAGATTTATTTATTTGTCTTTATTTGTACATTCCCTTTCAAACTTGCTCTTGAAACCAAAGAGTGACAATAAACACAGAGCTCCTGGGGTGCCAGAGACCAGTATCACACTTTAAACCAATTAATTATTGATGTAGAAAGTAATATACATATCAAAAGAAAATGTTGAAAAATTAAATTATTACTCCCCTTTGTCCTCTTGAAGGGCAATTGTGCCTCTGCTTAAACAAGACTGTAAATTTTCCTTAAGTGGAATTTTCCCTTTTCTCCAACTTTATCAGTTATATATTTTGGAAAAACCCAAGTAGCCTATTATGCAGAGCAGGCAGATACAGAGGATTCTCAGTCCTCCTTCCAAGACCTGTTAATTGTTGGAAGCATTCAAGTTAGCTACCAGGAGATGAAACGGAAATTCTTTAGGAATATATGCACTACACTTTGTCACTTCAATCAATTAGAATAGCAATGCTATTCAGACTCTGAGCATTCCCACACCTATTTTTTTCATCTTCTGTGCCTGAAAATGAATGCAGTGAATCAACTGATGCCTTACAAACACCCAAAGAAGGAAGATCTCTAGGGGCTTGTAACATCTATTCTTTTTTACATGCTTTCTTTCAGTACCTGCCCTTTTCTCCACATTGTTAACTGGCATTAAGGTTGAGTTCTTCTCCATATCCCAGGTTAATTAAATATCATTTTCCAATCACTCATTTCCTACTCTGTTTCAGCAGACAATTACCGAAGTACAGGTGGTTGTATTTGTCTCTCATGAATCACAATTTTCTCCAATTAGGCAAAAAACATTCTGAATTTTGCCCGGTCTTCTCTGTGCTCACAGGTCTCCCTAATTTGCTGTCTTCCTCCAATTCATACACTCTAGGCCATCACCCTGCATATAAAGAATGACAGGGATCAGATTCAGGTTCAGGAGAGATTTCTGCAGACACTTAGTAATTGCACTGCAAGTACAGTTCACATGAACTTTCAAACTTGCCTGCACTCTGGACTCTGCCTGAAATCCCTACCAGACTAAAAGTACCTCTTCCGGCTCCTTTAAACAAACCCCCGTACCTTGTCATATTAAGTTACGGCTCATTTTCTCCTCACCACTCACTCCTAGCAGACGTGGGCCATCAGCTTTGTTTCTCAAGACCTAAATGCTTTTGAATCCAAGGGCACTTAGATCCAAATGACTTCTCCAAGGTCACAGAGAGAGCCAATGTCACCACTGGAGAGAAATTTAGGAAAGCCCTGATACTATTTTGATCTCAGACCACAGCTTTCTCAATGCCTTGATTAAAGTGAGAATTTTCAGGAGTTATATAAGAATTTGGAGACTGCTTGTTAGGTGGTGCTAGGCTGAACACAGAGTGTATAATGAGAAAAGAAAGAAGAACAAATTTACTGAGCTTGGGCATTCAGCCCAGTGCTGAGGGATTGAACTCCAAATTTAGATTTTTATTTTTAATATATTCCAAATGAATCAAAGCAAAAATTAACTACACCTGGAAGCAGGGTTTTGTTTTGCAGGATCAAGGTGTAGAAGGAATTGGCAAAGCCTTGTACAAGTCAAAAAATAAATTCAGAGAGACCTTTCACAGGTATTCCTTGAGGTCAAGAATGACAGGAAAATTCTGTTGGTCAAGAATAAATGTCATAAAATGATCAGAACATGTTGTTCAAGCAAGGTGGGATGTTGCAATGTGTTTCTTGCTAATGGCATGTTCTGTTATTGCCCAAGTTAATGGTTTAGTCCAAAATAATACCCTCCCACACACCTTGTCAATCTATCCTAAACTACCTGTCAACCCTTCTATAGTGCCAGCCCCCTGCTTGGAATTCCTCTTTGGAAATCCCCTAAAACTCCGCTTCTCATTAGTGCATGTGACCTAGTTTTCCCCCCTACCTCTCTCATTGGACAATGCCTTTGTAAAACCTACCTTTATCCCTCCTCAGATTTTCTCCAATTTGCTAAGAATTTGTACCTTCCCCTTGAACCTCCCCATATTTAAGTTGTTGCACCTTTGCCATTTTTGTCTTTTGCCCCTGCGAATTCCCCAAAGTAATAAATCTTTTTTATCCTATGCAAAAGACCTCCCCCTCCTCCTTGTCTCCTTTGAACGCAATCTGACAGCCAAAAGGCCATGGAGCCATAGCTCGAGCCACATCCAAGGCTTCCTGTTCCTGGAGTGTGACCCACTCTGGGCACGGGACCGTAGTGGCAAAGTGAGTGCAGCTCTGGCTGCTGTGTCAGTGGGGAGAGAAAAATGAAATATGACAGCCTCTTCCCTGGAGGGGATTTTAGGGACAGTTCCTGTCTAGACACCTTGAGAACTATTCTGGTGGCCAGACACAGGACTACCATGCCACCTTGGACATGGCATGCTGTTGGAGACATATCCACATGGATCACAGACATGGCAAAACCTGTGTGAGACTTGCTTTCTAGACTGGCACCTGGAGCCCAGAGATCCTACTCAGGCACAGAGATCCCCTTCTTTGCTTCAGAAGTGGTTGTAGCCTGAATGATTCTGATTAATGCTGGAAAACATGAGGCTGCTTGACCAAACCTTGTCAATAAGGAAAACTTGGGAAAAGGTTTGCAGAATACAAGCTGGTTATGAAATTTTGCTTAAGTTAACATTTTGATATATTGTCTTCCCAGAAGGATTTAAAAGTCTTTACATTCCATCATCAGGAATCACTAACGTGAGGAAGAACAGCCAGTAACAAAAGTTCAAAGAAGAATTAGTCCTAACACAGACACACACAAATGTTTTTTGTTTAGTAAAAAATTAATTGTGAGGAATTTAGTTTTGGTGAGTTTTAACAAGATTCAAATATCAAGTATTTTAGCTTTCCTCAAATCAGATTCAGATTTATCTTGTTATGACGTAAAA
The DNA here is from genome assembly GCA_037013685.1 of Acridotheres tristis. Classification (NCBI taxonomy): domain Eukaryota; kingdom Metazoa; phylum Chordata; class Aves; order Passeriformes; family Sturnidae; genus Acridotheres; species Acridotheres tristis. The sequence goes on along the minus strand of CM072885.1, from coordinate 24,617,031 downwards.
GTCAGCCTGTTCTTTATTTTTTTCCAAGCCAGTCCTTCCATCTGCAATAAAGAAGCAGACATTGCACTCCAGCTTTGAATTTGCTGTAACTACAACAATCTGTAAGTGCATTTCTCAGAGCAACTGTCAGTACAAAGTACATCTTGCCTTCTGTTGTATAATAGAGGAGGATAAAACAAAAGGGGTAGATATACTTGTATATTGAAGTTGACATGAAAAAGGGAAAGTCAACAGCAATAAAACCATACCCTTTGGAAACAATGCTGGTCCCTTCCTAGTTGAGCCATATTTTCACTTAGGGTGAAAGTGGCCTCACTTGAACATTTGGCCTCTTTGGAATGAGTGGGATTTTTTTCTTCTGCAGCTGCTTTATCTGCCCTCCACACAATCTGTGCTGAAGATGCCCATGTGAGGAAGAGGGAAGAAGTGGCAGTAATTTGTTAATCAAAATTTGCTTGTAGAGCAGTTTCTTATGCCTGCATTTGCTACAGCGAGCTGTTAAAAATTTGTTCTTTTACTCCAAGTTTCCAGGACTAACTTGAGCAAAGACCAAGTACTGCACGCAGCAGTGAACTGAGTTATGTCATTAGCAAGCATTTGTTTGGATGTTGTACAAAATAATAATTTTTTTCTCTCAGAAGAAAGTGTGCAATTAGATTATTACTTTGAAATAGGAACCACACCAAAAAGCATCCAAGAAAAAGGAGAAGCCACCATATTTCAGTATAAGCAATTAATAGCTGTACATATTTGTTTAGTGCAATGGGAAATAAAAAGGGTTATGATTTATGAGCTTCCACCTACAGAATGTCCTTCAGTGCATCAGTCCTCACTTCTGTAACCGGGACATCACTTAAGCAAGCAGCTATTCACATGCTTAAAGAACTACTGCTAGGAACGTGTGTGCTCCTAATAAGCTTGAATGCTCCCCTCATTGGAGGTTCATCTTTGTATTTTAAACAGTGAATCCACATACAAGACAGTAAAAAAATAAGAAGAAATTAAATTCCCTTTCTAATCACCCTTGCTCATACACTCATTACTTCCTGGTGATAATTACTAGCTGCAGCATCAAGAAAGGATTGTGATCATACCTATGAATTAATTCCAAAAGGCAGGTATTAATTAGGAAGCATGATGGTAAGTCTATATATACTTGCTGGGGCTGGACAGTTAGCAATGATGGGAGAGGAAATCATCAACCAATAACCAGCAAGACTAGTTTCTTTCAGGTAGTCAGAATTTTATTGAATTGTTGCTAAAATGTAAAGATAAGGTTCTCAGCTGTTGGAAGCCAGTGGAATTACTGCACTTTACATATGGATCTATATATACAGTTAAATACATCCTTCCTGAATAACAATAGTAATTTCCCTGCAAACTCTGCAACGTCTGGCAATTAGAGCAAGAAACCATGAGTCAGACCTCCTGAGAGCTATTCTGAGCTGAGCTAGTGCTGCAATCCCTGGCCTGTGAATTTGGGAGGAAGGATTTCAGAAACTCTGAACACCCACAACCCCAACTGAAACCAAAAAGAGTTTGAGTGTGAGCACCTGTGGGGAAAATTGAGGTCTTCAGTTACCTACCATTTGTTGCTTCTTTAAGTCCTATCTTCACTGTTTTCTGCCCCCTGGGGTTCACAGGTTGTCTGATTTGGCATTTTCCATGTCATGCATTAAAACTTAATGGCTTATTCCAAGACAACAACAGAAAACAGAAAATCGAACAAATTACCCAGAGAGCTTGTGGAGTCCTTGTCACTGAGACCAAAGAACCATTTGGACACAATTCTATGCAATGTGTTCTAGAATGAATAAATTAAACAATCAGAGTAAATTTTACTGCTGTAAGAGTTCCCTTAACAGAAGACAACTATTGTGTTCCTGTAAAGAAGAGTAGGAGTTTAACAAACATGCATAACTTTTTTCCAGAGCCTCAGCATTAAATGCTGTTTCAAAAATGGCAGCCAAGTCTGTGCTTCTTGGAATTGGTTTTGGGAAAGTAATTTTCCCCCCAGAAAGGTTCCATCTAAGCAGTTCTGAGCAAATACATAGATGGATCAGTTGGAAAATCACTACATCTTGTCTGTGAGATTCTGCATTAACATTTCCAGGGCTTAAATCTGTAGCTGGGCTTTGTTTCCTAAGTAGTGGATAGCAAGCACTGATTTACTTAGATAATTATTAAACATTTGTCAGGTAGCTACAAAATGGACTTGTTCAGAGACAGTTTTCTGTGTCTACCTTTGGGGGTCTGCAATGCTGCATCTGGGTCACAAGCTGCTGGGTATCTGGTAGAGGAAGGAAAATGGTGTGTCCGGAAATTTCAAGAATCTGCTGCAGAAATAATCGTAATAAAAAGGTCTCTAAACATATTCTCTGACAAAATTTACTTTCTGACCTATTCCCTAATAGCCTAATAACTTTCTCTGCAAGAGATGTCTTGTTTAAACTGCTAGCTGATGAATATAGTGCAACTGAAGAAATTCCACAGATGCCTTTGAGGGGAATTTTTTTCAGCATGTGAAAATGTAGAGAGACCAAGTAAGGGGGGCAGCAAGACTTCTCAGACTTGGTTTCTACCCCAGGCTCTGACAACAAGTTACCTTCTGTCTGGCTCAGGACATATATATTTCTCACCTTATCCAGCTTCTGAAGGGAAAATCCATAGCCCTAATGCTCTCAGAGGTACTTTGTGAGGTTCAGAGAATGTCAATAAAATTTAGAGATGCTGAAAATGAAAGACAGATCTTGCAGTTTGTATGCAGTCAAATGGGGGCCTGGGCAGTGGGCAGTGTCCAGAGGAAGGCAGCGTGCCAGCACACCCAGGTATCACCTTCTCATAGGATAAACATTGTGAAAGTGTGAACACCAGCATTAAGTCCATCTTGGCTCACAAGTTTTTGATTTTCAATATCCAGGAGGTTGAAGATAGGTCACGGGAATTTTTTTTCTCAGTAGCACCAAATTTCAGCTCAGCCCAAGTTTCTGTGACCTCCAGGTGCTCCCAGGGTGCTGTTCCTTTCTCTTTCATCCCCTATGCTGCTGAATTACAGTGGGTTAATAAATTGCCATGTGTCAGCCAAAGCAAAGGTCCTGATTTTTCACGCAGTCTTAGCCTGGGGCAAATATGAAGTAATCCAATTTACTCTCTAAAAGTAAAGCTTTTTTTTTTTTTTTTTTTTAAATGTGTTACTTCTCATTGCTTACTCCAGTTTCCTGGAAAGATTGAGGTCTAAGCATGATTTTGCTTTTACAGTGTAAAAGAAACAGGTAACAAGAAAAGCTCTTTGCTGCACAGAAGTTTGGGAAAGCCATCTTCCCTTTGCTGTGGAAATTACCTGGGTATTTTCCTGTTCCAGATGCTAAGGAAAGAAACCAGAGAGTTAATATGCCCCTTTCCCTTTCATCTGCATGGAGACAGTGCAGTCCCACCAAAAAAGAAATACAAAGATGATGTTTAACATGTTTGTTACTTTACTGACAACCAAAACATTATAACTTTGCAGCCCTTAGATCAGAGCAAGTACTTAGCAAAAGTAAAAAAGATACAACAGATTTAGAGGACTATGTGGTATTTGACCTTTCAGTGGCATATTTGTAAAACATTCTGGTAAAAATCTTTTGGGGAATAATCTGCCAGATTAGCTGCTTTGACTCTGGACTTGTAGTTCAAATACAAACATAAAATATGTTTCAGACAATGGTGGTGGTAGTTAGAGTGTTATTCTGTGCACTGCACTCACTGTTCTCAGGTTATAGAGAAACAAAAGGAACAATTCCACATCAGACAGTCTGGAGGGAGGCTTGAAAAGGTGCTGCAAATACAGACTTGACTCATAGATATAAAGCCAGTGACCAGGCAGTTTCCACTAATCCTTTCTAAATGATTTCTAGAAAATGAAACAAATCCCCAGATATCTACATGGCAGATACATCAGTGTCAAGACTGGTTTTAGTAGTTCTATTTACATGCATAAGGTTAAGCATACCCAATACACAGTTCAGTCCCTTTGCTGTATCAAGCTGGACATTTCTCACCACCTAACTCAGTGACTAGATTTCTTACAGAAACACAGTTTTGCCAATGAAACAAATTCTTTAGTTTATATTTAAGGGAAAAATCAAAATGTTGTTACCTTATCCCCATAGCTCGTACACCATGAACAGCTCTACAACAGCAGCTCCCACATTTTCCTACCTTTCTGACCCTGAGAGATATCAGCTACACTTAGTAGCACTTAGAAGAAAACACATTGGGATTGATACAGCCAGCATTTGCAGGAGTGGAGTTTTAAAAACAGTTGCATCATGTAGTAGATTTTGGCACAAGGGGACAGAGGTAATTCCTTTGTAATTTTTTTTGAGTTATAAACCACCTGATGTGCCCACAGCTATTGCTCTGAACACTATCAATATTTAAAGCAGTGCTCAGAACTACAGCCATAAGCTCCTCTCCCATTATAGAGACACCTTTCCTTTACTTGTGAGTTTTAACACAGCTCTCCAGGATAACCAAGATCCACACTGGGTAACAGCAGCAGTTCTTTTCCTTTTGGTATGTCAAATCTCAGCTTTCCTCACATCCCTGCAGTCCCCCAGAAGCAGCCCAAGCAGTCAGCAGTAATGAGCCAGTCAATTGTATGAAAGTGACCATACCTGTCTGCAAATCCTACCAGCAATTGCCTCCTGGAACTGAAGAACAGCAGCTAGCAGAGAGGGGAAAAAAAATATCCTGAGATAGTCATGATATAAAGGATGGAGCTGAATGATGAGACCCAAAATCATTGGAGGGATTTTCTCCATGCAGTGAGTAGTTCTGCAGTTCAGCTGCTGTTCATTGTATTGGAAACAGCTGTCATAATATTATGTTCACTTCAAAAGTACATAATAATTAATACATTTTGGCAATTAGGAGATTCAGCTAGAGACAGTAAACCAGGTGATCTGCACTGCAATTAGAACTGAAAAAGGTAGTGTTTTTTGCTCCTTTTATGCAAAGCTATTATCAGAAATTACTCAGTATTTTGCTTTCACAGCTAAACAGATCATACAATAAAATTACCTATTGGTGCAGGGGGGTTCTGGCCCCATCAAGGAGGGATTTAGGTGTTATTTTTCAAAACTTAAAGGAAATAGGATGGGCATACTCAGCCAATTTAAAACAGAAGATTTTTTTTCTGCAGGAGCTAATAAAGCATTATCAATATTCCCTTGTAAATTATTTGTTTTAGTGGGTGCAATCAGAAAGTTTGGTGGATTAGAATGGGCACATGGAATTTGCAAAGGTGCAGATGACTGCAAAGGTGAGGAGCAGTGTAGAATAAACCCTTAGTCTATGGGATGTTTGAAAATAGTGCTCTAATATGGCTTATCTCTGTCCACTGCAAAATTATTTACCAGCAACCGTTTTTAGAGGTCTTAAATAAAACTGTAATTTCTAAAACCCAGTGGAAGCAAAGCCACTGAGATACTGACCAATAACAAAATTTATCTTCAGATCTTTTCCAAACAGTAAATTTTACTGTTTGATCTCAGAGTATAGGAGTATTAGTGATAACAGAAGCTGCAAAAAAAGTTACCTTTATCCTAAAGTTGAATTATAAAATACTCCTAGAAATGGAGTTCTAAGAAAATATCAAATAGATGCATTAGGTAATGAAAAATAGTAGAAGAATATTTACATTTAAAAATGTAGATGTCATGTTTTAAAAAAGAAAAAAAGCTCAAAATTCTGTCTCTGTGGCAATATTCTAGAGAATATGACATGGCTTATCAGATGGACACAGAAAATTTGAAAAGAGTTCTCAGTATTAGAGCTATCATAAATGCTTTACAACCAGCTGGGAAGGCTTGTTACCTGTGAGTTGAAAGGTCATATTTAAAACTGAATTCCATATTTTTATGAAGCTGCATGACCAAACATACATCAGGATTCCAAAACTGGAGGTGAATGACGAGTTGGAAGAGGTTGCTAACACCCTGGAGGATGGAATTCAGGTTCAGAATTAGCTGGAGATATTAGTTTAAAATTAGTATAAATATTTGAGAAGTATTAATGCATGAGTGGAAATGGAGGAAATCTGTTTAGAAGAAAAAAAATAATACAGGGCTTATAAGGAAGCCTGAACTGGAGTCAACAAAATGATGCTGTGCTAGAGAAAAGAATCATGATTCTGAGATGCTTGAATAAAAAGTAATTAATGAACTCCTGACAATGCTACAGAGACTTCAGCAAGAACATGATGCTCTTTTTGGGGTATTGTTACTACAAAAGCTGTAGACAAACTGGAGGGAGACTGACATCTTATAAGGAGTTCAGTAGCCATAGCCTATGGGAAAAACCAGAAAGGAACCTGTGTGTTTGACTCGGGAAACAGCAGAATTCTGAGGCTGATGGGAAAGAAAATTTCTTTAAATCTATAAAGGTTGCTATAAACATGTGTATGATTGATTTGTTGCCTTTGTTCATTTGAAAATGTATTTATTTTAGAGAAGAAAACCTGGAAGCAAACCCTTGCTGAAAACAGAATCTTCTTTCATTTCAAAGTTTATATGCTGGAAAAGGTGATAGAGCTTTTTGGGAAGCAGAGAAATATTATTAAAGTATTTAATTTACATTCCTCTTATTCTTCCTTATATTTCAGTTAGAATTTTCACTAAAAATCAAAATGTGAAGTAAAAATTTAACCTCTCAACTGCCTTTTGTCTCTATTAGAGCTCTATGAAGTCAAACTGAAAAGATTAACTAGAAGTCAAAATTTGCATTGATCAAAAGACTTTGCAGTTTTGCCTTGTTGCACTAAAAATTATATTTCCTTCCAGTCTCACTGAAGTAGATAAAAATAGAAAGTGTGAGGTAGGAAGAGTGTAAGGGAATCCAACTTTTGCATCTAGGTTTGAAAACTAAATGAGACGAGTAGCTCATTTCTATTATTAGCTTCTCAAGGCTGCCAAAGGCAAAATTTTAACAGACTTTGTATCAGTGGAAAATCCATTTTTAACTTGCTTTGATTTCTGTTCCATTTCCACACTAGGACAAGAAAATTATAAGCTGTAGCTACATCATAAAATCAAAATTGTGTGGGAATTCCTGTAACAAATTACCACATGTCTGAAGATATGCTGTTTTGCTCACTTGGGCTTCTCAGACTTTCAAATACAGTATGGAATAAATATAAAACCGTTCCTCCAGTCCATTTTTAAAGTATCTTAAGACATATACGGAGTTGGGAAAGGCAAACTTTAATCTTGCATCCCATTTATGCAAGTAATTGAGGCTTTGCTCTGGCACATTTGCCACCCTGGACTGCTCTGATGTTTCTCTCTGTAAGTGCTCCAGATGAGGGTGGTTATAGGCATGATACAGGATTGAAAATCAGAGTCAGTCAGCAAGCACACAGGCAGGGTTTACGTAAAGAAAACCTGAAGTCCACACCACTGCATTTCTTCCCATTTTTTACTTGCATAGGGAAGGAACATTCTTCTGTTTTATTCTTCTGTTTTGTTACATCCTCTAGAAGGAGAACATCTTTTCAGGGATAATGTTTATTTCAACAAAATTGTATTTTCCAGTGAAAATGGTTTTTATGCAGAAGTCTCAACACATGCTTATAATAACATTAAGACTGTTAAATGCATTTTTCTTTTGTCAAAACACTGCACAAACATCAGCTAATTAACCTCACACCTGCCTTTAAAACAGGCAAGTACTGTCAGCTCTATTTAATAGACAGCAGAGTGAAAACACAATATGAGTTGCTTGCTGAAATTTACACAGTAAAATAGTACAAGAAATGGGGTTACATAAGAAGACTTCTTTTTTCCATTGAGTAATTCACTAGGCAGCAAAGCTCCAAAACAAAAGAGTGTGTTTAACCCTAGTGACGGCATTTAGGCTTAGAGGTCCCTGCAGTACTCTGCAACAAAAAGTCATTACTTTGGGGGCTGCTAACAACTATAAGGCCCCTCTGCCTGGAAAAGTGGAACATAAGAGTGGAGAGGTTGATGTTGGAAAAGCATGGGCAATTCCAGCCTGTCATCGTTTGTGCTTAAGTACAGAAAGTGACATTTCCAGTCAGCACCCCCCAAACACTGAGCAATGGGTGCATTCTGAGAGGAGTTGCTGCTACATTGGTGGCAAAGAGAGACTCTCCCACATCCTATTGTGCATGAGTAATGTGGCAGTGTTTGAATAAATTATTTATTGACTATATTTATTGGTTATATGATAAATTCAGAGCTTTCTACAGCATCTGGGCTGAATTCCAGTTCTGCTGTGATGGATAAGAATTACCTGTGAGAGCCCCTGAACCAAACTGCAGGCAATGATGGGCTGATCCATGTAAGGCATGCCCATTGTACCATATCTACTATAAGCCTCAGGGCTGCACAAGCATCTCCATGGAGGGGGGTGGATGATGTGCAGAAATTTTCCCTTTTCTAATGTTCATTTGAAATAATACTGCTGTATGATGGAGAGCAAAGATACTTTAAACAGCATGTTTACTGATGATTTGCACAGAAACACCAATACTGTGAAGACCATAATGCATTTTCAAAGGTTTTATTAAAACTGTCATTTCTGTTCTGCAGTAATTTCTGAAATGTGACTTCTACACAGGACAGAAATACCATGCTGGAATGAGCAGCCTAGCTATTTATCCTGTCAGGACCAAACTCAGATCTGAAACACCAGTGACTTCATAGCAGCTTCCTAGAAAGATTTCTGAGGGATATGAACATGAGAGCTCTGTGGCTGCAGGCTCTTCAGGGGTAAGGGGCTGAACGAGCAGAGTCTTAAGAGAGATCTAAAAATGAGTACACTTACAAGCAATAGCTGTTATTAGAAATCTTCCAGACAAACCTGGTAAAGTTTTAATGTTACTTTGTAATTCTTTGTTCTCTTAATAGTCTTTTCTTGTGTAGAAAATAGTTTCAGTGCAGTATAATGGAAACACAGGATCCTTTTAGAAAATAGACTTTATAGGTTTCTTTAATGCTAGAAATATTCTCGATTCACCTGATTTCCACTAGAAGTTTATTTTTCTATCATGTTCCTCTTAACAGAAAAGTCTATAATATCAAACCTAAAAATAAATATTCTCAGTAAAAATGAGTCAACATTTCCTGACAAATTGCTTTTTGTCAGAAAATTCTGATATGATTCAATTAAAATCCTGTGTAAGAATGTGACAATTTGAATGAAAGTGTCCTCAGGAAAGGATTGCTATGTTTGAATGTAAGGTTTCTAGTAACAAATCAGAGTGAGAGACTTAAGATAGAACTACCAGAAGTCTGCTGTATAGACTGCTCTCAAATTTTGGTGATTCATCTTCAAGACCTTCAATTCTCCCACCTCCAAGCGACTGACAAAACAAGACTACATATTTCCCTTTCGATCACTTTTGGGGAAGAACTTATGTTTTAATAAATAATTTAACATACCTTGGTTTGGAGAAAGACTGATTTTTTATTGAGAGAATGGAGCACTCCATAGGACTGCTGTGGATCTGACTTCCTGGTCTGATTCACTGTGGTGAACTTAAAGTTTTCCTTTTAATTTTTTTCAAAATTTATTTAATTCAGGAGGGAAAAAAATCTGTCTGCTGCCAGTATTATCAAAGGAGCTGCATGATGAACTGAGGTGCAGCTTACCTGATGCAGCAACTAGAAGAAAAGGTGGCTTTTTTCTGAATTCCATGTCTTTTTTTGCCTTTTCATTCCTAAATGTATTTCTAGCCATCTGCCTGTGAAGACACTAGTGAATGGACATAAATGAGGAATGACTACTGAGAGTGGAAACTCTTAATTAAGCACTAGCATTTACCCAATTCATTTTGTGACATTAGTCGAGTGTCCCTTGCATAACACTAATGAGCCAGAGAGACAGTTGCTCTTCCACAACTCCATGGTTGAATTTAGCTTCTGAAAAAGAGTTGGTTTTGCTAGATTGCCTCTGGACTTCTGGGTGATGAAGCACATCAGTGCATATATCTTCCTCAGTTAGACAATTTTCCCTGCTCCTAGTATCACATGTCACAAAATCTTAGCAGTAGCTGTCACTTATGAGATTAAAAGATGGAGTACATATGGATATAACTTCTGCTGACTACAGGAACTTGTATACAGTGTTAAAGCTTCTTTGAATTTAATGGCTTTGGAGGTGAACAACCCCTACTGGCAGTGCCTAAATAATGATACAAATGGCTTTCAATTCTCTGGGATTGCATTATCTCTTTATCCTACAGACTTTTAAAATATATCTGTCTATGGCATCCTAACAGAAAGCAGAATAAAGCCTTACTGTAAAAGACAGAAATATGTGGTGGAATTTTTTGGTATCTTCAGTAAAAGGCACTAAAGACAAGCAGAAAATGGTGTCTCTGCAGGATGCATTAGCACAATATCTGCTTGCTCTCTGACTACCTTGCCAGTCTGCTGAATGTGAAGCAGGTTGGTATCACATCTTCAGTGTGAAGGGGGAGAATTGAAGAAGCCATAAGCATAGGAAACCCTTCAACAGCTGAAGCCTCTTTCCTGGAAAGAGTGTGACTCCAGAACAACCCTCACAATTAAACTTGGTGAGTCTGTGCCTACACTGTGCCTGGAAAAGAGGTGGTTGTTGCCTCCTTCCCTGGAGAGAGGAGGCAGGCATGGTAGGAGAGCCTATTGTTGGAGCCCACAGGGAGAGCCCAGGACCACTGACACACAGGGATCCAAACAGAGGGGATATTTTATCCTTGTTCTTCAGTGACAGAGGACAGGAAGCCTTGCAGAGCAGCACCACCTGTCAGTGTCAGGCACATGCAAACTTCTTTCTTGTCCTGCTTGCACAGTGACCACAAGTTCTGAAGCCTCCCCCAAGTCTCAAAGAAAAGCTTCAGAGCCAGTGATGCAGGCTATCATTACTTTCATCATATAAATGCTTTTCCTACTCTTCCTGCAGCGTAACTGTTGATGCTGAACCTTTTATTGAGAAGTATTTGCCGTTTCAAATTTTATGTGTGTTGGTCTTAACCTGGGTTTTGAGTGTATGTGTCTCTAGCAAAGTGAAATGTAATCTTTAAAAACTCTCACACATACATGGACCACTGGAGCCTGTCTGGGCATGAGGTCCATGCTCCATCTCCCAGACTGGTCCTGAATGTCAGCACTTCTTTATTCACCCAGGTCTGAGAAATAGCTTTGCCTTAAAACTTTTTTTTTTTTTTTTAATATTTAAAATTACTTAAGAGATACAAGGACAAAGACACTGCTCCTTCTTTTTTATTACTTCTCTATAAGACCTTTGCTGCATTTTCTTAGTCTATAGCATGATACATGTATTACACACTCACAAAACCACATCATCTGAGTTTTTTTAGCAGAAAGTGTATGGGGTTAATAGATGTCAGGGCCAGGAAAGCAAATCACAATCTACAAATCTGACCTCATCCTAACACAGGCTGCTGGATTGCTCTATATTAATTCCCACTTCACATCCCACTAGCTGTTCTTGAGCTAGAATATCTTTTTGAGAGAAAAATCAAACACTCCTATATACATTTTCAGTGATGCAGAATGTATTACCTCCTGGATACGTTGCTACAGTGACTGAATGTTTCTCTTGCTAAAAATCCTACTTGTGCTCTTGCCTGAATCTTCCTTGTTACACTGTAGAGGAAAGATATATTCCTTGCTGTTTTGGATGAAGCATAACAAAAAAGAAAGGTAATAAAAATCCCAAATTGCTACTGATTTTGATCTCTTCCCCAAGTACATAGATTGTGAACAACTCACCCATAGCTGGTGTTTTTTGTGATCAAAATAGATTAAACTCTCAAAGACATGTATCGAACTCATTATTTTTTTCAATCTTTTCTGAGCCTTCTCCAGCTGCTTAAATTCCCATTTTAAAGGACAGGTTATACGATGTAGTACTCCAATACCAGGCACTTCAATGCTGACTGCAAGAGAGAATGTAAATTCTCCTATTCAACACTTTTTTAGTTGCATATTTAAAAATTATGGTAACCATTCTGACCATTCTTGCTACATTGGAAACTATAATTCTCCTCCATAAACCTCAACTCTTTATCAGTGTTTCCTATAATAAGATCTATTCTTCTGCAATTATGTTTTGTATCCTGATTTTATGACATGTATGATTTTACAATTAGACATTCTAAGAAATTCTTTCAAGGTTATGACAGAAGCTTAATTTATTTAAATATGAGAAAAAAATTAAATGTGCTCAGCTGTGAGCCAAGGCCTATGGGATCACAGTAGAGACAGCAGCTCAGCAAGATTTCCTGTTTCTAAGAATATTTTAGAACTATTATTTAAACACTTTTGGCTCATCTACAGTCTAGTCTGTTGATTTCCTGCTATTTCAATTATTAATCAGGAAGGTAAAACTTTTCCTTCTACCTGGGTGTGTACATCACCAATTTTGATTTTACTGTCTAAATTCATAGCATTGTCCAAAAATATCCAGTCAGTCTGAATATTTTCATCTGTAAACTCTTTAATTTCTTTATCAATCAGGATCCCTTACTAGACGTTCCATTATTTATTCCATTGATTTCTATCAGACTAAGGAGAACTATAATTACTCATGTCACGCCTCTTTTTTTTAAATGATTGCACAATGCCATCCCACTGCTACTCCACTGAAAATTATGTACAGCCCCTACTGTGCTCTAAGGGCTGCTGAAAACCCCTGGCAATGGTGATGACACTGGATCAACACTTGGAACAACAGAAATAATGGCCATGCATGAGGAAACGGGAGATACAGTAAAGTGTGGAAAACTCTTGACCACTTTTTTACAGTTTTTCTATCATTCCCTAATGTTTTCTCTTTATTTCTGTGTTGTATCTTCTTTCTTTCTTTTGGTGAGGCAAGGTACAATTCTGCTCTCCCAACAGCATTTTATCCTTTTTAACTCTATTTTTTTTGGTTTTAATTTAGAAAAAATATCTTTTGTAGGGCCTTCATTCTAGAGCCTATATTCCCTTGGATTCTTTTCCTTTCTACTTGCTGTATAAATTTCTATGTTCTTTCTATTTTCTTCCCTTCTTTGGTGGTTTTATACAAAAGTCTGTCTGTCTCTAATTCTTTTATTTTCTTCGTCACATTACATGCTTTGTTGCCTCTTTCAGTCTTTCATTATCCTCCCAAATAAACAGCTCGTTCTGAGGCTTCTGTGCAACGAAAGCTAATTGATTTTTCACCCCTCTTCACCCCTTTTCACACTATCTTTCTCTGAGACACTGGTTTGAACTGTGCTGGATAGGAAAGGACCCATCAGGATCACTGAGTCCTGGCCCTGCACAGGATACCCCAAGAAAGCCCCACCCAGTGGGGCTCTCAGTGCCTGAAGGCATTGTACAAACATTTATTGAACTCTCTTAGGCTTGATGCTGTGACCATTGCCCTGGGGAGACTGTTCCAGTTTCTGAACACCCTCTGGGTGAAGAACCTTTCCTTGCTATCCAACCAAAACCACCCCCAACTCAGTTTTATATTGTTTCTGAGTGATGTCACAGATAGGTACCTGCCCATCATGAAGAAGTTGTAACTGCAGTGAGGTCTCTCCTCAGTCACCTCTCCTCCAGGCTGAACACACCAAGTGACTTCCCTAACTCCTCATGCATCCTCATGCTCTCCTCTGGACACTCTCTAACAGCTTTATATCTTTCTTACACTGTGGCACCTGAAACTGTCCCCAGCACTCAAGGTGAGGTCACACCAGTGCAGAGTAGAGCAGGACAATCCCCTCCCTTGCCTGGCTGGTGATGCTTTGCTATATCTGTTGCAATAATTTCAAGATTTAGTCATTTGAACCTATTGGTTTATTACTTTATTTTATTTGTGTTATTATATGAGTCACCTCTTAGTATCTTAAATAAATGCAGATATTATCTAAGTAATTTGGTGAGTTATGTCTATATCTGCTCATTCATAATAAAATACATTAAAAGATGGACAGACTATCCTCATTCCATCAAACAGAAGAGAGAGTCGTACTCTGTAAGTACACATAATCTTAAGTAAGTAATCTCCAGCTAAAGTGAGGGTTCTCATAATCTTGGGTAAGTGATCTGCAAGTCACATAGGTCTCTTTGCAGATTAATCCCCACAAGAGATACTGTAAGCAAATGCTGAGGTCATGGCAGCGAAGACAACAGCACAGTGAAATGCTCCTTTTTTCAGGAGCTCATAGTCATCTGCTCATATTAGTAATGTTCTTCCCTTAAAATTACCTTGCTGAGTAATTTGGAATGGTTAAAAACCCAGCTGACCTGAGTCCTTATTCCTGCCTGTAAAATCAGTCAGATTTGTTTTCTGCACACTTGTGGGTGCACAGATCGAGTGTCATCACCCTCTGCTCCGCCATGGCATTGAAAAGCCCTACTCTCATTGTACACCCACAGGAAAAGTGGAAGCCAGATAAACATATGCCCTGTTCTCTGCTATTGCTTATGCAAAGTGAATCTGATGGCAAAATGAGAAAAAGCTATTTGCTCCACTGTTCAATCAGGAAACTGCTCTTTTAATGAATGTACTATTCAGCTCAGAGTGATTCTATTGAAGTGATTTTGCTATCCCCACTAACACTGTCGCTCATCATGCAAATCAAATGGTATTTTCCTTAACTTCCAGTTAAAAAATACCAGTGATTGTCAAACGCAAAGATAAATTACCTTGCCTCTGGTCTTATTTATAAAATAAGGCAGTGTTATTGTAGCTCTGAGGACTACCAGCTCTATTTTGCACATCAGTGTCATATCTCTGTGTGATAGGTTAAATTAGATTTTTAGTTGGAAATAAAGTAAAATGCCAATTTGCTTCTTAAGATTCTTAAGAATGAGGTATCACATGTAAAGAAAAGTTTGGAGTACCTGGAAGGACAGGAATCTCTAATGGGATGGAGATTCCCAGCCTGAGTTTGGTGGGTGTTTAGCTAAATAGGATAAATCAGTCTGAAGCTCTTTCTATCCATTCATTATAATCAAGATTTAGACTTGATTACTGAACAACATTTACTTTTGGTGTAGCAGAGATTAAGTGGGGCAGACACTTACCCAGCTTTGTATCACTCGCAGTCTCTTTGAACACAGGTACAAGCAGACAAATACTCTCGTGAGTGTTACTCTGTTCCTCCACAGATAATTGAGACGTGGAAATGGTCAAGGAAAGGACAGAACTGCAGCAGCCAAAACACTATTTTGCTTTTAGGAAATACTCTCCATTGCCACCGCAAAAAGAAAAAAAAAAGTTTTGATTCAAAGTCCGTGAAGTTCTTGAGTGTATTTTTAATTTAATTTAGTGAATTTCAGAACAATCTCAATAGTTTTTCACGCAGCAAATAAAGAACATGAGCTCCTCAATATATAGTGGATTTTCACACTCCCCTGTACAGTATTAAGAACCCTATATTCTGAATAAGGAAAACATAATTTAAATTGACATCTTTCTAGAAGGATAAAAAATATATATCATCCTTCTTACATTTGTAGGTTGGGACATTCTTGGAAAGGGTGTAACTCTTTAAGTATTTTAAAAGCTCTTGAAACACATAATGTGATTCTGTAAATTAATGTTCGTCTTTAAATCCCTTTTCTATTGAAGGGGGAACCTACCAGAAATTCAGAAAACACTGACAGAACACACAGCAAAGCACTACTCCATCAAGGAATTCATTTAAGGCCAAACAGAGAAACTGTGATTGGAACTTCAGCCTCCAGTTTCAAAACCAACACAGAATTAAGATGTGCAAAAAGAGTAAAGCACGTGGGAACAAGCTCTGAGCTGCCTAAAAGCAAGGCGGGTGAAACAAATCAGTTTATGTTCACCATGCAGCTACAGAAATGTGAGATAAGGCTGGTGGGTGATGAAGAGCTTTCAGGTCTGAATGATTGCTTGTGCTTAAACTCCCAGCATGGGAAATGACATGGCAAGAATTACCACAGACATTTGGAATCACATACTTTGGTAGCCTGATTAGGTGTTGCAGAATGGATAAAACCTGATGGTGAAATTTTTGTTTCGGCCTAGTCCCATGATAATGTTTTAGATGTAGTTTCATTCTTCATTTGAGGAGATTTGTCAAAGGCATTTCCTTTCCTCTGTGGGCTGACAGAACCCTTACATGCCACTGGTTCCCTTTGACTCCAGTAGAAAAATGCCATTGAGTGACTAAACATTGTCCCCATGCACAGGTCCCTGGACTCGCTCCTATGTCTCACTTCCAGCTACTGCTCTGTCCAGTAACACTCCCTGGTGGAAAGATGCTGCCTTCAAGCTCCTGCATCACAGACAATTGGCAAAACAAGACACTACAGAGACAGTCTCCTTGTTGCCAACTGAATGTTGCATATGAATAAAACACTTTGAAACACACCAAAAACACTTCCTAGAGAGATACTGAGGTCAATGCATGGCTTGAAAGACCCCTTTCATGGAGTAGAAATACAATGAAGGACAGAGACTAGGATTGCAGTTCATTATATCCACATTATATTGAATGTCTGATATATCTGCTTTTCATTAACTCTATTTCTCAGTCCACTATCCAGCCTTTGAGCCAGTGAAAATTTCTGGGTGAAAATTTTGTCAGAGCCAGCAGGTTTTAAAGAAAAATGTCTGCTTTTAAAAGCTGTAGAGTTTAGGACTTCAGGGTAAGAGTAGAAGTAAAAGTAGAGTCTGTATTCAGTCCTGATGCCATGAAAGACTGCACTTACATGTAATCAAAGTAATGCAGCTCTGAAATGCAGAAGAACCTTGCATGAAAAGATAGAAAAAGGCAGAGATGCAAGCACAGAAGATAATTTTAGTATCTGCAAGAATGAACACCAGAAAATTAAAGCCAGAAACAACAGCTGGTTTGAAACTTCAGTTTGAGAACTTGACACCTTACTTTATTCCGCTGCCTCTAAATTAAGTGTCAGGACTAGGTAGCTATCAATTCAAAGGAGATAATGTTTTGTAATAATTATGTCTCTAGCTACCCTGGGTGTGTTATAAGGAGAGCTAACTAAACTGGCCATCAATAGTGTTTTCCAGAAATTACCCACTACAGCTTTCAAATTTTATGCTCTTGTCACTTGTTTTGGGCCTGCCATATATATCAGAAATAGCTGAAAGCAAAATATTCCCAAATTTTTAAAATGGTGGTTTTCTTCTCTCTAAATTTGGATCTGGAGCCAATGGCTTTATGGAGCCCCTTTGACTTTTGGACCAGGAATGGCTGATATCCATCTTAACTTTTCTCAGAGGAATTACATAGGGGGAATTCTTGCTATTGCTGAAGACCAAGTAATTGTAGAAATTTCTCCTAAATTAGACTGAGACCTTTTAAAAGTGAACTGTACTGAATCAAACATTTTAAAAGGGAGAGAAGGCAGATTGGGAATGACAATGATGTACATCTGTATTATAGAACCTATAATGACCCCGATCATCCATTTTGTGCATTATATTATACTCCAAGTCTACTCAGAGTGCTGTTCCTGATTGTAAAAAACACATAATATTTTTTAAATACTGCACAACTTCCAGTTTCATAGCACCTGCCGATGCTGCAGAGTATTCATCAGAAGCATGGGAAATCATGGTCACCAAATTCTTATCTGATTCCTTCTCTCACATTTTTCCTGTGTTTGATAATGCAAAGTGGGATCCAAAGAAGTGTGGGAGAGAACACGATAAATCTGGATCACTCCAAAGGGATGTACAAATACTGGAGTACTTCAGGATATGGATAAGTATCAGGAAGGAGAAATTAATCCCTCCACAGCTTCTTTAAGCTTTAGCAAATCTGACAGTATCAGCTGTGAGGCTTCCTTGCATGGTAGTGATACTTTAAGGACATGAATACTTTCTGTAAAACTTGGAGGTCATTCCAAGGCTTTGCTTCAGACATTATGGAGCTGATTTAAACCACATCTATTGCTATGATGAATTTAAAAAAAAAAAAAAAAGGAAAAATATATCTCTATGACTAAAGGATATCCCAGAATAGTGTTTGTAAGAGTAATGAGATCACTGTTTTCCTGACTCATCTCAGATAAGTGGGCTGCTGGAGAGAAGTCTGTGCTGCACCCCAACCAGTCAAGCATCATCCACAGTGATTCAGACTTCAGATAACTAGCTTGGTGTAATTATTTCAGGAGTCCCCACAGGGGGGCCATTAAAGATGACAAGTTAACTACTTGAGCCTGAGAGGCAGGATGATCAGAAGCTTCAATCCTCCAACAGCACATGTAGCTCTGTCTTAAGAAAGCTCAACTACAGAGCACTCAGCACCAGGCTGGGATGGAAGCACTCACTGGTTACTTCCGTTATCCTGCCCTGGAATAACTCTTCTTTTAAGCACTAACATGGACAATATGAAACTTTCCTTTGAAAGTTTTAAAATATTTTGCCTGTGCCAGCATTCTAGCTTTTGTAGCAGCATTCAAGCCATGGGGAGTTCAGTCTTCAGTCAAATGAATAAGTCTTCATAATAACGTTTTCTGAGCCTCTCCAATGGGAAGAGGAGAAGAGGAAGGGATTCAGGAAGAAGAAGAAATCCATATTTCCTCCACTGTCAGATTGCTCACACTTCATGACATTAATATCAAGTTTCAAGACAGATCAAAAGCCTCTAATGGGTAAATATATTTGAAATTATGTGAGACTAAGAGTAGTCTTTGAAAATAGTTTTAAATTTAAAATATTATATGTTCTTCCTGAATTTAAGGGAAAAAAAAATTTCATCTTGCTTTGACTGAATTTATTCATAGGCAAAAAAGGAGAGATAATTCTTATATTCTTCCAAAAACCAGAAATATTTCCAATGACATCTAAGCTGCAAAGAAAATGTTGCCATTGATGGTTAAGCTCTTAGGCTACAAAGGAACTCTAAATATTTATCAGGTAGAATTAAGCTTATTGATTTTCAAGCCTAGCAGTATTTACTGAATAGAAGAGCTATGAAGCGCTAAATGGTAATTTACTTTCTTTTCCTTTGTGAATGATGTTTTCTGTTTACTAGACTGTCATAGAAACAAAGTATCTCTGATTCTGAAACTGTCATTGTATTCTGCCCTATGAGAGGGAATCCTAAAACTCAGAATGCAGAGGAGCCTTGGGGAGAGATGGAATTGTAGCCTCTGTGGCCTTCGGGTTGGCAAATTTTTTTTGTGTTTGTCTAAAGAAAGATGCAGGAGGTATATGGGAAATAGAAAGTTCTGTGTAAGATTAGAAAGAAAAAATCTGATCTCCCCCAAGTGATCACAAAAAGCATTCAAGGGGTCTTCGCCCTGCACAAAGACAGAAAGCTGATAAACAGAAACATCTGTAATATCTGTTTAAAAAGAAGAGGTTAAAGATCTCTCAGATAAAACACAAAGAAATATTTTTTGTACATTGTGAGTCAAATGGAAGGTAGAGATTTCAAGGAGAAGGTGGGCTCATCTCGTGCAAGATCAGAAGATTACAGGATTAGTTTCTACAAAAATTTTCTGTATTTATTGAGGATAAAATATTTCCACTTTCATGATGTAGCTGAAGGTTCTCTGAAGTGGGATGGATCTGAGGAGCACTTGGTGACACAAAGGAGCACTTTTCCTGAATTCAGGTATGGCTCAGCAAAGTGGTAAAAGAATAGCTAAAACCTAAAACCCTACAAACATATTTAGGGGAACATCTGATTATCTGCCTTGGTCTCCATTGAGAAACAGTAGCAGTCCATCCAGACACCTTTTACAAAAATAAAATTCATTATCTAGTCAAGGAGTCCATTGGCTCTCCAGGGTACAAGAGCTTACTGATGTACCTAAATAAGATGAAAAACATTCCAAACATTCTAGAGTATAGCCTGTAAAAGGATGGTGGTACAGGGTTCAGACTGAGAACAAAGGCCTGGAGCCTAAATATTTGTATATATCTGCTTGTGAAATCTTCTACAGGATCACCTTCAGAAAGTGATATTTCATCAACAGGAGACACTGCTGTTCACTACTTCTTCCAGACTAACTTTTATCCTGGACATTTCTCCTGAGGCTTCTTTTGTTGGAGAAAAGAAAAAAAAACAACTGACTATAAATATTCATCAGTCTGTTACCAGTTTAATATCTTCAAATTAAAATCTTCATGGAGTACTTAGAGGAGGACAGCTACTGTGCTAGAGTGTTTTTAAGAAAGAAAATGTTGAAGCTCATGAAGATGAATAATGCCATGGCATTACTGTTACTAAATAACTAATCTGGAGGGGGTATGCTTTTATTTTTCTGCTCAGATACTTAAAGCCAGCTATTCTGAAATAAAGTTTTCACTAGATATTTTTTCCCAAAGTCTGTGAAAAAATAAAACCAATTATGCATTTGAGAACTTTGTAATCTATAGGCGGAAGAAAAAGTTGGAAGAGACTAATTTCATTAACTGTTCTAAATTAATCTTTCTTTTCCTCCCAGTGGGCTGATTCTCCTTTAGTAATTTTTTGGCCAAATGTTCATGCTGCAACTCAGGATTAGAAGGAAGAGATGGAGAAACTTCAGGAGACAATCATCTAAAGTGGAAACAAGAATAAGAAAGAAAAGAGATTATATAGCTTGTAATATTTTGAAAACTGTTCTTCAGGAGTGGTAGATACATCTGCAAACAAGAACAGAGTGAAATTAAATTTTCCACTGCTTATGCTTTTCCCTGCTCCTCTTTCGTGCCCTGTTTCGTCTAGTCGTTATTTTAAGTTCTCCTTTTTCTCAGTTTGTAAGTGTAGGTATTAACATTTTCAGCCCACTGGATTGCTGGGATGTTCAGAGGAGGCTGAACTGAGCTTGAATTTTGGTCAACTTTCTCAGAGAGACAAGAAGTTCCAAAGCTGTGTGGGGTATGGTAATACAGTGATTGCATCAGCCAATGTCCTTCAATGTGCCCTCTTAGAAAGTCTGTGTGTATCCTGGCCTTAAGATGCTTATTCATTGAGGGACAAATATTATTATCCTGGCCAGGACGTCAGGTTTTACTCTAATATTTGCTTGCCTTTTTTTTTTTTTCCATGATATAGCCACTATATCAAGTTTATCTTCAGCATAAATCAGAGTATTTTTCACAGCCTTACATTAAGAGAAAATTTTTGACCATACATTTTAAACAAAATTACATTTGATTTATACTTAATGTGCAGTAAGTTTCTAAAAATCCTAAGGAAAGATGTCTGTGGAAATGAGTTGCATCACCCTAACCATGGAAATGAGTTTTGACCCTGGGGAAAAAAAAAAACCAACAAAAAACCACCAAAACAATTTAAAAAGCAGCTTCATCATTCCTTTCATTCACATTTGCTTTTTTATCTCACTAAAGCTGCTCAGGTTACTGAAGCAAAGCAGAACTTTTGATTAGTAAATCCAAATTGTTACAAAAATAATAAAAACTAAATCTTAAAAGGACGCCTTTGGCACAGAGTTTATCATGCTTTATTTAAAACATATATCATAAAGTGACAGAGACAGTAGTGCCTGATTAGTCATGACATGACGCTCCCAGCTGCACAAAATATTTTGGTAGGCTAGCTGGCTCCCTCTGATTAGACCTGACAGATTATTAGGGTAGTAGTATTTGATGGACCATGAGAATAGGAACTGACATACGGTTTCAGTATTCAGTATTGGTTCTTTCAGTAAAGGACATCACTATCTATGGATGCTTGATTTTATTAATAATTTTTTTCTCTTATCTAGGCACCTTTTTTTTTCTGCTTTCTTTTTGGTTTTCCTGGGGTTTTCTTTTGTTTTTTTAGTGGGTTTGGGGTGGGGTTTTTTGGTTTTTGTTAATTTTTATTTGTTTGTTTGTGTGGCTCCCTGGTACTCCCTCTTAGCAAACTGACAGCTGACAAGGTAATATCTTGATCATGAGTATCACTGTGAGATGTAGAGGAGCACTGAACTGAACACTATTCCATTTTCTGTGCTTCACCTATCAGGCTCCTTTTACATCTACTGCAAAGAACAAAATTAGCTGAAATTAAAAAGGAGATTAATAACAATAACAGCAGAGACCTATTTTGTTGTGTGTGAGAACACTGGGAGGTCTGATGGGTATTAAGCCTTCATTTCCATTCACCAATAAGGAAATAGATGCATGGAGCCTTTGGAGCAAACAGTACATTTTTAAAGATGTGAGAAAACATTGAGTAAAGTAGTGTGAGTGTATCCTTTATGATCTAACCAGTCTTTTTTCATTTATCCAATATATGGCTCAACCTCTTCGGCAATTAGGAGAGGATAGCTCTGTGGAGTGATGATGCTGATACAGGGCACTGAAGAAGCTGTACCTGTGCACCTTCCACATTGTTTAACTTCCATCCCTTGCAGTCTGCTTATGGATTTTTCTTCCCAGCACTTCCTCACACAGTGCCAACTTCCAAGTTTGTTCCAGGTGATACACCTTCCTGTAAGATGGGCTGACAGTGATTATTACTGTAAAAACTGCTTCACACTTCCTACTGTCATTCCTATTTCCTTGCCTAACAGCAATTTATCTGCTATAGGGAAGTAAAATGCTCTTTAGCATAGCAGAGGGTCAAGCATTGTGTAGAAAGAAATTGGATGTTACAAGGCAGTGGTTGTACCATAAAACATAGGGACAAATGGATTCAGATTAAGACAACCTGCATTCAACTTTCAGTAGTCAATATCCCACTGCATGAATGAAACTCTTTTGATGTGCTTTTATGTGTTGCATTTCTCTGTGTAGGATGATATGCTCTGGATGGGCATATTTACTTTTATCTTATTTTATAACTACAATAAATGAAATGTTAAATAATTGGAGATAAATGCTTCCTATCTTCCTATCTTTTTAAAGACTCTATAGCACTTTGGCTTTACAGATTCCCAAGTGCAACCATGGCTGCAAAAATAGGAGAAGCACAAAGAAAATGCATGAGTGGCATAAATATTCTGTGATCTGAGATATGGTGGTTCCACTTAGCAACAATAAAACAACTTAAATGTGAGGCAAAGGATGGATTAGGTGGCCTCCCTAAGCAATTTTATATTATTTTAAAATCTCACACAATCAAAATCTGTATTGTGAACCACAGGACTATATGTTTTATACACAAATATTTTGTCTGTAGGATTTCTTTGGCTCACTGTTGAGCTGAAGCTCTTCTTCTCCCATCTTTACCACACTTTAAGAAAGAGAAGAGCTCCTGGGCAAAAATGAAGTATAATAGATTAGAACATTGAGAAAATATCTCACTGTATTTCATGTCACTTCCAATTTTGGACACTGTCCCCCAATGTTGAAATGGTCATCTGCCTTAAACTAGCCCTCAATATGTTTTAGGAAACCAAAGCACAAACATCATAACTAATGATCCATGGTTACATATAAACCAGTTCCCCATTCAAGTTGAAAATGTTCATGGGACAGAAGCATTTGCTGTGAGAAGATAGGTATAAATAGGGTCTTTACAAATGCCACTTCCTTGGTGGTTCCCCACCTATTGTCTCATATGAGCAATGATGTTGTTAAGTGTCTAATAAAAACATCCATTCACACCATCTTTTAACATTAGAGTTGCACCAAGCCTCCTTCAAAGAAAGATTGCGGAATCAAGAGCTGTCACAACCCATATCAATGCATATTTATCTGTATAACCTGGGGAGGCAACAGTTCAGCCTTTAATTTGTGTATCAGTCTTTTCCATGACTGGGTGCATTTCAAAGACAAACCATCAATAAACCATCATAAACAGTGCCTTGATTTGTCCCTGTCCAAGCAAACCTTCAGAATCTCTTTAGCATTTCCACCAGCCTTGCTAGACAGGCCAGTTCCTTCCAGGGCAGCTGTGCTTGCCTCAGATTGCAGTGGTATTTGTGATATACCTCAGGTATATCAGTTTTGCTGAGATTCAATTTTGCTGCATCCAGTCCTAACTGGGAAAGATCAGCAAAGGAGAATCTCTTTCATTGCTGATAATTAGTGGCACACGAAAGAGAAAAAACTCATTAAGTGGAGGTAAAATATAAAAAAACAAGCATCAAAGAACAAGGCACCTTCATGATTAAGGTTATCATTATCCTAATGATATCTTTAGTCTGATTTCTGGGCAGTGGTTTAGCAGGGGCAAAATGGCAGAACCATCACTTAAAGAGAAGCAGTCTGTGACAGATCTGGAGATCTGTTCCCTGCAGTGCTCAGAGGTCTCAGCTGGTCTTTTTTGAAGCCCTCAACATCCTACCACTCTTTCACATGCTAAGGGCTGTGGCAAAAAAGGGAGGGATTTTTCTATATCTCTATGTGAGAACATACTGCTGCCACCTCTCTCAGTGCTTGTCCTTCCAGCTTTGGCTGCTGCAGTGCAATGCTCCTCTCCTCCCTCTTATCAGAAATGAGGTGAGTTGGGCATGGAGGAGAGCTGCAGAGTGATGTTCATCTGTCCTAGGTTGATGTTACGGTGTTTGTATCTCCAATCGCGTGTTCTGATATGTTTGGTATTATGTCCTGTGCTTACAGGACTGACTCTGAAAGTGAAGCTTTGTTTTGTCTTGTTATCAGCCGGCTCACCTCCCCCATGGTCTATGTTTAGGAGAGGTTTTAGCTCTGCTTGCTTGCTTGCTCGGCTGCTTGCTTGCTTGCTTGCCTGCTTGCCTCTTTTTCTTTCCTTCGCTTTGCCCTTGCTTCTGCTTATTAGTTAGTTTAGCTAGGCAGTCCAACTTTTTCCCTGGACTGTTTTCTTTTTCCACCCCGTCCCCTCCCTCTCCTGGATACCATCTGAACCTGTTCGGATGGGGACCCGGGAAACCCCAAGAAACACCGGGAGTCTGCATTCTGTCACCTGCAGTAGTCATTCCCCATCGCCAGAGACTGATAACTGGGCGACCACTCGCCGGAGAGACTGAGTTTATCATCCCTTCAGAACGGTGAAAGAGTTTTTTTGTCAGCTGGTGTTGTTTTTTCCCTGTGCTGGGGAGTGTTTTGCTTGTTAAATAAACAGGTTTTTTTTCCCACTCTTCTCTGAGGAAATTCTTCCCGAACCCGGGGGGGGGGGGCGACGGGGACGGGGGGGAAGTCGTGGGGTTTGCTGTCTGGGGGCTCCTTCCGGAGGTTTTCCCCCAAATTTGCCCTAAACCAGGACAACATCGCTTTGGGAGTGTGTTGGGGGCATCAGCACAACCTGCTGTCTAGTGATTTGGTTCCTTGGTTGGCCACGGCTGTTATCATCTGAGAGCTCAAACACTCTGCAAGGTCTATGGGACATTCAGAGGAGGTGGACATCCCTAAAATTGCTGTACTTACTCATAAGGTCTGGGTTGTTATCATTAGGTAGTGAAAATAAAGAGAAAAAAAGTGGGAAGTTGTGAACTCTGATTTTCAAGGTATGGAAAGTCACTCTATGTTAATATTCCCATCAGCATAGTAACGTATTGGCTCAGTGATGATGCTGTGATTAGTTAATATCTGTGCAGCTCTTAAAATTTTCAAATCCTTATTCTTCACTCTGTTTCACCAGCTTTATGAGTTGCTGCTAAAAATCACTGCCAAATGCTATAAAAATGATTGATACCACTATTAAAGCATCAATATTCTTCCTGCAATCACACACAAAGGATGAATATCCAGAAAAATTTTAGAATCAAAATAGTTAATAGGGTTGATAAATTATTCAGAGATGCTGACAATTATGTTCTCCTGTTAATTAATAAGATACATCTAGGGACTTCCAATAGTCTCCCTGAGTAAGCTCCACTTTCAGCTGATGCTAAAAGCTTGTTATGGAATGGTTGGTCTTTTTAAATGTGTCATTAAAATATTCCAGTTTTCATGGATTATATCTATTTATACTTTGGGAAAAATAAAATAGAAATACGGGGGTTTTTTACCTGTTTTTTTTCTTTTAAGAAAAGAAGCCTGAGGCTGAGAAAAGAAAGAAAAGAAGGATGAGACAAATTCATATAATGTTCAATGTAAATCAGCTGTCGCCACTCCTTATAACCCTAGCCTTCAAAACTTTGAAATGCTACTGCAGTTTCAGATCTGGATGATTCCAATTAAAATTCCTACTGTTTAAAAGGAGACCAAGGAGACCAAGAGCAGATGGATGTGTCCATGTCACTTGCACTGGGACATGGACTCATCACACTTTAATCAGTGACTTGTCCAGAGTATTGAGGGAGGAGTGCACATGGAGCCTGCAGCATTCATTTTCTTCAGGCTTAATGAAGGCTGCTGAAACCAATAAAAAACAATTCATTTTCTTTAGAGATCTTGCCTCTGGATGGATGGTGTGCAGGGGCATAGATGCTGCTAGAAACAAGCAGTTCTCCGGAAAAAAACTTAATTTTGACTGTGACTCCTGCAATTTAAGCACACAGTTACAGGAGTCACGGAGAAGAAGAAGAAAAGGATAGGCTTCTAGTACGAACGCATACACAGCAGCAACAAAGAAACAACTTCTCAGGAAGTGACCATGAGAAGACCTAGCTACGCTAATCATTACTGAAAGGGCTTGTTTATGTTCCCCATTTCATTTTATATCTAAGAGCCAAGCGGTAAAAAAATAAACTATTTCATGAGATTGCTTTGTGCAGTGCATGCTCAATTTTTGATATATTTTATTTCTTTGTTGGGAAGTGATAACACAGTCATTGATTAATGTGAATTCTTGCAAATAATATTTTTAGAAAGGGAGAAAGCTTGTATATGCTTCAAAGTGCTACAGAAATGAATGTATTAAAATATTTTCCCTTTATTTTAAGAGAAGCTAGGGCAAAGGATATAATATATTACCCTGTAACTCTGAAAGTAATTTTCAACACTCCACCTACACTAAAAGTATTAATAACCTCCCTAAGGTGAGTGTCACAAAGAACACAGATAAATGTTATTGCTGTTTTCATTTTTTAAGGCTTTTTAGACTTATTGCCTGACACGTTTGCTTCTGCTTTTCATGTCATTAATTTTGCATGTTTCACACTGTCAGTGTATACCAGGTTAAGACTGCAAAACATTTTGAAGAACTTCTAAAGAATAGAATAGAATTTTCTATCTGAAGTTTATTTGAATCTTCAAATAATATATGCTTTGGTTTTAAATTAAATCTGGATTGTCATCTTTTGCTAGAGTACCCCCCCAAACCACAGAGTAAAAAAAAGAAAGAATTTATAACTTTAGTTAAATGTTGCTGACATTGAACACTGAAAATTATGTAACATTCTGAATAATTAAAACATTGTTTGTTTTCATTTTGAATGAATTAGAACAATCACTGTTCATTTCCCTAGGAATAGATATTAATAGATAACTAAACAGTACAAATTTCTAGCATAGCAAAACTACCCATCCCATGATCCTATGGATCCTAAAACCAGAATTAGATTTCATCTTTGTATCTTCTCACTGTTCTATGAACAAATTTCCCTATCTGGCCATTCTCATGACTAGGAGAAACTCCCTTTCTGACTGGCATGAATTCTTAGCTTTCTGGTAATGACACTGAAGAATTCTTTTTCTTCCCTTTCTGTACATTCTGCACTGGAATTGGAAGTGCTTACTTCTCTGCTGCCTCAATTAATCCAGCCTTCTGGAAATCTGAAACTTCATCACTGATCTCATCCACTCCTTAACCATGACATTATTGACCAGAGGCTCACTTAAGCGTGGAAGATACAATTTCCATATATATTAACCTAAAGTGCTTCAGTAGCACTTTTAGTGCTACTTAACACTAGCAATGTTTAATATGAGTAAAAAAAAAAAAAAAATCTGTGTCCTGATCATGTGATTCCTTGCCAAGAGGAAAAGAAAGAAAATCTTTTGCTTCGCCTTACCATCTTAGACACTGTCACAACTACACAATATGAAAAAACAAAAGAAAAACCCTTGATTAATAGCACAAAGGATGGTATTTCTACTATGGTTTGCACATTGCAAATGAGATCATGTTCTCTTCAAGAACTTGAAACATCTGGATGTTGCATAATAGCATGTGCAAGTTCAATTTCACATGGAAGAATAAGAAAAATGTATGCAAAAGTGAAAGCCCAGTGAAAAATGGTCTAGTGGCTCACTAGATTAACTATGCTGATGGAACAGAAAACACTTACCAGACATTTGAGGCTCCAAGAGCCATTCCACTCCCACTGGTTGCATGGACCAGGCTAGATTTCTTTGCAAGCCTATTCTCAAGACTTTCAAAAATTCAACAGCTGCAGACCAAAGAATCGAAGTTGCTCAGCAGCATCTTGGTAAAGGTTGTGAAATAACACTTCACGCTAGGGCAAAATCAAGCTGAGAAATAGCAGCACACAGAAGTATAGATGCAAATTTGCTCAATCAGGTTTCTTCACAGGAGTTTGAAACACTGTCAGGCTTGTTTTAGGTACCTTTCCTCCCAGGTCAGATAAACTACTCTCAGACAAGCTTGCAGTACCTGGGGTCCATTTGCTCTCTCTGATTAATATCTGAACTTTTCTGCAATAAGGCTTGTCTGCTTTTCTTGCCAAAATTCCTTCCTCTGCACTCTACTATGGGAAGACACATGATCTCTACTGTTGCTCTTTGCCAGCTTCAGTTGCATTACAGCTGGGAGCTACAGTATGCTGATATTATTAATATAATAAATCATAGAATTACATAATGAAGTGCTTTAATTTCCCTCTTTGATCTCCTTCTCTCAACCCTACCCTATGCCCCATCTTTATCTCCTAGCATTTGAAACCTCTTAATGACTTCAAAGAGATGCATAACAAGGTAGGTTTTTTCCTTCATAGCATGTTACCCTTCTCTGCCCCAGATTAGAGGCCTTATTGGAGGCCTCTTTCTATGTCATTTGGAAAATGTGTAAATAGTCTCCTAATACCCTTCGCTGAGAAGGTCAAAACAGCTCACTTCACAGCAGATGAACTAAACTGTTAGAATCAGGCTCTCAGAAATTAGCCAAATCTGAGAGCATTTTCTATCGAATGTTCAAGTGGGCTTTATCTACGAAACATTATCTTCCTTTACCCTCTGAGGCCTCTTCCTCATCTACTGTGCAGAGCACTAGCATGTCATGTCAGCTTTTAAAAGTACATAATTCACAGCCACCTGACACTGCTGGGGTAATGAAAGTGGATGGGTGTAAATTAAAACAATGTACCTTATCTTCTGGTAATTTGGCACTAGAATTGTTTAAATCAATATTTGAATGTTATTTAAGCTTAATTTGGATTATGTGTAAAGAAATAGTGAGTCTGATTCACTTCAGAGTGGATGATAGTATTTTCCTAGACACATCCCCTGAGCCTGTAATTAGAGTTACAAATAATTAATACATACCCTCAGCTGAAGTATTTCAGCATCTAAGCCATATTTATTCTCTCTTGTACAATACATAATGTTCACTTTAAGTCACAGATATTCCCTTGATTTCAGAGGGCTTCAGTTGAATGGTTGAGGTGAGGTATAACAACGTGACAGGAGGTATTTGTTTGGCAGTACTCTCCATTAGACATGGACAGTCTATGCATGGACAGATACTTTGGAACATCTGGCTGGATTTGCAAAAGTGATGAATGCCCACAAGTATACTTGAACACTGTACACAGATCCTCTGTAAAAATCAAACAATTAGCAGATATTTGACAACTCAGGAGCTGCAAGAAATTAGCTGGTACTATATGCAAATACAGTTACAAGGAGAAAGTCCAAGAGCATAACTATTATTTGATTATCGCAACCAAAAATCTGAAGTTAAATTTCACCTTGTACCTTGCTGAACTTTGTTTTGCAAAGCCTATTCTCTGAAGGGCCTAGATTTCGGTTTTTGGTTTTTTTTTGATTCTTGCAAAATGTGAAAACAGCCAGAATTGTCAGATTTCAGAGCAAGAAGAAAATCTCTCCCATCCTTGTGGGTGTTTAAGGTAGAGATAGATAGTTATTGTTGCTCATATTAATCTTTAACAATGGCTGTGGGCATGGGAGGAGATGTAGTTCCTAATTTGTTTCTATGCTGTGTCCATAAATATATTTTAAAATCATGCTGCTGTTATCCTTTTATTTCTTGTTCATAGTAATATAAGTCAAACCAGGTAAAGAACTGCCAATGCCTTGGAATATTTTTCCACAGAAAAAAACAAAAACCATCAAGCCTTGCATGAGTTATCTGGCCATGTCGTATGGAAAACAGGGATGGCTTCTGCTCGTGTCTCTGCCCCTTCTTTGACCCCCATGCCAAACAGACTGAGGGAGTAAACAAATTTACCTTTTCTCAGCAAGAGTATTAGGGCTACATAGAGGAGCATTGTTTTCCGCTGCTCCTATACAAACAGTGTTAATAACGTTTCTGAGGAATAAAAGGAAATTATGGCCCCTATCTTTGTTGTCTGTGAAGAAATCTCAGAGAGAGGACTCGGCTTATGTCTACATGTGCAGTCTAGTCTGATAAGTATCAAAGGAGAACCCTTAGCGATGGAGTCCAAAAGGGAGGTTTCAGAAAGCATATGGAATTTTATTTAACATTTATGTACATTTAGATTGGGAGAACATTTTCAAAGGAGTATACTGGAATAAGGGACAAATTCTGACTTCCATGCACAGTTTTATTTACTTTGAAGACAGCTGCATGTCCAAATTTCCCAAGGATTGGGTCTGGACCTGTTCCAAGTGATAACTATTAAAGCAGGAGGCCAGCACTAGACTGAGTATTCTTGTTGTCTCTATTATCCAACCCCTCAAAGCCACTGGGATACACAGATAAGAAGATGGTATGAATGCATCACTGAAGGAAAATTACAAGTCAAAGAAGGAATTGCATTTCAGACTTGTTGACTTTCCTTCTGACTGAAGGAAAAACTCTATACCAGCAGGTGTGCCAGCAGCATGGAAAATATTAATTTAGCAATACTAACTTTTGCTTTGCAGAGAGGCCATGTGGCCTCCCAGGTGTGGCTGAGCCTCCTCAGCTGCCCTTTGCTAAGCTTTGGTTTGGTTCTGTGCTGTAGACTCTCTGCTTCCACAATAACACACCACCAGAGTCAGACTTAAACACTGACTTTGGCTGGATTCAAAGCAAACATACAGATGACACAGCTTATATCACCTTTTTTAAAAAGCCAGGAAAATCCTGTCGATGACCTGCCCTGGGGGGGAAAGGACTGCTGTTCAACATAGAAATTACTCCAAGCACTCACACATCCCAGTCAGCACAGCCAAGGTGCAATCTGTGTATTTGAGCTGATGGGTGATGCAAGCTGCTTGTGCTGGTTGCAAACCTTCCATCTGTTGGGCAGAAAGGCCACGTTGCCACATCATTACTGTGTTAGCAAGAGGGGACAGTTCAGCCACTTTGCCAGTTGCTCTTGCTGTTCAGATAAAGTCTCTGACTCCAAGTCTATCCTGTCATTATTTTTTGCACAGGTCCATATCTTTTCTCTCAGCTAATCCAAGCTATTGAAATGGTAAAGACATATCACTGCTGGCAATAATCATCTCAGCTTGGTTTGGTTTTGGTTTGGAGTTTTTTCATTCTTTGTTTTCTTCTCCCTTTAGGACCACGTGCTTGATTTTATTATTCTCTAATAAAATAGAGTTTCTAAAAAATTGCAGGACACCTGCACTGCCAGATAATTGTAATTTTCTTCAAATTAATAACCAGGTCTGGAGAGTACCAATAGGAATGAAAATCGTAGCAAAATATTCCTGATTGTGTAGGTTTTTGTTAAATGAGAAGAGATGGCAATATAAGTACTAGAAAGCAGCTGGAGTATTGTTTTTGCTTTGCATCTACTACCACCAGGAAACATTGCCTGTGCTGTGGGACTTGGAGTAGCATGGCACCATTCTCATTGGTGAGCTGGTCTTCTTTGTCCAAAAAAGCTGTAGGATTTCTTTTGAATTGAATAACATATTCTATGTTACAAGGTTGGCATTGACCTAATTCAGCTCTCAATTTAGGGATGTAATAAGTACAGTGAAGGGAAGTCTGAATACAGTGAAGGGACTGACTAGAAACAAGAAAATTATCTTTTAAATATATATTTACAGGTATATTATCCTTATTTTCAGGTGGTTTTGTTTGTATTATATACATACTGTATTGCAGTCTGATTTGTTTGGATGATTGATTTTGTGGTTTTCGGCCACAGAATCCCAGTAAACTGAGATGTGCTCAGTAAATTCATATTAGAAATATCTGGGATTTTTATCTGTTAAATCTGTTATTTACCTGAACAGATGCAGGTGGACAATGAAATTCAGTCCCCTGGGCAGAAAGCTTTTTCATCTCTCCTCAGCTCTGCTTTTGATGACTACCTGACCACAGCACTCTCTCACCCCATGGATAAAACTACCAGGATATCAGCAACAGGAATTCCCATCTCCCTTCTGGTAGGGATCTCTCAGAATTCTGGTTTCTGGACTGGCTGCAGACACATGACTTGGGTTCACAATTAGGATGGGTATCCTTGCAAAATGACAGAGCAGCTTTTGGCCTTCCATCTGATGTCCGGAGGCAGGAGAAAGATTAAACAGCAAAAAGACCTGGTTTCCCATCTGATATTTCCTGGCTGCAGCAATTGGAGCACATTATATTCCAAAAGCTTCTCTAATTTAGACTCAATTTCTTTGTTTTCACGATGGATGAAAAAGGACACCCATTTGCACTTGACTTACAGTTTAGCTTGTTCTCATATAGATAGCAACTGCTATTATTTTCTCCCACAAATTGTGATTTTCTATGGGGGATGTTAACCCAAACACTTTATCTTTTTATGCTTTGGTATATTTCTTTTTCAAATCTTATCTAGGAGTCAATGAACTTGAAGGACATTCTCCAGTGGAGAATATTAGAATTCTCCCAGGGCAGCTTTATTAGAATTATTCTTAGTACTGAATATTTGGGTGCTTTATTCTGATTAATATTATATTAATTTAAATAGTGTTGTTATACTCCATACGTTGAACATCAAATAGAAGAAATGAGTTATTAAAAGAGAACACTCACTTCTGTTATTTGAATTGTAAACTATTTTGTAAGAAAAATACCCCGTGACTGGGCTATCTAGACTTTGGTCTTTCCTGAAGAGTCCATTTCATAACTTAGCATGGGGTGAACATGTAGTCTGTTCTATCAGACTGAATTATATGGGCTTGTCTGC
Source organism: Acridotheres tristis (assembly GCA_037013685.1). Taxonomy (NCBI): domain Eukaryota; kingdom Metazoa; phylum Chordata; class Aves; order Passeriformes; family Sturnidae; genus Acridotheres; species Acridotheres tristis. Next base: position 24,583,915 of record CM072885.1, on the reverse strand, counting down.
CCAAGGCAGCAGATTTAGAGTTGTTCTGTGCTTGCTTTAGAAATGGCCTGGCTTTGTGATGTGCTCAAGCCACGGAGCCAAGACTGAAGAAACTGGGTGTGTTGAACAGGTCTACCAGCTCTCATTTTCACACTGATTTGATTGACAGAAGAGGGAAAGGAGAAGCAATCCCTGATATTTAATGGAATTTCTCACTGATTAGGAGATATAAATCTGGTTTGTAGCTGAAAACATATGTTTTGTTGCTGTGCTTATATTTTAGTGATACAGGTGAAAAATCAAATGAAGATATTTTTTCTATCAGTATTAGATTGATATGTTTGTCACCTCTGTGTTTCCCATCAATTTCCACAGATGAAACCTGATCAGCCTACATGAAACTTAACAAGAGCAAATGACAGATTCTGCACCTGGGATAGATATAAAAGCAGGCATAAGTATAAATTTGGAGAGGAGTGCCTGGAGAACAGCCTGCAGAAAAGAATCTGGGGATGCTGGTAGATGGCAAATTTAATCTGAGTTAGCAGGGAGCCCTGGCTGCCAAGAGGGAGAAGCTCATCTGCGGTGTCAGACCACATCATGCTTGTCAATGTTTCAGAGGCATTTGTACAGTGCCCTTGAAAATATACTTTAATTTTTGGTCAGTCCTGAAGCGGTCAGGCAGATGGATGATAGTTGTAGGTCCCCTATAATTCAAATATTCCATTCCGTTCCATTTCATGTCCTGAGAGAGTTTAGTATTGATGGGCTGCCTGAGTCAAACTCTACCATAATGACCCTCTCTATTGATTTTCAACTGGACTTTATTAGAATACGAATTTTTAAAAAAACAGCCTCTCACGTGCTTTTGCTTTTTAAAAGTCACTACCGCTATAACTTATTACTTAATTTAACTTGTCACAATATATACTCATGTCATAAAATGCCCTTTGGTAGGTTTTTGTTTGTTTCAAAAACAGTTCCAAACCAGACATCATATAAAGAAAAGTAATTTATTCTACCATATAAATCTTATGTTTATTTCTACCAAAGAGGAGTCAAACTCAAATCTTGTGGAAAAGATATTATACGACATGTACATGAAAGAAAACTTTTCTTTTGCAAGTTTAATATGAGCAGAAGTTGATTCTGGACATAGAAAATAAAGATTTGCTTCAAGTTATATATTGGATTTTCTAATTTAATACTGTCTAATTTAAAATGCAACTCTTCCTGGTGGAAGAAGGGGAAGTCTGAACTATTTTATTTGTAACTTTGTCACACATGGATTTGTTAGTTTGATATAGATTATAGTTTATTCATATTACCAGCTTTTTTGCTAAAGATGTTTGTCATGGTGACTTAAACATCTACCATACATTGCAGCAGCACATAGCACAAAGTTCTTCGGTAGTGATGAATGAAAAGAAGACTTTTGTGTGGCAAATCAGAGCCATAAAGCAGACTGACTAGCTCTGATTATCACTCAGCTGTCTGACTTTTAAACAGTGTCTCCAAGAAAGAAAGAAAGAAAGGCTTTAGAAAAAATAGTGCAAGTGGATAAAAAAATTATTCTTCCCAGTGTCCCATGCACATTTTACTTTTATTACATGTTTTGCATATACATGAAGAAATAATTCTTTAATCATATATTGAAACTTACTTAGAGTCATGGTATTACTTGATAATAGTGTCAAAATCTGTTTCTATGCTGTAGATCTGTAGATCTTTTGTTAAAAAATATGTACCAGATCTGAGGGCTCCTGAAAAGTGGCCATGTCTGCAGAATACTGGCAAAGTTTCTTTACTGGAATATTTTTAATCATTCGTGTTTTCCGTGCCTTACATAATGACTCTGTCATGCACGCTTTATCAATTTTGAACCTTAGGCCTGTGTTTGTGAGCTGGAGTTCTCTGAGGTGTGCATGAAATAATCTTTGAATAAGGAATAGACATCAGCTGGCTTACTGACATTAATACTGGGCACTGGGTGCCAAAACTGATGTGAATCAAAATATGCATACACATTGCATTGCCATACATGCTATGGCACTGCTCAGCACTGTTAACTACTTAAAGATCCCAAAATTATAATATTTGCATTTGATTTAATCATCTGCACTAGTCTGATTATTACTAAGTTGCAGTCTGATTTCTCAGGAATCATGACTTCCTTCAAATCTAGTGTATGACTAACACAGAAAGAAAGCTTTTATTAGAAATTAAATTCTGTGAACACTTAATTTTTCTTTGGAGTTTTACCAGAAAAAGGGAAAAGCACATTTCTCAAAGCAAACACAAAGCCTTCAGAAAATACTGACATTTTTTCATAGTTTGCATTTGTCACTGGCTGGGGCAGGTACAGAAGTTGTGTATTTAATAACCTGATGTGGGCTCCAGAAAGATTAATGCCGCATCTTGAAATAGTTCAATATGATCAGGATGCTGAGGAGGTGTCAGAAGAAGAGGACAGGAATTTATACCCCCCCTGCAAACAACTCCCTCACCCTCCTTCCCCCAAAATAAGGAACTGCTCTTAACCTTACCCAACGCATTAGAGACTGTGTGTGAAACACTGATGTGAATAAAAAGGCAATGTGGTGGTTCAGGAACAGTTCTCCAATATGTTGACATGTTTTTGAAAGTATTTATGATGTTTAGCTCTTTCAAGTTAAGCATCCATTTTCTTAACCTTCAAGATTCACTGTTGCTGCTCAAATATCTCTGAAAGTCAAATATTAGCTAGCTGCAAGATAACTAAATTGAGGTTTCTGATGTCACATAGTGGTAGCAAAACTTTCAAACAATCAAACTTATCTTTGTAATCCTCACAAAAAGGAGGGAGAGGAAGAGAGAGACAGAGAGAGGAAGAGAGAGAAAGAAAGAGAAAGAGAAAGAGAAAGAGAAAGAGAAAGAGAAAGAGAAAGAGAAAGAGAAAGAGAAAGAGAAAGAGAAAGAGAAAGAGAAAGAGAAAGAGAAAGAGAAAGAGAAAAAGAGAGAGAAAGAAGCACTGTTCAATCTTTTCCTTTTTTGACCTTCCTTCATGTTTTCTGTGGAGACTATATTCAGTAACAATCATAAGCTCTCAAAAGACAAAGAACTCAACTGCTTTGATTCAGATTTTACATGAAGCATATCTATGTTTATCAGTACAAAGGGGAAGGAATCTGCTTGTAACAGGAACACAGTACTCAATTATAAAAGAACACAGTAATACTCCAGCCTGTGACACATTGATGAATAATGAAAAAGCAAATGAAATCCAAGAAAGACAGAGTTTTCACACTGGGTTAGCTATATGGGATTGCCAATAATCCAGGAAATGTTAAGGAAAATCAATGCTAAATGCCAAATTACATAGAAATTTCATGGCTTCTGCTCTTCATTCTTGTCCACTGCAGTAAAACAATCAGATATGGCAATACATAACCCTATTAACCACGCCAGAGGAACTGTGTGCTCAATTATCTACAGTGAGATTTCTTTTAATGAGGCGTTTCCCATTTCTGCCTATTAAATGTTTACAGCCTCTTAAAGATGTAAAGTCAGTAACAAGAGACATCAGTAGAAGACAAAAGTATTCTCTAGTTCAATGCCTTGCCTAATAACAGAGGCATAAAACACTGAAATGTGACTTCAGAAGATAAAGGGGGAAATAGAGCTCAATTTCTGCTGTACTGCTTTTTCCCAACACTATTCAGGGCTGGCTGCAGCCAGTAGGGGTTGCAACTCTTTCATGGCTCCCCACAGCATTGATAGTGGCATGCCTACACTACAGCTTGTTAAAGGGCAGATAAAGCTGCAACAATTCAGATTAGCCACTCAGAGACTGCACCTCTGAGATCTGTAAGAGCCAAACATTCAGATCCGTCCATTCATATTGCCCGTATTGTCCCACACTTTCATCTTCTCTGTACCAAACCATTTCAGGTCTGCTGAGTAGGACTGATCCTCATCCTTTAGGGAATCATCACCTTTCTGTCTCAATATGGCGGTACTCTGCCAAGATTCCTCCTTTGCACTGCAGCCACTTTTAAGAGTTGTTTTTCATTTAAACTTAATGACAGGTGCTAAAGCTGCATTTGCATCAGTGATAGAAGCTCTCACATTCTCATGTGCTTGATTCTTAGGCAGCTGTAAACAGTGAAGTCTCAGTAGGCATGTCAGAGGTATCAGATGTTTCAGCTATTGAGATCTGATTCATGTCACTGGCTGAGTGAGAAGATCCTGAAGCCTATATTTGTAAAGTCATAAATAATTTTTTTAAAAGTTTAACTCAAGAAAAAGAGAGGAGCTTTATAGAAATGTAGTATATGTACAATGTATTTTGAAATGAAACAATACATGTATAAGAGATGTGAATTACTAAGCTGAGGGCATGGTATTTGTTGGGGTTTTTTGTTTTATTTTATTGCTGTGAACAAGAAATCCCACTGGAGTATTGAACTCCATGAAAAAAATTTTCTGAAAAAGCATGGAAGATTGTTTAGTGAATATATCAAGACTAATTATTTCTAATTAAGCAGCTAGACAAGAGCACGAGATTGTGTACAAACACAAGAGAAATATGTTGCTCTCATATATGGACTGTGTGCATACAAGACGAGAAAATGTTCAAACTTAATAAGAATTAGGTGGAACAATTAAGGCTATAGTCAAATACTTAAGATAAACCACATGCAATAGTACAAAATGTGTAGTTGAAGGGGAGTTGGGGAGTCAATTAACCATATAAGAAGCAGATTGTACAGTTAAGGGTAGTAAATATTCCAAATTCAGTTACATATGCAAGAAAATTAGAATTAGTGGGAAAAAAATTACTAGAAGCATACAGTGAATATCTAAGGAGACCAGGCAGAAAAAGGGAAGAGGAGCAGTGAAAAAGTGTGGGTAAATATGGCAGAAAATGGACGACAAGGTGTAAAATCAAACAGACCACAAAGGAGTTTGCACTTTCTGATGGCAGGGATCCAAGCATCTACAGCCAGCTGCTCTTGCAGACCCAGGCCCAGTGGGATGACAACGACAATCCCAAGGGACAGTCCCCTGGACTCTCCATCAGGTTCTGTGACTGGAAGGTTTGATGTTGGAGGGTGGAGCAAAGATGGACAGAGTTGCATTCTAATACTAAGTGCAGTGAGGAGGAATGGGTGGTAGGATTGTAGTGTAACAGCAGCTGAGCACAATTTAAAAGATTTAAGAGTGATAAATAAAAATGTCATAATTGTCTATAATAGTGTGCAAAACAACATAATTGTAAATTGTTAAGAGCAGTGCTATTCTATTATTTGAATAGGTTATTGACTTTTTGATTATTTTCTTTCTTAGCAGTTTGCTGCTAAATCAATAAACATTATAGATTCTTGTACCAATTGTGTTTCAGGGCAGCATTTTGAAGGGGAAGCGTTGGACTGTTAGGTACCAGTTATCCCATTATTGTTCTTTGCACAGTGGATTCCTCAGTTTTAGAGGAGGAAATGAGCAGCCTTTCACATAATCACACTATTCCTACGTTGCAGCTCCAAATTCAGGTGTCTCTTGTGTAACTTAACTTCAGAGACGAGAAATCTGATTTCAGCATTCAGTGTAATTGTAGACCTGCTTTATCTCACTCTCTGGTATCAGGCTGCTGTGCCTAAGCCAAAAGTTTTGCAACACTCAATGCAGACTCACTCTCTCTTCAGATATATGTGGTCTGTGACATCCTAGTGAACACAACTTACGATAGGAAGAACACAATTGCTGATAGGCAGGAACCTACCTGCATGGAACCACTGAATCATTTTGAGTTAGCATATTTATTTAAACTAATTTTAAATTCAAAAGAGTATTGTCACAATGTTATTTCCACTTTATATTTGCTCAGATGATTGATTTCACAATGGCACAAACTTGTTTTTGAGGACATCTTTCCAGAGAAATAAATAATCTTCATTTTCAATCGACTTATCTCAAAAGTCAGCAAAGATGGGGGAGTGTTGGGGTTGTTTTTTCTCTTCCCTTTCCACTCTCCCTGTGGGATTTTTTCCCATTGACATACTAAGGACAGTGATGGCTAGGTCCTGAGACCTTGAGATGGCGGGAGGAAGAGCCTCCCTGCTTTTTTGGGAATTTCTCTCGGAGGGAGGGAGGCAGAATGGGGGGCTAGAAGATCAGAAGCAGATAAAGGAGGGTGTCTCGGAGGGAGGGAGGCAGAATGGGGGGCTAGAAGATCAGAAGCAGATAAAGGAGGGTGGGAGGCAGTTGCTGGCTCGCTCGTTTTTGGCTTTGGAGGAGAACGGTCGTTCCTACACCCAACCCCGCTATCCCAACGCCGGGAGCTGCCTTTTCTGGTGTTGGACCCAGCACCCCTGCTTGGACGCTCTCCTGCTTCAGCTTGCTGTTTTCCGGGCGTCCAGCCTCTCCTCCATCCCTTTCCCTCTGGGACACAGCCACCATCACCCCCTGCAGCTGCACGGGATGTGCCCCTGCCCGCCCTGGTAACTGCGCCACGGCGAGGGGGCCCAGCCAAGGAACCGCCACTGGGCTCCCGTCTGCTTGTTGCTAATGTCATAGTCGCTGTTGGTTTGTTTTGCCTTGTTATATATACTAGTAAGGAACTGTTATTCTTATCTCCATATCTTTGCCTGAGAGCTCCTTAATTTCAAAATTATACTAATTCAGAGAGAGGGATTTACTTTCTCCATTTCAAGGGAAGGCCCTACTTTCCCTAGCACACACCTGTCTTTTCAAACCAGGACGGGGGGGAAAGGGGTGTGTTTCTATAATCTTTATGTGGACATTTTCTGTCTGGGTTCTGTCATTTTGAAAGATGAGAAAAAATTGATCCAACATTAATCATTCTAATTTGGGCAAATTCTAAATTATAGTTAGTAATTGTAGGAACTATCACTCAAAACTAAGACGGACATTTCATAATTGATTTTTCTCGCTGAATATTTTTCAAGATAGGTGGGAATGATGGGCTTGAGCATCACCTCAGTTATAATCAGAATCTGAAGTTCTTCACAGTGCAAGCAAGAACTTACTGCAAAGAATTGTGAGTAATAGCATGTAAATTATTATTTAGAAAGCAAGGTTAGTTTCTGGAAAAAGATCAAAACATTCTAAAAGCCACGGAATTGTCTGGCTTTTAAAAAATAGCATCCCTACAAGCGGGAGTTATTTTGTTACCATGCAATTTTATTTTCATTTGTATTTTCAGGCTGGGTCATTGAAATAGATCATAGGAAGTTTCATAATGCTCATATTGCTTGGCGAAACCACATCTCTCTGAAATGACATCTGCAATGCTGCCTTTCAAAATTTCATCAGCCTCCAAGAACAAATGTGCAAAGAAGGAGAAAATGTTTTTAAAAGCCTGTAAAGGCATTACTTCCAGTGTTTCTGCAACTAAAATGTAAAGACTTCTTTTATGTCTGATTATTGCCATTACTCTTTTCACAGACCTCCCCATGATTTTCTACACATTTATTCTCTTTGGATCCAGCCTAACCTGCCATATAGTTTGATATCTGCACTGCAAGTGAATGTATATCTCTGTATTATCAGAAACAAAAATTCCAAGAGTATACGTTTAGTGCTAAAAAGTCACCTTAAGTCCTCATTTTAAAAAAATTAAATAATTCAATCCTTTTAGAATCAATGTTTAAATAATTTCTTACATTTATTCACTGCCTCCTCACACCTACATCAGATTGTTTTCACTTCTAGAACTCTATGAAAGTGCAATTCTAACACACAGGTTTCTGGAGACATTGAGAGTGAATGAGGCAATGACTAAAAGTGAAACAGGCATTTCTTTCCCCATTCAAAGTCTAGGTGTCTTTATCAAATTACAGGAACATTTCACATAATTATCTCATGCTTCATTTTATCACAAAATCCTTTTATCTCCTGCTTTTAAGTCACTTCTGATCTCTCTTTTTATATTTTCCCCTCTAAATTATAATTTTGATTTTCTTTTTCTGATTTATTATGCTTGTTTTCCCTCCTTTGCCCAGTTTTTGATATGTTAGTTAAGGATCTGTATTCTGAGTCTTTTGTTTGCAGCTCTGGTAGACTTATTGCTGTTGTGTAAATCTGAGTACTGTGATAAACAAGTAGCAATTCATACTGCTCTTCCCACTGTTGCTGTGCTCTCCTGATAATGAAAAAAAAAAACTTTTGAAGCCCTTGAAGCCCCACTTATCATTTGCTAATGGGTACTCCATAAATGAGAATTGGAAGATTTGTCAGTGTTGAAGCATAAAATAAAATATTTTATTCGGGTAATTCAAATATTCCCACAACATCTTTTAATATTGTTGTTGCTGATAATGGAAATAACCCAAATATAATTCAGAGGTTTTTACTTAATCTAGAGCTGGGTTTTCTAGTCTTGGGATTTGTGGTTTTGACTGCTCATCTGAAATTTAAGAAGAGTTCTTTGAGATTCTCTGAATGGAAAATATCTGTGGCTATGAGTACCTAAAATTGAGAAGGATACAACCCTCTACTGAAGACCTGAAATTTGTCATAACTTTAATGTCCTTTGTCAGGAAGTTTAGTTTAACTACCTGCCAACTGGAAGTCAGACAAGTAGCACAGTATGACCTCACCCTGTTGGAAAACTTTGTCAATAATAGCTATAGAAAGAAGCAACCTCAAAAAGTAATTTTAATTTGCAGTAGGGAAGTGCTGTGTTATATGGACCTGTAGAAAATGGAACTTCTTTTCTGAAAGAAATTGTCAAGACATTATTCACGCCAGGTTTTTTCCATCATGTTTTCTTCTCTCTACAGTTAAAATTTTTAAGCTCATAGCCAGACAGTTGACTTAAGTTTGTAAGGAATTAATTTGCCTATGTTTGCTGCCATCAGTTTCTTTGCCTACTTTTTCATTAAACAAAAATTACCCTTCTCTCTGTAAGTTATTTCATTTGCAAGTTGCTTAACTGCATGGCAACTAATTTTAAAACCTTATTTAAAACAGTCACTAAAACTGAAACTTATCAAAGCATTCCTGTCTTTACTGGTTTAATCACTTGTAAAGTTTCCAGATAATTTCGTGCCTTTCTCGCTGCCTTATTGTGACTGATTAGCATCCCTTCTATTGTTTTGTGTCCTCTGTTTAAATCCTGGTGCAAAAAAATCTTCCACTGTACTCAGTTCTTCAGAGCAATATTCACTTTTTTCATTAACAGCTGCTATTGGTTGTACTCATAATTCTTTATCTGCTGTCAGCTCTCCAGCTTTGTCAATCTAAAAGATTCCCATACATATTCTGAGATTCAGTGCTAATTTACTGGTGCCACCTTGTCCTTCTCCAATACCAGATTTCTCCAGCATTGCATCTGACAAACAGTTTCTGACATACCTGACAACACTCTTCAACAACTTGTATGCCTTCTCTTGTTATATAAATGTTTCCAATCACAAAAAACCCCAAACCATATTGACTCTTCTATCAATGGAAATGCAATTCTAGACTTTCTTTAAAGTTCCTGACTAACTTGTTATTAATGTGGTTGGAAACAGCGACAATTTCGACTTGAATAGCCAATCAGGAAGTGCAAATAATAAGCAATGAATAATCAGTAGTCAAAGTAAACAACAGATGAAAAATTGAAGGTTGAAATGTATTTACATAAACTGAATTGGCTGAATTATTACCAATGACAAATTCTTTATCAAAATAGAAAGCAGGAATTCACAGAAAGAACTAACTGCATCAAATAAATTATTTCTAGAAAGTAATTCAGCTGTGAAATTTATTGTTGACTAATGCTTTATAATGCCCATGGAAATAATCTGAACTACTCACACATTCTTGGATTCTTTGGAAAATTAATCTAATACCACATCTAATATTCTAATGAACTTTCTATTCAGTGTACAGCATAAGTAGTAAATAAAATTGTTAAGATGAATTAAATGTAAATGAAATTGTTAGGATGCATAAAGAGTGAATTGGAAATGAATACTGGGAAGTGCATAACATCACCGTGTAAATTGTTTGTGAGACATCACTTGACATTTTTCAATGTTTCATCATATCTCAGAAAAGATACTGCTGAAGTTGAAGGGTGGAAAGAGGATTGACAAAATATTATGCATAATATAAAATGAAAATACAGTGATTTCCACTGAAGGAGAGATTTGGAAGATTGGGTCTGTTCTGCTAAATGAAGACAAGACTGAAAGTGGGCATTTCAGGAAACTAGCAGATTTCTAGTGAACATACAGAAAACAGATATCCAGCACTTACTGTTCTCGTATATCAAGAGGAAAGAAAGGGAGTTCAATAAAAAAATATACAAGCTGAAGCTGATCAATAAAAATACTTTTTACATAGCTATGGCTGAGATACAGATCCCACTGACACAAAATAATTGCAAGAATAAACTTAGCAGTGTTTATAAAAGGTAACTGACCTTATGCTCATGTATGGACTAGAGAAATATAGGAGGCATATAATCCTCATCCCTCAGCATATATATGAAGTACCAATTGAGAAGTAATAGTAAGAAGTTACTTAAATGGATAAGTGATTAATTCTCCATGACTCTATCTCCTCTGTGCTAAACTGGAATGGAAAAGAATTTGACTTCGACTCTTGCTCTGTCTACCTAGCTTTAGGGAGACAATCCAGAACCAAAAAATGTGGGTAACTGCATACAAGAAGGGAAGCAAGGGCTCAGAAAGAAATTAATTTCAATGAATCTCCTGTAATCTGATGGCAAGCTATACACATTGATATATAGGCCCTGGGAAAACCAAATTTCTTTTACCAAAAACAAAACCAAATTATGCCTATGACAGAAGTCCATATTATATAATTTGAATCTAGCAAATTATTTAAGATATTTTTTAGTCATCTCTATTATGCACAATTACAGAACAAAAGAGCAGGACAAAACTAGCTTGTCTTCAGCAACACAGCTTTTTATCTAACGGACAAAATATTTGCTGTCTTTAAAAAGTAACATCAGATTTGATACATTCTCATTGAAGAGGCATGGGAGGGATGCTGAATGCTGACAGTTTTTCCAACTTATGTCTTTTGCATATATTTTCCAAATTATCTAGTTATTTTTATATTAGCACTATGACAATCTTTCCACTATATCCATTTCTTTGAAAGGAATAAAATTTTGATTTGACTTCAGAAGACAATCACTTTCATTTCTTCCTTCCCCCCATCCCAAACGGTTACTTGTCTTTATTCCAGAATTGCTTCTAACATGAAAATATCTATTACTACTTGTATAATTTCCAGGTGATGGTTTAGCTCTAATTGATAGACATCTTAGAGATTATTACATTTAATATTAAACTAATATTTTGATTTAATTTAATAGATATCTAATTTTTAGAAAAAAGATATTATCTGAAGAAGGTGGTAGCATTTCTTTGCATGGACAATAAGGTACCCCTTCTGAACTTGACCCAATACCATTGATATCTATGTAAATATTTCAATTTAATATAGCAAACCCTGACTGAGTCATGGTCCTGCTGGCTGAAGAAATAATGCTTCAAAGACTGAGAGATGCCAGAGCCCAAATTTTAGCTTGCTCTCTTACAGGGAAATTACAGATCCTCTTAACTCTGTGGCTGCTCCAGAGGGAACTGAACCCAATTGGTCATTTCTTCACAAGGTTAAATTTCAATATTAAAAGAGCAGTACTGTAAATTGATAAGACAGATTTTCAAAATGCAGTCAGTGCTTGTGGTCCTCTCAAAATACCTGGAAGTGTGAAGGCTAATGCTGCCTAGTTAACTGCTGGCCTACACATCTATGAAAGGCCTCTACGTTCACTGGCCTGCTGCATTTTTTCAAATAAACAAGAAAAAAAAAAAAAAGGGAGAACTGAACCTCAAACTTATTTCAAACAACATCTGACAGACCGGCAAAACCAGAAACATATATATTAGCATACAAAATGCAAATTCGGCTTCTAAACAAAGGTTTATTTCTAAGATTTCTTTCTTTTTAAAAAAAATTGAAAAGATACACAGCACTAGTATTCAAATTCAAAATGAAACTTCTAAGTTCAGGATGAATAAAGGCTTTTTTGTTCATATTTCTAAGTGTAAAACCAATTTTTCTTTGTTTCCTTTTTTTTTTCTTTTTTTGACTACAGATAAACCAATACATTTGAGGTTAACTTGAAATAATTCTTTTCTCCTCATTTTTCAGATTTGACAGTAAACTGGAAAAACAGTGATTTACACAGCTCTCGCCCATGACCTAGAGTTCTGTGATTCATCACTCTTCACTCAAGTTTTATAAGCTGTTGTCTAAATGCTCATTATCTTTTGGAGGGGCATATTTTATCCTTTGCTTCATCTTCCTTAAGGAAAGAAATTATTTGCTCATTTATAGCACAGCCAACAATTGTATTAACTAGCCTTGCTGCATAATTGGAGAAAATCTATCAAGAGCTAAGTAAACAGGAAGGAGAAAAACAAATTATTCGGAGTGATCAAAAGTCTTAGGATTTCTTCCTATTCATTTAAAATAATTTCTTTAATTATCAATACTATGATCAGAAGTTCTGCCTGTTGTAAAATCTGAAAATTTTGAACACAGTCATTATTTCATACCTTACAAAAATAACAAAAAATCACATGGTTATAACTTTCAATAGAGCTAACTGGTTATGTTTGTTATTCTCGGTAGTCCAGAAACCTTCATTTTTATTACAAATACTGTTCTGGGAATTAATTTCCCTCTGACATAGAGTGATTCTTACTAACAAATATTTTGAGGCTGCTGCCATTATCAATCTGAGACATTCCAGTGTAAAGGAACAGAAATTCTGTGCATTTTTCCTTGAAATCTCCCCTGAAATCCAACTGTGGGATGAAAGAGAAAGAAGCAGAATTTGAAGACTGTAGGTATTGAGGAGGAAGCTGGAGAGAAGGTCATAACCAAAATTATGTTCTGCTTTGTGCCTAACCAAAATTATGTTCTGCTTTGTGCCTTTCCTCACCAGAATTCCTGCTTCTGCACAGCAAAGCTCCAAATGTGCCCATTTTGCAAACGAATTCCCTGAGAGGAGAAAATTGTAGGGAGACAGCAACTTGGACTGAGCAATATTCAGTCCCTTAATTTTAAAGGACATTAAAAAAGAAAGATAAAGTGCCTAAATGGTATTCATAGGGACACGGCACGGGGTGGGGAAGAAACTGTGCCACGAAATCATTTCCCTCAAAAACATAAGACAAATTCGGCAGGTAATGCAGAGCATCAGTTCCACTTTTCCCAATGCACCATAAGCCAAAGGTTGCCTACTAGCACAGGGTAACAAACCGAGTGTTGTAGTGGCAGCTCCTAATCGAAAACTGCTGAGGGAACAGAGCAAAGAGCTTAAGGGCATTGTCAGTGTCTGATGCACTCCCACCAGCAGAGAACTTGTCAAAGGCCCAGATTCCCTCTGAAAGTGTGGGACTGACGCATTTCAAAACAAAACAGCCACACTGCACTTCAAAATAAAACATCTCTTTCTCTCCTCAAGTCCATTTCCTAGGGCTGTCAATCTGCTCTGGTGAAAGAAATCAATCCCGCCACCAGGTTACCCAAGGAGCCTGGAAACTGGCAAATTTCAAGTGATGCATTTCATTTTGGGATTATCACAACTGTAACCATGGTATTTGCTGCAAATTCCCATGGTCGAGTACCAAAAAAGTGCAAAGAGATACCGGCAGATATTAAATGTTTCTCTGTGGTGTATGCCACGGGAATATATCATCCTTGTAACACACTATGGATTAAAATTTTAGATCTTTACTTCTGATGTTGCGTGGCTGCTTACTGACCTGTAAATGCAGCCAAAGTTTAAAGATGCTTCTTTGGATGGTACTTCACGTATTGGAAAGTTTTCACACTACAGCTGATTGCAGAGAGATGTTAAAATTTTGTGGGAGGGTAAACATCATAATGAAACCAACAACTGTGACAAAAAAAAAGTCCAAATGAGTGAACTTAGTCTGAAGAATTTTGCCTGATTATACTGATATGACAAACTTCCTTCTGCTCCTTGGGATGTTAGTTGTGTCCAATGTGGTCCTTTTTTGTTTTACTAAACAAAGTTTCCTTATGCCATGTACAAAACATATGTTATTATATTGTATTTTATTTTAACCCATTCTTTCAGCTCTCTCCAAAGCTCACTCACTGATTTTACCAGACATGATGTAAGGCTACAGGCTAATTTCCCCATAGCCCTGATACATCTTTTATGAACTTACTAGATTGTGAAATGTCCTCCAGACAGACTCCTAGTGTTGTGAAGAAATCAAGTCTACAATGATTCTCTACTTAAGTCAGGTCAGGTCTGAGAAATACTCTAACAGGTCTTCTCAAAGTGCCTTTGTCACCCATCCAGGTACCATAGAAAATTTTACTGATCACACAGACAGTGAGAAATTAGTCTGTGTGAAAAAGGTGTCAAGACAAGCCAGCACAGGAACCACATCTCACAGAAGATGAGATATCAGTCAGGGAAAGACTTTAAAAAACTCAGTAATTCTGTTGCTGAGTCCTGGGCCTGTTCCCAGACTTTTCAAAGTCATGCAGGATATTCGCAGCAGAATTAACAGCAGTTATTGCTTACCCCTCTAACAGTGGGATGCCTTGGGACTCCTCATGTCAAAATCCTTTTCATCAGAGAAAAGGACTAAAACTTGTGCACAATTTGCTGTTTCTCTTATTGATCATCATAAAAAAAATCTCTGTGTATTACTAGGTTCGGTGCTCAGTTCATTGAGATTGCTCATATGGATGAAGACACTTTCAATTGCTCCTCTTTCCTTGCCTGTCTGAATATTCTCCATGTACTGTGGGACACAGAGGAGGGAAAAGAACAGCAAGGGGGGGATCACAATTTCCAGCTGTTTCCTTCTGATACCATTAATAAAACAAAATTCTGTTGCAATTATATAACTCGGGAATAGAGAATACTCTCACATGTTAGTTTAAAATGTTTATTTACTTGCTTTATATTTCAAGCTCCCAAATACTGGGACTTTTTGTGGAGCAAAGATAGAGCTCAGCACTGGCTTTGGTTCACAGACAACCCTGTCAGGTACTATCATGATACTTGACAGCTCAAGGGCTCTTCTACCACCACAACAAAAAGCATCTCCAAGAGAGGGGGGGGAAAAGATACAGTGAGATACAAGAGTATATGGTTCCTGCTCCTAAAAACTCCTGCATTGTTGGCTTTGCTGCAGTCCGAGATTTTTCCTATCCACAAAACTTGTGTCCTCACTTGTGCCTGGCTGCCATCTGTCATTTATATTACAGGAAAATTAACAACACACTGTATTGACTCCTTGTCCGTCTTCAATATTCAAGAGCCATTTATAAATGCTTACTATGGCCACCCCAGTTCTAACTTCATTGCTTGTTCCATGTGTACAATTATGCCTTTGCTTTACTATTTTCATTCATGCCTGTCTTCCATTGCAGCTGCTGTTTGGACTTAGGAGACAGAATATTCTCCATGTCTATATAAGGTCTGCTCTTTCTAGGTCCCATCCCCCTGCAGTCCCCTGCAGCTTAATCCTAACCTGGCAGACAAATTTTCTTTTACCTGTAGAGACATCCTTACTTACTGAGCCAGTTGATGAGTGGGAAAGTACAATCATCTCCTAATGAAAACATGGGCCACTGCATGGGCATAATATGGGTGTTACCTACAGAAGGGCTGATATTGCTGCATGGAAAATCAACTCATCTGCACAGCCCATTGCATGTTCCCAAGAAGCACAGATCCAAGTCAAGCTGCTCAATTCCCCTTCCTCTGACACTCTGTGGCTCATGCAGTTCATTCCACTGGGGGCATTCAGGGACATGTTGAAGGATATGGGATTATGATTCTCTTGGACCTCTTGTGAGGGCAAGGTACCACATAACTGCAAAATCTTACAGTTTAGCATTGATTTACTCAGTTCTTCCTGAAAGACTTGACAGAATGAGACAGGAACATGGCATTCAGAGCAGCATTGATTACAGCTTTACTGCATCCTTCTGTCTAGAGGCATCAGTCACTTCCACATGACAACGTCGTCCAAAGACTGTGGCTCCTGCTGCTCAGCAGTGCTGTGCCCCGAGTGGTGACACCCTGAGCTCTGTTACTGCAGCCCATGACATGATCATGGCCACTTACCCCTCATCAGTGCCTCTCCAGCCATGTGAGGCATTGTACCTGTAATCCCTTTTAGATAATAAAGTCTGACAGGCCAGGCACTGCCAGCTATTTATGGACACCCTGAACAAGTTACAGGTCACAGGACTGAAATCCAAATGGCTTTAACCACTCAGAAATCACACAGATTCACTGCCTCAAGCAGCCTATGGTGAGATGGGGATGGAGACTGCAGATACAAATAAGGAAACCAATCCAAACCAGACACTTCCTGCCCATTATAGCAATGGGTGTCAATACAGCCGTGGCTGGCAGCTTGGCTGGAAGCTGTGTTTTCCCACAGCACTGAGACTGAAATGGCTGCAGGAGGTGAGAGTCATTCAGATTGAAACTCACCTCTGCCATATTTGCCTTCCTCTTTCATGGGCTACAGGATTTATACTCACTTTGGCCTGTTGCAAAAAATCCGGTCTCTCAACTACATACTACTTGGTTATACAGAACCACTGGTTAATTTACTTGGAACTCATAGGAAAGGAAGGGTGATTTTACACTCCACACATGAAAAGGTAATGTTTTGGAACAAAATTCTGAATGCTTAGCATGAGAAACTTAAAAGAAGGAAGATGATCCACCCCTTCTGAAAAACTGCAAACTATTTTTAAAGTGAATTCAAGTTATCTACCCCAGAAATAGAGACACCTGAAATCCCTCCAGGCTCCCTCATTAAGTCCCTGAATATATCTAACGCATGTTCTGTTTGCCAGTAATGTTGGTGGGGATTAAGAAAACTATTAACAAGAGGGTTGGAAAAATCCCTTTTTAACATAATGACAACAAACATTTTTGTCATCAGTGTAAAGGAGAATAAGAAAATGTCTTCAAGCTTTACCAAGGTAGCAGGTTAACTGAGATTATTTGGTATGACGGCATAGCAGCACTGAAAAATGGTCTCACTATAATTAAGTACTCTATAATTTGCATGGCTTAAGGCTTGAATGCCAACACAAGTTATGGAAAAGTAGAGACAGAACATTTTCAGATGCCAGATAGGGGTTTGTGTTAGTGAAGTTTACATGGGATGAGTGATGCCTCCCCACACCAGGCAGTGAAGGGTGCTGACCACAGAGCTTTCTGCTGACCACAAACCACTTGGGAAGATCTCAACCATTTGAAAGCCCTAGAATTTAAAAGCCTTGGTGCTGGCTTTGTCTTAAGACACCCGGTATAATTTTGTGTCTTACAGCCTCTCCCAACACCCCGTGATAGGACTGCTTGTGTTTGCAGCTCCTGCAGATGAAACACATCAGTCTTGGCAGCCAGGAGCAGCACCTGGGTGACAGTGTGAACCCCTGAGCTGCTGTTTCACCCCACCCAGACTGAAGGACAGAACTGATCAGTGCAAGCATCTTAACAAGTATGAGTAGGTTTTGCAGAGATATTCTGAGAAAGTTCTTCCCTTCACTGAAGGACTAAGTGTTAGTGTAAACCCACTACTTTCCTAGGTTCCTTTTTTCCCCTTAGGCTTTAATTCTACATAGTTCTTTGGATACTACACCAGTGATGTATTTAGAACCTGGAAAAGATTGTTTCCATACCTTATCAGCTCCTGTCAATGAATTTACTCAATAGGGCAAACCTATTGATCCTTTTTTACCACTTTCCCACCCTCCTAGAAGAATCCTCCATTTCCTATTACTTGTCATAGCTGTGAATTCCCACAACCATGTTCTCACACACCTGGGTATTCCCCTAAGATCCCATGGGTCACAGGGCACACATATGCACCCTTTACACACACAGCTTTCCATTCTGGATCAGTTCATGGCAGCATTCAGCTTGTTCTTTGACAGAAGTCACTTACAGCTGGAGTGTTTCCATTTAGGTACATATGACACATAAATAAGTTATCCTGTACCCTAAGTGCTGACACTTATAAAAATTTTCATTCGTGGTAAAGCAAAACCCAGAAATATGGTTAAAATGGAGTTTTCAAAATACGCCTTGACATGTGTGCAGTGATCATCGGTTTCCCATATAATGAAACCATATTTCATCCTTTCCCTATCTTCTGGGAGGGTTTTGTGCAATTCACAACAGAAACACTTGGAAGTGGGTAGATTTTCCCTTTTCAGATTAAGCACCTCGCTTTTTTCCCACTTTGTTACTATTTTTTCACCATCCCTTGTGTTTGAAACAAAATTACTTGCCTATAGAGGCAGACAGCATTTTTCAGGAAAAATATGCTTTTTCCTGTTTGTTTAACTGAGCTTGTAACTTTTTAACTGAATAAATTAAAGTGAAATAAGATTCACGTATACAAAGAGCAGCCTTCTGCAAGAATGTAACAAAAAATAGAAATTATCAATTAATTGTATTAAAAAAAACAGTTTGTGGCTTTCTGCTTAGAAAATTTCAGGAAGTTAAAAAATCAGTTACAAGCCTAAAATGTTATGCTCACAAGCTTTTCAAGAAACACAGAATATAAAATCATAAGAAAGAAACTGAAAGTATAATGCAAAGACTGAGAAATTTACAATTTATCTCAGTATTTTCCATGGCTGCTGAGTTCTCTTGTGTGGTAATTGCCTGTGCTAGTGCCGAGGCTTGCTACCATCTGTGGGAGATAGTTTCTCCGGAGATCAATGTACACTTGTTTTTTTCCCTGGTGGCACTTCAAGAGCCTGTGGTGTTCCTCCTGGATCTAGCTGGGTCCTTTACTTTGTGTCTGACTCAGGTCCTCAGGAAGTTGGAAATGTTTGCCATCCTCCTTCTAGCCCATATTATTTTGATGAGGAATGCATTCACTAGATCTTTTTGCCTGGTATGTTCCTGCTCACTGTATGATGCTACATGGGTAGCAAGAAAGAAAACAAAAAAAACCCCAGAGAAATGGGACCTAGGTGCAGAGGCCAAAAGGAGAAGTTCCAAAGGGAGCTGGCAGCCAGGATTTTTTTGGCTGAATTGTTGATTTTTTGAGGGCCTTTTTTTTTTTTTTTTTTTTTTTTTTTTGTGTGTGTTTTGTTTCCAGGCAAAACACATTTGAGCATGTGGACTATTGAAAGCCTTGGGTGCAGTGTTTGTTTTGTTTGCTTCATACTGTAAAGCAGCACATATGTTTACTGAATTTCAGCCATTCCACTCAATAATTCCACATGCTTTATTTGTTGTCTAAACATTTGTTTTAATTTCTCTATGACAGTATGTCCTGGTTTGAAGAGACAGGTGTGCTAGGGAAGAGCAGGCCTTTCCTCGAAACGGAGCTAATAAATGCATCCCTCTGAATTAGTATAATTTTGAAATTAAGGGGGTCTCAGGGAAAGATATGGGGATAGGAATAACAGTTTTTTACTAATATATTTAACAAGGCAAACAAAACATCAACAATTATGAAATTAACAACAAAACAGAACAGTAACCCAGTTCCAGTCCTTCTCGGCGGCAGGCACCCTTCCCTCTGGTGCAGTTGCCCTCACCGTTGGCAGGGGGGTCCGGCAGGCTCAGTGGTGGAGCTCGGTGGGCAGGGGCAGATGTGGTGATCCCGCGTGGCTGCAGGAGTGCTGGAGGTGGTGGCAGCTGTGTCCCGGATGGGAAGGCTGGAGGAGAGGCTCTGATCACAGATCCTTGGGGCAGTGTCGGTCCTGGTGCTCCAACAGGATGCTTGGAGATAGCAAAATGAAGCAGGAGAGCATCCTAGCAGGGGTGCTGGGTCTAACACCAGAAAAGGCAGCTCCCGGCGTTGGGATAGCGGGGTTGGGTGTAGGAACGACCGTTCTCCTCCAAAGCCAAAAGCGAGCGAGCCAGCAACTGCCTCCCACCCTCCTTTATCTGCTTCCCATCTTCTAGCCCCCATTCTGCCTCCCTCCAAGAGAAATTCCCAAAAAAGCAGGGAGGCTCTTCCTCCCGCCATCTCAAGGTCTCAAGGACCTAGCCATCACTGTCCTTAGTATGTCAATGGGAAAAAATCCACAGGCAGAGAGGAAAGGAAAAACCAACCCCCAACACAGTAACATAATACTTGATGGGTAACAGTGCTAACCCATCTGCAAGCACCAGAAAAAAAGCAACTCACGTCAAAAATTAGGATTGAAATAAAAGGATGGCTGCAATATGAGTCTGTATCTCTCAGTAATATTAAATTCTAAGTTATTAAACACTGTAGACAGTGTCCTGATATAAATAAAGACTGAGCAGCAGCTATAAGAGATACAATTTTGAGGAGATTGTACGGATCACAGTCCTGTGGTAGATCTCTAATCTACATCTGTTCCAGAATGGGATGGATTTGCAAGTTTGATGAAACAAGATCACATTATCCAGATTCACAGACAGAAAAAATGCACGGTACGAAATAGCCAGCTACAGAGAGAAATTTAGACAGGCTGGTAAGACAGAGCCTAACTTTGATGAAAATGTACATCACAAAATTGTCCTTTCAGTGACTCAGTGCAGCACTTAAGTCAATGCAGCTATTGTTCTTTTCCTCTGATAAAGACTGACCACACAAGAAATTGAGCAATCTAGAACAGCCTGTGTCCATGTTGGGTTAACAAGAAGAATCTCAGTGAGAATTCTGTGTCCCACTGTAAATTACATGGTTTGTTACCAAGCTTTTTAAAAAAGGTTGCAAAACAAAGGAGTCACTGTGCCCAGAACTTGCTAAGAATCTAACTGAAAATGCAGTGTTTTATGCTAAGAATGGAAATTAAATTAATTAAATATATAGAAAAGAGAAATCAGAAGTTGTAACATGCTAATAAGTCCCTGGTAATACAGTTGTACTTGACAAGGAATATTGATTACTGGGCTGTTTCACATTTGTTATGCACTAATGCACTGAGCACACATAGAAAAGTGACAGCTCTGAAGTAATTACATTGGAATTGTCAGTACACTCATTTGTGTTTGGGTTATTTCACTGCAATGGCATTTCTATAAATTATAACATGTCACCTTAGATGTACACAAAAGTTAAATAATTTATCTTCCAACTAATCATAGAAACAAGAGCAAAAATGTCCCTTGACAAGAATTTGGATAAAGGCCTTAATAAAAACTGTAGTGTTGTAAGACTTCTCACTGATTTTATTTTTTTCTTTTTTTTTTCTTTTAATAAATTGAAGCTAGGTTTAATTGTTCTCCAGTCATCTAGGGTGAAGAGAATACAACTTCAACTTTGTCTAGTGTAAATATTTATGAGATACAAACACTCAAAACTAACCTGAAGTAAACTCAATTATTTTCCAGAGGCCATAAATAGTCGACTAACACTTGTAACTTGTATTCATGAAGTTATCTCTGCTATCTGAGCCTGAATCTGGTGACCTAGAGAAAGACTCATGAGATCTATCAGGTACCTGATTTAAGACCCATTGATTTATCCTTGTCACCGGTCACAGTCTAGAGCACACATCTTATTCGAAGAATGTTAAGAACTAGGAAGTGATACAGCTGAATGAAGCACTTGTCTGTCAGAAGAGTGCTAATACAGTATTTGAAATTTGTGAGTATCCTTATAGCTAAAACAATCTACTCAGATAATAATTATCAGGTCAATGCCTTTTTAGAGAAATAATTGACATCTCTGTAAAAGCTGGAATTTGGGGGGTTTTTGCTTGGTTGGTTGTTTGCTCCACTGTCTGGAGTGAAGGGGAAAAAAAAAAAAAGAAGAGTAAAAGGGAAAAGTCATCATTTACACAAACCAACAAAATTCCTTTGCAGCAAAGAAGGCTAACCCTGTCCCAGGCTGCATTAGAAGGGGGACCATCAGATATCCCCTCTAAATTCTATGATTTTGTGCCTCTGTGAAAGAAAAGAAGTGGGAAAGCTGGGGGGGGGAGTGGGAAAGAATTACAACCACTTACCTGATTCCAGCTGTCTGAAACACAGATGTTTGTTTCATAGACGTCGTTAAAATAAAAATACAAAATATATTAGGTTGAATTATTTAACTTCAGTTTTCCTTCTTTATTTGGTTCACAGTGCATTTTCGTAATACTTTGAAGTTCTATCAAAATTATAAACCTCTTAGTTTTGATCAATGATGGGGTTTTCCCCATTTTGATGAATGACAAGTTTTATTTTTTCCCCAAACTAAATTGCTGGACTGCTTAGTTAATGATCTTGAGGTTGCTCATGTTGTTATGCCATTCTTTGTAAACTGCTACTTTTTTAAAGTACAAATATAAAGCCCTTGTCAAGGATCTGGGCTTGAATTTAACATCGCTGTTATCTAAACTTTTCCAGCTGAGCAGTAGAAGAGACTAGAGTAGAAAACATGCTAAGTTTATGAAGCCTATGATTCATTAACTTAAAAATAACCTTCTCAATGATCCATAAGCTGACAAACCTGAAGATGCGACCTATCCTACATTTTGTGATTGTATTCAGTAATTTTTTTTTAAACTCAGATAGGGAAGAGGTTCCTACCAAACTCTCCTCGAGAAATTTAAAACCAGGACTCAAGACACTGTTTTCAAACATTAAACCTTAGAGATATGTCAGATGCTCTCTTTATCTAGTGAGTATTGTAAACTGTTGTAAACTTGCATGAGGAAGCTGGAATAGTGTTACAGAAGCAGTCCTGCAGAAAATCTGTATGTCACAGCTTACTCATAAGTGGAAAGTAAAAGGACAGTTTTCACAATCTGAGGTTGCTGACAGTAGGTGAGAAAGATATTTGAGTAAGCTGGCACACATGCTAAAAAACATTAGCTCATAATAAAAACCCTTGGGGTTTTTTTTTCTGAATATGAGGCAGGATTTTAATTCAGCAATAGGTAAACCTTCAAATGGATCTGGATTTTCAGTTAGCTTTAAGGCCAAGGAGTTTACACGATTATGCAAACTCAAATTCTGCCATTTGCAAAATGAGGCTTAAATGTTTAATGCCACTTCCAGTGCACATCTGCCACAACAGCCAATGTATATTTTATATATTGAAATGATGGCATATCTGGGTTTCTTGATTAGATAATATTTGGGGTTAGGTTTCTACTGCTTCGCTATTCTGGATAGGCCTAGAAGCACTGACTGAACACTGTTCATCATATTTTGGGCTCTCTGACAAAAAATACAAGCGAAAAGGAGGTATTAAAAGACAAGAAACTTCTGTGTACATTTGAGAATGATGATCATCAGCTACAGCTTTGGACAATAGTTCAGACAAGTCTGTAGCTCATTCATTTCCAGCTGGTTCTGCACACGATCCAGTTCACAGTAACTCAAGTGAGAAAATTTAAGACACAAATTGCTGGAGAGCTGTGTATAACTTCATCTTTCCTTCATATTTCCAACTTCAGTATTCTACTGGGAACACCACAGTGAGATTATGGGCCAAAAAGTTTCTAAATGCCAATAACGAATCAGACAGCATGACCCAGTGCAATGAAGGGAGGCAATTACTTTTGAAAGGGTGAAAAAAGGCTCTGATTTCTACTTTGCCAGTTATGAAATACTTTTAATAACTTCTTTCCCCAATGGCCACCACTCATCATGTGTCACTCTGGGTTATCCCTGGGGTATGTTTATGTAACAGACAATTTGCTCTAAAGATCTTTTTTTTTTTCCTATTGGGTGAATTTGACAGTCAAATTTGAGAATGGTTTAACTCACCATTAACTCTTGCTAATTTACAAGGGAACTCCTGCAGAAAACAAACAAACAAGCTCATAATTTGATGCACACATCAGTTTGGAACACCAAACAAATCCATTAGGAGAAGCATAACTATTTGGATTAGCAAACACAGGTGACTGGGGAGAAGGGGCAGTCAAGCAAATACCAGAGCGATGTCATTCTCTGGGAGAGCTAGCACGATGCCCTTCAGTTATTAATCTTCCTGTGGGGTTCAGAAACATGTTGCGGAAAAACTCATACACAAAGGTAAATTTAAAGCTCCGGTTCATATTTAAGAATTTTGATGTGCAGTAAATAAAAAAACACTGTTCTTACTTTTTCTGAACTCATCTGTAAGGACAGAATTTGAGAATCAAATGCATTTCACATATGGGAACTGCACACAACAAAGCCAGACAAGCTCATGTAAGTGTCCAATTCTAGAGTTTGAAATTTGCAGCCACTCTGCATTACATTTTAAATCCTGCTGCAAATGCAGTCCATGAGGGCTGGTAGACAAGAAGTTTGTATTAGATCCATTTTCAATCCTGACATCCATCTCCAGCCTTTGGTGAGGTCAGTGGTGGTTATCCAAATTTCACTAGTCATAAAAAGTCCTTTTTTCCCTTCAGTTTTTTAGTTAAAATAAAAAGAACTAGAATGGAGAATTCCAAAAGACCATTATATGAACACAGTTTGTAATTGATGTTCACTTGTTCTGTGGAAAAACAAATATTTCTTCTGTCATTATACTTTTAAGCGTTACATTTTAAGTCCTAAAGACTGATTAACACCTCATAGTATGAACTCCATTGTTCAAACAAGGATGTCGTTATTTCAGTGAACTTATACTATAAGCAAAATGTGGTTATAACATTTGCATAATTATTTATAACCATTTAATTTCTGGTGTCGTTAAAATAAGTTAATCAAGCTTAATTGCTAAAGCTGTGCAAGAGACAAAAAGATCAAGATTCTGCACACTGCTGAGGTGGATCAGGACTGCCTGGCATCAGTCAGGGAGCATTTTATGCTCCAGGGAAACCCTGCTACAAAAAAAACCCCAAAACAACAACAACAACAAAACCAAAAAAAACCCCAAAGGTAAACAAGGGATAGGAAATATTATTAAAATAATAGGGTCTGATAATTATGGAATGGAAGACTGAAAAGGCAGGGAAGGGGCTTCATTGCAGTCTACGGAGGCAATGAAAAGTATTGCCACTTGGAGGATTTTATCACACAACATTGTCAAAGATGTTTAAAATATCACTGTGCCATAGGACTAAGTAAAACCAAGGAAGAAACAGGAGAACTAAAGCTCTCCTTTAGGATTTCTTTTTTCAGTTTATTGGCAGAAACAAACCTGTCAAATTACATTATTTGAAGTAATCTCAAATGTATCTACCAATCCCAAGCAAAATATTTCTTGTCTTCTTTTTTGGGTGGGGGTGGGTGTCAGGGATTTTTAGCTGCCTTTTTTTTTCCTAGTTGAATGTCCTTTTATCCTTTTTTACCAGTACTTTGAAAGAAACATTAGTTTGAAATGACAATTCAGTACATTTCATTCCCAGCTTTTAACAGAAGGAAAGAGTAGCCTTCCTTCAAATATTTATTTCTTTCTACCCAGAGCTACTTGATAAATTATGCTATTTGAATTAATAATAATTCCCGTTGACCCATCTGTATGGGGTAAGCAATAGCTACATCACAGTCTCACCAGCTGAATAGTACCCAGCAGACCCCAAGGACAGGTTTTGTAGCTCAGAAAAGCAAAAGGCAGAGTTGTGCCTGTGTTTTCTTTGAAGCTCTCCTGTAGCATGATGAACAAGTCAAACTGACCCCTTGATCATCCCTTTTATGCAGATAAACCTCTCTGGGGAGCTGGGCTGAGGTAATGCCAAAGACAGCTGCTCTCTTTGTCAGATCAGCTCCCCAGGGTCAGAATATGATGGGAAAGAGTTGAAGGACACTGAAAGCCGTCCTAACAATACCTGTCCAAAGGAGAAAAAAACCAAAAAATGTGTAAAAGTGGCTTAAATTCTTTTTTGCTCTCTGTCATTAGTGCTGTGTTGGGCACAAATGGGCCAAACTACACAGTCTAGACATCAATCATCTGCCAGAAAAATCCCTCTCATAGTGTGTTGCCTTTCTCAAGGGATCACGTGTTGCATCTGTTGTACCTGGAATTCAGTCCTTTGGTTTTGATATGACATTTGTTTCCAGAGCAACCAACTGGGAAATAACCATAGGTGATATAAACTACATAGGCAGAATTGCTATGACAAACAATTCCAGCCTGCAAATCCAAACACAAAAGGGAATGAAAAATAAATGTCATTCCATCTGTATACACATGCACTGAATAGTCAGATACAGGGCAGAATTCAAAGTTTCCAGTAGGCTTCAGCTGCATATTTCCCAGTTATTGTTCTATTAAAGCTTGTCTTATCACCTGAGGATGATACTTTTATGTTGAAGCTATAAATAAAGCCATCATGAAATTCTCAGAGCAAACAGATTATTGCAGTAATGATAACCAGGATGCCATTTATTATCAAGTATATTGGCAAAGTCTCACACTTCAGTGATAAGGATACTTCAAGAAAGTAGTTACTGCCTATTTATTTATGACAGTAACAATCTAAGTGTCCCCAGAGATTAGAAAAAAATCAATTATTTGATTATTTAAGGACAGAAGTTGCATGAAAAGATCATCCTAACTGCCTTCCACATAACACAATTCTATTACATCAGCCAATCAGTCGTGGAAGTATGACAGCTTGCATTTGAAGACAAATTTCACTGCTAGGGACATAGCTGCTGTTTGACAGTGCTGCACTGCCCCAAATGGAGCTGGAGGTGCCACAGCCAGAGCAGCACCCTGCTCTGCCAGCCGTGACACCTGACACTAACAGGTCTGTGCACTCCTGGACGTCAAAGCTTTTCCTTCTTGCAGAAGGAAAAAAGAAAAGGTCCAAAGAGTAACTGTGCTTCCCTTTTGAGAAAATACTCAAGTCTACCTTTAAATTTATCCTTTCTGGGAACAGCATTCATATAAATTAAAGTGAGATATTTTCTTGCATGGCAACCTTAAGTATTTAATGTGATGAAAAATATTCAACACAAACTTTTCCAGAAGTTCACTGATTGCATTATAACCTCCCTATGTAGTTAGATGCTGTGCAAGCAGTCACAGTCCCTACCAGAAAGAAGAGTGCTTTGATATAAAATAAACAATAGTACAGGAGAAAGAGGTGTATAAAAGTCATTGCATTAACCCCTGGTTTTTATTTTGGGTATTTTACTTAAACAATTCTATATACCTTCATTAAAAATCACCAAGAAATGTAAAAAAAAATAACCAGGAACACCATTTACCATTCAAGCCATTAACATGGGTGATTTTTGAGATATAGCAGATTTAAAGAGGTATGTGGAGGATAATGGTGTATGATTGTGACATTTCCCAGCTCAATAAACTTCACTAAAAAAACAAGCCTCAAAAGCTCCCTGTGAAGAAAGGCAGCACTGTTACTCCAATTTCATTAAGGGAAAATGAATCACAGTGGGTTAAAGTTAAATACAGAGACTGAAGTCACATTAAACTTGTGTGGCTCAGCTTCAGAATGAAGCCCACCTAGGTCCTGCTTCTTTCTTTTAATAACATGACCTTGCTGGGTTTCTAAAGAGCCATGAATATATTACAGAAATTGCCTTTCTTCTGTCACTGCATGGGCTGCCACAACAGGCTGAATGCAGACAAGGATGATTACAGCTAACTGATTTCATAACCATACCATTCAGGGCTCAGGGATAGGAGAGATGGATGAATATGTACTGGAAGGCATTCTCCCAACTTGGTCTCTGCTTTTGCCTCACAATACTGAATTCCCTCACAAAGATTAAATATGTGTGTAAACACAGGTGAGTGAGGCTTTTAACTTTTCTGCTTTTCACCAGCTGTTCTTCCATTCCACTGAATTTTCACTTACTGCATTTTCAGATTGACTATGAAAATATGGGACATATCAAAAAACCTCAGAGAAACACACAGAAGTATGGAAGGATGAAAAAACAGGAAACAATTGAGAGACTGGCAGAGTTCACAGAATGCATTCTGTCTGCTTCATAAGTTTGATTTGAATTACTATCACCTCAGAACCCTCAGTCAATGCCAGAATACAAAATTTGGACTATGGCTGATAAAAAAAAAATGTAACTAGAAAGCAATTCTCCAAGCATTTCTTTGAATTTTGTGCTCTGCAGATTTACAAAAGGGATGTTCAGAAATGAAATGTTTCCTCTTTGGGCTAATTAAAGGCTGGGGCCATGGGAGTAATAAAGAGAACTGGACTTCTCAGACTCCAGGAGAAATATTTTACCCGGGTGGGGAATGTTGAACAGCTTTGAGACAGAAAATTGTGACAAAAATGAATGCCAATTTAGGGAAAAAAGAAATGGATCTAATGAATATTCTCAAGTCACTCTCACTGTTCCTAAGGCAAGGTTATGAAAGATACCTAATTCTACTTTTTTTCCTTTTTTTTTTTCCTTTAGATAAAAGGTCTCTTTGGTTCTTGGACAGTGAATATGAGGGCTATTAGTTTGTTGGGATTTTTTTTTAATCATTAGGGCTAGCCATTCCTTTTTTGCTTTAAAAAGGAGAATAAAGGGAAAGAAAGTAGTAGAAGCTTCATTTGCAATGTAACTACAAAGAGCAAATCCTCAGCTCATCCACTTGTTTGAGAATTGGAACTAAAGAGAATTTATCCTTAGGGAAAATTTCCTGCTCCAAGATGGTGAGATTCACATTTTCATCCACAGACCAGTATCAGATGTCTTGAGAATCAGACAACCTGCAAACTCTCGACCATCCATGAACAGTGAGCTGTCCTTCCTTTCATCCCTACCCGTGCCCAAGTAGTCAGCGTGAGTGCTGCAATCCTTCTGTTCCTCTGGATCACATTTTTCTGCATAGTGTTGTAAATTACTCGTGGCTAGCATTGCACAGAGTATGTAAGGGCCCTGAAAGATGGGAAGGTAGTGCTATTCTAGTGAAGCTGTTACAAGCTTATATTTGCACAAGGGTGAAAATTCCTCACTGGGGGAAGTGCTGCATATAAGCAAGCCCAAGAACACACTTAGACATTTTTGCTTACTTCCTGCCCCCACTTCAACACATTTTTCAGATCAAATAAGAATAAAAGTAGAAGAGGAATTCAAAGCATGACTGCAATTTCTTGGGACAGATCCCCATGGATCAGAGCCATGGTGTACATGGTAGATGCACCTTGTGCACTGCTGAAACATCACAGAGCAGATATTTCCACAGCCACCTTAATTCTCAGCACTTTGCATAAACTAAATACTTCAGAAAAGTTGGAAGGATCAAAATGATGAGGTGGATTTTTTAACACTATGCAAGTTATTTCCTAAATGCTTATAACTAGGTATTTTTTTAAAAAAGGAGGGGTGAGAAAGGAATAATTAGAATTTGACAGATTATTCATCAGTATCTCCTGACACTAATGAGACAGTTCACAAGGCAGTTAATTATACCAGAATGATTAGCGCATCCATACTTATGCTGACACATCTGTAACATGAAAATCAGGTTTTTCTGAATAGTCTGATGCTGTTACTAGACCTTACCAAATAAAGTCTCAAAAATATTTCAATGTTTCATCTAAAGGATTTGCGCAGCTTAAGTTAATTGGAGATAAGTTTATTCATCCAGACTTCTTTAATTTTCCACATTAGGTTTCTAAAGGACATTTCATATTTTTTATTATTTTTAATAAATGATGCAACACTGAAAATTAGTCACTTTCTTTCCCTAATCAGAGGAGAAAGTAGGTTACTGCTCTGCATCCCATAAAACACAAGAACAACCTCATTAAAGATTTGGCATTTGACATCGTTCAGGGACAGTTTTGTACATCACCAAAGTTGGGTTTCATATTAAGTATTCCAAAGAATGTTGCAACAGCTGATCTAGGGATTAAGAACTCATGCCCTGGGTCAAACTAGTAATAATTCTGATTTCTCTTCGGTATCATCCATTCTAAATATTTTTCCCCTGAGGCTGGCTCTCAGATCCCTATGGAGCACAAAATCACTGCACTTTGCCTTTCGCTTGTGTGGGGTCCTTGCTGCAATAACCCCAGTTGTGAAAGGACACCTTGCTTGTCCATTCACTCTGGAGGACCAAGGTGAACAACTCTTAACCTTTCTCCACCGGCAGTCAGTGCTGGTGCCTTGGGCCTCATTTCTGCTTGCCTATCTAGGGGCAGCTGAGATCAAGGACACTGTTTTGGAGTGAACCTGACATCAGAGTAATAACTAAGAATCACCCTCCACAGCTCCAAACTCCTGCTGGCATGCAAATTAATACTCTACAGACTGCCCCGATGCCCTGAGCCTAAGTTCTTTTCGTTATAGGATCTTTTCTTCCATTTCTGCCATTTTCCATTGAAGCTCACATAATGAAAGATCCATCTGTACACTTCCTTGGCCAAACAACAAAAAAATGAACCTCTTCCCCATCCTATGGCACAGGATCGGAAATCCACACATGCACAAAGGTGCCCTGGCATAAAGGAGCAGCTGCAGAGCAGCTTTGTGGCTGGAGGGAGGCAGAAGAGGCAATTACACTGAAATCAACAGATATTTTGACAAACTGCTTGCAACATTTTTATAAAAATCTTCAGAGTGTTGTGATTCGCCTAGGTCCATCCTTCCTAGACTGCAGGTGAAGTGAACAAATCAGTGTGGTTTCTGTAAGCTGCAGTTAATGGCTGCAGTTAATTGCTTGTGATATTGGTATTAGGGACAGGTACTGTAATTAATTTTATTAAAGGGAGAAAAGGCTTAAGGCAACAGAAGTTGGGAGCACCAATACAAATTAATTCCACAGAATTAAATGCTGGTGTCATTACAGAACCTGTGGTTTGAAATAAAAAGGATGAGGCTTTAGAGGGCCACAAAAGCTTTTTCTCAGTTACTCTGATACTTCTTTCTTTTTTTTTTCTTTTTGGCTGGAAGCAATGCATCATGTAAAGAGAAAGGAAATGAGCATACCATCAGGCAGGGGTTTTGTATTGCACCTGTTCTGTACCCAAGGAGGCAAAGTCAGAAACGGGCTGAAGTCCTGTGTGCCCTGTGAAGGCTAGACAGAGGTGGGATCTTTCCCAAAAGCAAATGCCTTCAGGGCTGGGTGTTTCATGAGATGGAGCACAAGCTGCACTACAAGTAGGTATGAATCCACCAGTCTTATGGGAAAGCACAGATTCTTCTGGTCAGAAAAAACCCTGTGAGCCCTTCTGGCTTGTACAATGCTGCAACCCTACATTGCAAAAAGACCTGGAACAGTTGTCAGAGTGGTAATGACCAGCTGTCTGTATAGTATATGGACTTTTTCTCTTCCCTATAATTTTCACAGAATGCACATTGCAGAGGCTTTCTATATTCTGGCATGATAGATGAGATAGGAGAAATGGATTATCCACCAGCATTTATCTATTAATAGCACAGGCAACTTCAGAGTTTTGGGGGAGAGC
>CM072885.1:24337392-24544514 GCA_037013685.1 Acridotheres tristis | reverse complement strand
AAGTTTCTGTGCTCTCTTTCATAGTGATTAACTATCTATGATAGCTCCAAATCTGGCACCTTTATCTTTGCTGAGGTACACAATGAGACATACAGAATGCCATAAAGTGAATTCATTATCTTGAGTCCAATAAAAACTGTTTTGGCCTAGTGACTATTTTTGGTTAAGCAAATGCTGATTTCTTATGAAGAATTAACTCTTAGAAGGCTAAAAAAATCATCCTAGATATGTTCTCTCCTCTCAAAATCTAGACTTTCAGCAGGTCAGTTAAAACTGTTGAATATGCTTAAGAACAAATTCTCATAAAAAATAAAGGTTGCTTTTTTGTCTTTTTTTTTTCCTTGACTGTTAACTACTTATGGTCTGAGACTAAAACACTGGCTAAAACTTTTCCATTTCTCTTCCATACAACGAGAGCATTTCAGCTCTGGTGGAAGTTTCAACGGTTTCATTCAACACCTTGTTCCCCATCACCCGCTCAGAGCCAAGTCATCCCACATCCATTGTCTGAGGGCTAAGCACCAGCTTCTGTTGTGAACCAGCTGGTTTGAAAAGCCTCATGCCAGGTCCTCTGAGCAGTGTAAATGAGAGGAGGAGTTCATATTTTGCTACACATCTTTTTGGTCATTTCAGGATTTCAGGGGAAATGTACTAATTTGGCAATTATACAATGCATTTAGTCTGCAAAATCATTTACAAAAAGTGGCTGGAGACGTGTATATATTATCCCTGTTGTAGATTAGGCACATCCTTCTCTGTGGGTTTTTTAACCTATCTGGGATCACAGTTAGCTCTGTACAAGTTGACAGAAAGGAGAAACTACTTTGTCCCCAGCATTAACTACAACAAGATGCTCAAGTTAGTTTTTGCTCTCAGGGCAGTGAAATTATCCCACATTCACAGTGATATATGTATCTGGTTTTGCTAGGCTAAATAATCCCTGGATGCTCCTCCCAAGTTTTGTATTGATTAGTTATGCCAGTTTGGAGTGTGTATGAAGTAGATTGGCGAAAGGGTTGTAAGGTGTTTCACTACGCTGCCAAAGAATAATATTTGCACTCTGAGAAATATTTGGACTGAGTAAACAGATCCAGTGCTGGGAGAATGTGTAAGGTACCAATTTCACTGGAAGACACATTTGTCATAGAATCATTAGTGTTGGAAAAGACATCCAGTATTATTGAGCCTAATCAGGAAATTAGTCTCAATCACAAAGAACACAACTAACACACAAGAAGAGAACCACTACTGAGATTTACTAAATACTAGAAAAATTGATTGTGACAATGGACCCCAAATAAGTTCAGCAATATTCACCAATATATAGTGGCATGCTCCCAAAAAGAGAGCAGCTGTGCACATGAACAGCATTGCTGCAAGAACATGAACAAATTTCTAATGCAGCACATTGACAGCACTTCGGGATGACATATGTGTGAGATTTGTATCTGTGTTGGCCTGTTGAAAGCAAAGAGCACACAATGAGAATTAAGCAAAAATTTTGATCTTTGAAGAGGAGTCTTGGTGTTTTCATGAGATCACTTCAAGGGTAAAGAGCAAAAGAGCTTGCTTCTTCCCCATAGCCCATATTCAGGTGCCAGGAGTACCATCAGCGATGTTATTCTATCCATAAGCTCTGAACTTCCAGGGGATGGAAGCATGTTGTTCAGCATCCCTCAAAAACTCAGTGGCTGTTCCCCCAGTTGCCAAGATCTCGATGCAATTTTCTCTTAAGAGAAAACGAGTCTGAATTATACTGAGCCCCCAGGCAGTAGGTTCCTATAATTTACCATAAATCAGATGTGAACATACTTTTTTCCACCAAAACCACACAGATTCAGGCTCTCTCCCTTTTCTTGACCAAGAAGATGTCTCTAAATGTGTCTCTGCTCAAAGTTTACTTATTAAGTTTGCTTAGACTGCCCAAGACAACACTTCGTACAGGGAAGACAAGAAACTTTCTTGTCCTCTCCTTTAGGAAAACTAGCAGGCCATTAGCTGGCTTCATGTCAAAAAAAGTCAGCAGCCCAACAGGTCTACCTTTGTCAATAGCTGTGAACACATATTTTTCTAAATAGACAAAATTAAGTTGAAAACTAAAAATAAATCCATTTTAACTTTTGTTTCTCTGCAGAGCTGTTAAGAAAAGAAATCTAATTTTACACATGGCTCTCATTTATTAATTAACTAATTATGTATCAAGTAATGTTGAAAGTAAAGGCCTTGCTCTCAAGTCTAAACAGCAGCAGAGACAAAAGGATGTTTTTCCCCCTATAACCCATCAGCATCATCACAGGAGCCTCAGTCTCTGCAAAAAAACAGGATAAATACTCAAGCAATTGTTTTTCTATTTAGATGTTATCCTAAATCAACACATTCATTTTGGACTCTTGACTTGGCTTATTTCTCAGTATTAACTATCATTGCAGTACACACTAGAAAGTCTGAAATATCTAGAATTATATTATATTTTGGAAGTGCTATTCCCTGTTTTCCTTAACTCTGTCAATTTTTTTTTCTATTTTGAGTTGTAAAAAAAAAAAAATTCCTTTTCAGATCAATACTAATGTAAAAATGCAATCTAGAAGTTCTTCTTACTTTTCAAATTAGCCCATAGCATTAGCTTAGCATTCATAACCTGTATCACTCCACATCTTCTCTCCTACTTAAAATCACAGATTTGCCAACATATTCCTGCTTAAAAGGAAAAATAAAAGTTTAATACACTTAGGTGGCAGTCAATTCTGAGAATTGCCAGGTGCCTCCAACTCCACAAGCACATCTATGGTAGCACTGAAGGTATTTTTCAAAGATCAGAAGAACATCAGAAAGACCCATAGCAGTATTTTTTAACTTATTGAAGGAATTTCAACTATGTAGCACAGAAGTTTTCCAACTTATGTCTTGCACTAAGCATGATCTACCAGGCTGGTTTTCTGTACACTCTTGCTGAATTCAGCAGATGATCAAGCAGGATTTTGTTGATTTGGGGGCCAAATGAAGAGTTTCTGGATTCTCTTTGGGGAGCATTTCAGGCATTATGTGGCTGTACAGATGGAACTGTCACACAACAGAGAGGAAAAAAATTAATTTCAGCTCTGAAGTCACCAGCAAAGATCATGAAGAATGAGATAAGAGCTACTGAAAATTGATGCAACCTATAGAGGAAATGATGTGTGGGATTGTGGATTTCTCTTCCTGCAAAAGTAACAAGAGAAGCTCCACATCTCCCAACCCCACTACCCCCATGCTTTTCAGAGAGCAAATGGACACAACACCACACAAAGTGCTGTGCTGCTAAAGGACATTTGGAAACCCAGAGCACCAGGTGACAGTGTGTTACTAGGGAGATTAATTACTTCTCATGCTTCCAGAAAGTCCATTAAGAGATCTAATCTACAAAATGGGCTCTCCTACGCACATTACTTATCCATTAAAATTCTTAGAGCAATTAGCAATTAAGCAAAACAGGTGATAGCATGTGCAATCCCTGTGAAGTAGTGGGGGAGAGATTTCCATAATATTTCAACATTGAAGTAGAAGCAGCATAGCAACAAGAGATGCAGCAACAAGAGGTGCAGCAGCAAGCACTTCATTTGTATAGTCTGGCCAGGAGAGCTACATGGCAACAGTCTGAAGAAACTGAATCACTGCATCTAAATAATATCTGAGTTTCACTTCGTTAGATTTTCCCTCCTTGCTGCTTTCCTTTTCCACGATACTGATCCCTGGCCTTGTCCTCTTACTGCTACCAATTCTCCTGTCCTTAACTACTTCTTTTAATCTTTTTGGTGTGTTTAGTGGTACCACATAGAACAGCATTTTTTAAAAATTGCTCATGTCTATTGTACAGCCACCATTTTTTTTGCCACCACTGGTGTTGGAAAGATATTGTTCCTTTCTCCTTCTGGGACTTTAATCCTGAATTTTTCATTATTGGCCTATGCAAACTTATCTGAAACCTGCTCTGTGGGTGGTTTTTTCATCCTATGAAATATCAGGGGAATACAGTGAAACCTTTTATCAGCAGACAAAGGTAAAATAGTGCAGGAATATTCTGGCCAAGAATTTTCCTTCAAAGAACTTTTTCTTGCTCCATTCCACTATATTTTTAGCTCCATCCACCTCCTGTGCATTTATAAGGTTGCCTGATCTGACCCTTTTTTCAAGGTCTATAGCTTTGGCTGGCATCTAACTTGATATGGATAACAATTCCCTGGCACCTCTCTAGCATAATTATACATCATGAAATGCATTAAAGATTTTCATTTGGGGCAGCTGAGTCTCCACAACTATTCATGATTTGGCATCTCTTTGAAGCTTGTCAACAGGGACACCAGGGTGATGATGGGGTTTGTGATGTGCATGTTACAACTATCCAGCAAAAACTGGAAAGCCACCAGCAAATTTGTCTATAGCAATGAAATCTAAATGGGTTTTAGTCAATACATCCATATCATGGTCTTGATTTAAAGACATTCAAATGAAAGTTTTGCATCCCACTGTTAATATCCATCAAGTATCTCTTCTGTGTTGAGGATTTTTTCTTTACCCTTATTTAATTTTCCCTCCCTTACCTGTTTCACTTTTAATTCTGTGTTCACTTGAGTCAAAAATGTTATATTTCTTTAATCTCTGTCTTTTACTACATTTTCATTCCTTTCTATCCTCTAGCACCCCTTTTCACACACTGGTTATTTAGTTGAAAATAAGGCAAATGGAATTAAGAAGCAGAACTTATGTAGATTGAGAACATTCAGGTCTAGACTTTGCATTCCATTATTTCAGATGATTCAGAAATAATACAGTTTATCCTACTGCAGTATTTAGTATGAATGAGATGGCCATTAATTCTTAGATAATTGCATTACTGAAAGGACAGTAAGTACATGGAACAGGTTACAGGAGAGAATATTAGAGCAAGGTGAGATTAGTCATAGTATAATAGAATCACAGAGATGGAAAACACCTACATCATTCCCCAAGCCCCTCTACCTTGCCAGGCTTAGGTTGCTTTCCACCAAAACAGTCTCAAATTCTTTGCTGAGTCTAATTTGAAGCGTGTTGGTAGGCATTCACCTGCAAGTTTTCAGGGATTGCTATTAACCTCAGGGGAGACCTCCTCTGCTTGTTGCTTTTGATAAACTAAATATGAAGTCAGACAGCTGTACCTTCTTGAACAGAAAAACTCACACTGCATGCTATAATCAAAGTGATGGACACCTGAAAGAGGAGTGCTGAACAGTGAGATGGCAAATGTGAAAAGAAACCACACAGAATGGCACTGATTTGAGTGCCCTGACAAAGAGACCACTGCATTACAGCCTACAAACAGCAGACTCTGCAGTCAGCAGAAAGAGCTGGACGAGCTGCTGGAAGTCTTGAACAAGATGCAGCTTCCATTAGCAGTGTCACACCAGCAGAAATAAACGAGTCTGCATTCTCAGGACTCAATTAGCATTAGCCATACATTAGGTAGGAATGCTTCTGAGAATTTGAGAGATGCTAAAACAGTAGAATCTCAGGAAAGAACCTGAAAATTTTGCCTCTGGGTAAACTGAAAGAACTAGCTGTAAATAGAGAAGTAGATATTAAACAGCATGTAACTCTTTACCTGTAATTTACCTATAGGAGAAAACCAAGAAGAAGGCTTTTTAGAATATGGTAAACCTTGTCCTGCGTCTAGTTAAAGAGAAAAGGAGATAATAACTGATTATTGTTACAAGCTATATATTATTTTCCTTTCTAAAGGCTCCTGTAAGACTTTTTTTTATATGGAAAAATGTCATGTGCACTTTTAAATAACACAGGGCATGTGCTAGAGTAATGTTGAAGGAAACACAAGTAGAAAGAGGGATGAGCACTGGAAGAAGCTTGTAGCAAAAATGCAGCACATTCTTCAGTCACTCCAGTGAATGCTATGTGCTCAGGTGGATTTTCATTTCTGAGGGCACCATATGCAAAGCAAACACATGTTGGCAATACAAACTACAGCAGAAACTCCACTTTACTGTCTGATCCAAGTGTCAAAATCAGTTTTCAGACAGTAAAACTTCCAAGTTGCAAATCGTAATGTCCCACCTTG
The DNA here is from genome assembly GCA_037013685.1 of Acridotheres tristis. NCBI lineage: Eukaryota > Metazoa > Chordata > Aves > Passeriformes > Sturnidae > Acridotheres > Acridotheres tristis. The sequence continues at coordinate 24,538,429 of CM072885.1, read as the reverse complement.
TGGCATAATTCTGAAATCTGATTGTTTAAGGTTAAACTGCGGCTAGCTTTGGTGTCCAAGTGAGGCACAATTGTGGAATTACCAGATGGATATACTGGTTGGGGCACATTGATTAATTTCTATTATTAACTTAAGTTAGAGATTTTAGTAGTGCTTTACCTGACTTGAAGTCTTTAAGGTTTTCTCCTTTCTTATATATATTCAAAAATTGGGTGGACGCAGGCCAGAGTCTCTGGTTAATGATAGTATGGGCAAGGATCTAAAGAGATCTTCTGAGTGCTATCCCACCTCAGCCATTAAGTGATGAAGAACCGCATTTATTTTCAGCTGGGAATGTATTTTTTGGAGGGGATATTGAAACTAATCAATGATGGGGATTACAGTATTGGTGGGCATTAGATGCAAAATTAAGGATGCTTTGACAAGAGGTAAAAGTGATGCATGTAACTGTGGCAGGAGCAGGGTGGGAGGGTAATCTGTTGGAGGAAAATTAGGATCTCATAAATTAAGTTGCTGGTTGAGTTTTGTCAGCTGACAAATTTGTTTCAGAAAATAGAGGGATTGTTTGTTAATTAACAGTGCAAATTTATTTCTATCATTATTAGGCATTATTTCTTATGTAATTGTTATTTTGTTGTTATTACATTAAATAACAATTACATTTATATATAAAGCATTTTATATACAATTATACATATATTTATATATATACCTATAGTTATATATAATAGATATTTATAAATTAAATTTATAAGTAGTAGATGTAATAAAAGCTAAATAATGTTATTATGTAATTGTTATCATGTCTAATTATGGAAGGGGGTTCACAGCTGGTCTGTGATCCAGAGAGAGTTAATGAATAAGGGTTATTTCTGAAAGGTATTTTTGACCAAGACTGTTGGCATGGAGACCAAGAAGAGAAGAAGGAGAAGGAGATAAGTGGGAAAGAAAACCTGCAGCTGAGAAAAGTAGTTTTAGAAAAGTTTTGTGAAAAACAGAGGTGGAGATGGTTTTATACCAATGAACATTATGTTGATTTATTGTAACCAATGAATAAAACGTAAACTTTGTAGAGTGTATAAAAGACAGCCAGCTTTTATAATAAACGATACTAGACTTCTGAAATGTAGTGCATTTTTTTGTATGTTGCATCCGCCCTAACAGTGACATTTAATTATTATGTGTTGCTGGGACTTTTTGGATAGGTTTTCTATCCAAACAATATTCAGGTCAGCTGACGTATACTTGAGAGGATTGTGTAGGAAATTCCCCATAATATGTTGGAGTTTGTAATGAGATTTCTGCATTCATGCTGCTGTTCTACCTGAAAAATAGTTTCCTTTTATTTAATGAATTTTGTCCTAGCTACTGTTCTATGCAGAGCATAGAGCAGTATCTTTCCATGGAATATCTACACTCAAAAAATATTTACCGTATGATATCTGTAAGGTAAATGTTACTTTATAAATTGGAATATTTGTCACTCCATGGAGTTGTTTGCCCTTTCCCAGAAATATTTATGCAGTACAATTAGAGTATTTACCCTTCAATTTAACCAGCAAATATTTGTAGGCCACCATTGAATCATGATTATAAAGAGTTAAGATTTTAGCTAAGGAGTAGAAGCAATTCATATTGATCAAGAGGTAAGTAAGGTAGGCAAATGGTAGGTTAATGATTATTAGATGCTTAAGCTAGAGCTAATTGTCATATTGTTTGCTGTTATGAGCTTGCTTATAGAAAAAAAGTGGAGTAAGTGAACCATTATAAGAAGAGATTGAAACCAGTAAAAACAACGGCCAGCACCTGGACTGCATATCAGTTAACCATGAAGCACTGGGCCTTGGATCATGCCAGAGGTTCACAGAGACCTGATGAAGACTCTCCTGACTTCATCCTTTGAGACCACTGACCCAATTCCAAAAAATTCCGCATGTGTGAAGGACTAATAGCCTTATTTTAATATTGAATGGAGGTGGGAGGTGCTGGGCTTATGCATATATATTGTATGTGAGATCTTGGGAAATAAATAGATGGCAAAGAACCTTTTTCAGGGCAGTCATACCTTTCGGATATGACTCCCGTGCCGCCCACCAGTGAATAAACATACCACTTTCTAACTTTAATTAGTTAGAGGGTCTTTGTGATCATATAAGTTTTTAACAATTCACTATCTTTTATGTCCACCACCTTCTCTCGTGTCATCTCACTGCAAAATTATTTTATTTCTCAGTTTCTTTCACTTTTTTTATGGTACATTGTTTGCTTCAAGTTTTTCTTTATCTGTTCCTGAACTCTCTCCTTCCCATTGATCACCACATTTCTGGGAACATAGGACCAAGGAGCAGGGTCAGATTTCCATACGCCCAAGGCAGAGCAACAACAGGAGAACATAAAATCATAGAATGGCTTAGGTTGGAAGGAACCTCAAAAATCACCCAGTTCCAACCCTCCAACTCCATGTGCAGGGGATTCCAGCATCCATTCTGGATGGCTTCTACCATCCCAGGCTGCTCAGAGCCCCATCCAACCTGGCTTTGAACACTTCCAGGGATGGGGCAGCCACAGCTTCCCTGGGCAACCTGTGCCAGTTGTCTCACCATGGCCACGGTAAAAAAATTATTTCCAGCATGTAATCTAAGACAAATCTCTTCAGTTTGAAGCCTTATCCTGTCACTCCAGACCCTTATAAAAAGTCCAGCTGCTTGTAGGCTCCCTTTAGGTGTAGGAGGGCTGCCATTAGTTCACCTCTAAACCTTACTTTTCATTTTTTGGCCGCTCATCCTTGTACTTGTAAAGCACAAACCCATAAGCCAGGGCTAATTTGTAGCACACAACAGGCTCTGGTGCAATTTTGTATCCAATATTCCACAAGACGAGTTTGTAGGTTATTTCTCCAACTGAACAGCTGTTAGAAATGATTTTCCTCTTCAGACAAACTTCTTTTAATTTTCCTTCTTTTAAAAATCTCTCACTTTATTACCTTTATGTAGAGTAAAAGCTTATGCTATAAGTTGTGCTTCATTAAAGATACTTTGTTTCACCTGTATTTTAGAAAATAAAGATACTCTCTTAGCTTCTCTCAAATATTATTAGAGTTTTTAAGCATTACATCCACTTCCTAAAAAATGCAGATAATACAATAAAAATTAACAGTAAGCACAAACTCCCAGAAAGAATAATTGATTATTTAAAAATTAAGTTTAATGAAGGCATTAAAATGTTGCCAGGCTGGAGCCCTAAATCCTTTAGCAGAGTTCCTTTCCCCCTCAAAAAATATTGTTCTAGTCTATCAAAAAAGAAGGCGACTTATAAACTGAAGGAGTCCTTTGAATTTACATCACAATTTTTCTTTTTTTTTTTTTTTTCTTTCTGCTTCCTTGGTACAAAAGGAAACTCTCTTCTGCAATGTCAGTTGTTGACCTGAGTCACATCTGAAAGTTTTCACTGAACAGGCAGTGTTCTAAATCTAGACCAATTCAAATTTAAACAGAAAACTCTTACATAATACCCCATGCTTTCTATTGTCTGACATTACATTTATAATGAAGTTGCCAATTCAGGAAATATTTGCCATATGGATAGGCAATCCATTGATCACAGAACTATTTGTGTGTGCCAGACAACAGCAGGAACTACATCTTTTCACAGCTCTTTTGAAGTACACTCAGACTAAGAACCAACCCAAAATGCTTTACACCCCTACAGCTGCATCTGAGCATATTGGACATGGTGGTGGATTTATCTTCTGTTCGGGACATGAATCTGCTCATGGGAGGTCGCAGGTCAGAACCAGAAGAGAATTTGAGGCTGACTTCTAGAGAGAAACTCACAGTGGTGAATAAGGTGCTGGCAGGGAAAGGGAACATCCGTGTGCCAATCCTATCCAGCTGATGCTGCAGGTGCAGGGATAAAGGTGTGTTTGGGCAGGTAAGGGAGTGAAAAGCAAAATTTCCTAATGCAATCAGCCGGAGACATTGAAAAGAGGTGATCGTGGTTAGCTGCGTGTAACTGCAGTGATCTTAAAGCCTTTTCTTCTCTGAGTCACCTGTGGTGGCTGGAGGAACAGGCACTGAACTGTGAAGTTGACAGGGGGTGTGGGGATAGAAGGGAGGAAACAATTTCCTATGCAGTGTTAGCAAAGAAAAAACCACAGCCAAGCTACGTTCACCTTTAGCAGCTCTTGTTCCCTTACACAGGAAAACAACTTCCAGAAAGTATTGCATTTCTTTCCTTCTGCTCAAAATATTATTTTCTCTTTTTTTCTTTTCATTCCTTTCTTTTCTTTTTTCTCCCTCTCTGAAATTTAACCCAGATCCCACCGAATGTAGCATGTACATCGGCATGACAGATTAGAGGGTACCTCTGGCACCCAGCAGCCTCATTCAAATGTGCAGAAGTACATTTCTTAGCTGACATGCCCTCAAGAGGAAATTCCTGTTCTCTAAGGGAGGAGAAGGGAGGAGGCAAAGCTGTGCTTTTTTGGATGTCTTTGCAGCAAACTGCAGCTTCCAGCCTTCACTGCAAGGGAGCCAAGCAGCCACTTGTGTTCTGTAGCTGAGAAGTTTTTCTAGGAGAGCCACAATACAGATTTCTCAGAAGTACTTCATGTCTTCTGCTTAGAAAGTAAAATAAAAAACCATCTAGAACCAAAAATTGGCTAAAAACATGTCTAGAGAGAGATAAAATATGGCAATACCGTTGAGGGGAAGTTCAACACAGAATAACCATTCTCTTGTGTTTCATGCAAATAACAATTTTAACTGGTCCAAAACACTAAGATGGTCGGCAACAGCCTGGGAATCCTCTTCCATCTTGCTTTTGTCTCCTGACTACTGATAAATATCTCAGTAGTTCTAGACTGAACAAATACTTCAAAGTAACATTATCTAATTAAAATGTTCCTCTTTCAGAAATTCTCTAGTTTTTTTTTCCATGTTCTCCTAAGGATCTTTAGCAAAATTGAATCCTCTGACTCAGTTGTGGTCATTTGCACTGGAAATACAACATCTTTTCTGGTGGGAGCTAAGCTTATTAAAATATATATATATAAATAGCACACTCCAAAAAGGCTGCCAAATTTTTAGCAAAATACATTTGCATGGATTTCTTCCCAGAGTAGAAATTCCTCTTTTTGCAATTGTGTGCAATTTATGACCACTCAGAAAATATGAGCCATATTCTCTCCTCTCTTACACAGCATAAGCTTCAGTGAAATCAAATTACACTGATGCAAAACCATTGTAAATGAGATCAGAATCACAATCTACCTCACCCAAGACAAAACTCTTTGGTGGGTAAATAATTTCATTTTGTGATTAATTTAATATCGGTGATGGGGTCCAAATGTGTTCTGTAAACTGCTTTATTTCATTCTCTGAGGTCAGTGAAGTACAAATGAAGAAACATTCTATTATCAAGGGTGCCACATTTTTTGTGAAATGCTTCTCTTTATTTAAAAAAATCATATTTTTCCTGAAATCCAAATATTGACTTAGAGATTCTTTGACTGAAAGTCTTGGATTTTGTTTGTTTAGGGGTTTTTTGACTCTAGAAAGACAGTTTCTTTACTTAGCTGGTTAATTATTGCTGAATATAGTCACTGTTGTTGCTGTCTCCTAGCTAACATCTAAGTTTGTTTTACCAGGAAACCAGTTCATATCCATAGCCTGATTTGTTACTTTTAAAATTAGCTGGCTAAAGTAACAGTTTGTAAAATTGTATAATCACAAAGAAAGTCTACTTGGATTCAAAAGGACATAATGTGCCTTGTGTTCGCAGAATATTAATTGTGACTGGAATAAATATTGATTATGCACTTTGTAAAATGACTAATAAACATTTCAATATTCTTTAAACACAAACTGTTTGTTCCTGATAGATTGCTGTACTTTCCCTGAGGAAAAATAGGGGGAAAAAGTTAGAGAACACTGCATTAGATGTGGGAAAAATACTCAACAAATGATCTTGTTAATGGAAAATTGTACAACCTTTACAAAATTTTAATTAGTCCTAATTTTATTCATGCCAAGTCTGCTAGTGTGAAAAAAGAGAGCTGTACTGAAGGATGTTTAATAAACTCCAAGTTGAAGATCAGATCCTGTTATACAGGAATTACTTTATCCCATAAATTAATATAATGCTCAGATCTGGTATTTACTGAAAAAAAACTCTTAATAATGTAACTTCTGCTGTAGTTCATAAAGCTGAGAGAAATAAAGAACATCTTTCCTTTTGCTTTGTCCTAATGCAAATATAAGCATAATATATCTCTAGTCTTTTCTAGAAACCCAATATTCATCCAGGTTTTGGGTCCAAAAATCACCAAATTCTGGACTTCTTAATGCAGAGAGCACAGTCTTTCAGTAGAATAAAGATACTATCTCTCTTCTCATATTTTAGTTATTTTAAACCTTAATTTCTGATATTATAACTCCTTCTAAGCTGCAAAGCTCCTCAGGTCAATGTCACCAAGGACCAAGGTTCAAACCTTGTTTCTTTCCTCCAGTATGCTTCATTATGCCATTAAAAAGGGGGAAAAAAATCAAAAAAACTCCTCTATTCTCAGTCTTCTTTGTTGTTCATCTTTTAACATCCTCTATTTAATTTTGAGATATGTAGTTACCTTCCTTTCTGGGTTCCCTTAATTGATCATAATTTTTCATTTTAGGGAATGATATTCAGATCTCAGGATGCTCTCATACTCATTTAAGCAGTTCATTCACTATTTCCATCACTAAGCATTTAGATTTTACTTTTACAAGCTCCCTGCCTAGCACACTTTGTCAGAGACATCAATGTACAGCAGCTCTTCAGGCCTCTCCAGTTGTCTGCAGATATCATTTCCAGGACTTTGGTTACATTCTACTTTCTCATAACATCTCTTGGATAAAATACAATCTGACACATAGCTTGAGATGAAGAGGTTAATTGAGTCTACAAAATTGATTCTGCAATTATGTTCACAGCTCAAGAATGCTGGATCTAAACACACAATTATGTATTCCTGGCCACCTAAGCTGGGGCAAACCTTATCACCACCACTTGATCCTGATCATATTGATAGAAATTTGCTTAAGGAAGATTTTTTTTTTCCTTTAACATCCTTTCATACTAAAACAATGGCACCAAATGGAAATCAATATTTTTATTAGTGGTGTTACTCCTCAGTGATATTCTGCTTTACTGAGGAAAGGCAGGTGAGGAAGGACAGTCCCCTGGATGTGGGCTCAAGGCTTACTATGTGTTCATTCTGTTAAGCTCACTGCAAAGGGACAATCTTCCCTGCAAGAACTGCTCTGGCTGAGATGGCTCCATCACACTTGGCATAATTTCTTTGTTAGCCACACAACTCATGCAATATTACATCAGTTTCTATGAGCAAAGATGCTTTCTTATTCTGTAATTCATAACCTAAGATTCAGGGTAGCAGATTTTCTGAATGCTAGATAAATTAAACAAGACCAAGCTATTGCTTACTCTTGCTTTCACCAGAACTTATCCTGATTATCTGCGGAGATCTCCCACCTGGATTTACATACAAGTATCAAGAACAAGGAGCATTTCTAAGTAAGTATATCATTGTGGCCATACAATATATTCTCCTACATGAGAGAGAGCAAACTCTATCCACTTTGTACCAGGAGATTCTGTTCTTTGCATACAGATAAACAGTAGGCATGGTGCTTTTTAGGCAAACTACCAGTTTTGTTCAACTCTTCCAGTTGAACAAAACCAGTTCTGGCAAGGGAAATAGACATTTTTCTGCCTCTTGTCTCATAATGGCAGAATTGGGAGAACAAAAAAGCAAGGGAGATAGAATAAATGAGAGTGAACTGCCTTTTGTGTCTCAGAAGGTACTTGTAGAAATCTGTCTTCAGAAAAAAATGCTTATAAAATTAAAAAGTTTGGTTTGTATTTTGCTTCAAGGTTCAGTGTGCCTGGCTTTGCAGCCATTCTGGGCGGAGAGGAGTAAAAGTCACGTAGATGTCCAACTGGATGAAAATTGATTCATAGCGTCAAATTCACATTTTTTTCTCAGCATTCTCTTGTAACAGAAGCCTCGAACAGACCTCCACGGGCAGCTCTGTTACAGATGAGCAAGTGCAGTCCTCTCACCTAGCCCTCCCCTCTGGCAGTACCAAATATATTCATCTAACTGGATGACTGAACAAATTAATCTATCAAATATCTTATGGAAAAGGAAGAATGTCTCAGACGGGGACCGATAATTGGGACTACTGCCTGCAGGAGCTAAAGCATCATCTGAAACTAATATTAAAAACCCAACATTTTTTATCCATCACTAATGTCTAAATCTGAAAATCCAAAATCTGTGTAGTGTCCAGTGAAACAGCAAGCTTAAAAATTGCATTAAGTGGCAGAATAGCCAATTAGCCTTGAATAATGTGAACTGAGCAAAGCACGAAACCCTTGTGTGCTTCCTTAGTGGAGCTGGCTGAGGCCACCTGGGGTAGTTTGCTGTCTCCAATGATACCTAATGACCAGAGTTTCAAAGGAAGCTCAGAATTTCAGGAAGCTACTAATTACTCCTTGCTGAACGAAAAGCACAGCTGCTACAGCTTCTGATCAGTTTATGCTTGGACTAGAAGCCCCTGCATGTTTTTCTTGGTCAACGTAATTGCATTTTCTCTTCATGCTGAATACCTTTCTTTTTTTAAAATAAAATCCAATATTGATAACATTTGTTGATCATCATCTTGAGTTTACATGAAAAAAACTATAACCCCATTTTTCTTTAAAAACAGTCGAAAAACAGTGGTCCAGTTACATCGTACCACTTACAAGATTTTTTCACACACATGAATGAATTCTGCAAACACTAACAGAGCTGTGGAAAACGGCCCAAAATATTAAGCTTACAGGACACCCAGTCATTCTCTTTTTGTTGGTTTTTGTTGTTTTTTTCCCAGGGACAAGCAATTACTGGAAAAAAAATACCTGGTTGTGGTAGAGGAGGGCAATGCTCAAAATCTTTCAGCTCTGCATCACTGGCTTAGGTATGGCTTAGGTTAAAGGCAGCCCAGAAAACTTTCCTGGTTCCTGAATTCAATCCATCCCAGGATGAACATTATTTAAAAAATAATATCGCTCTCAATTGATGTTAGCTCTCTCATAGAAAAAATAAAAGCATTTCAAGAAGTTTTGTTTTTATAATTTCAGTTAATCTTTTCAAAATAAATGTAAAGACAATAGAACTGGAAAGGTAATTTGCTGCTGTCTTCAGCTTCCTTAATCCTTGCTTATCACATCTATAAATTGGAAATCTGAGTCCTTGCATATAAAGTACTTTACCCAAAGTTTCCTGTAGCACTAGGAGCTGTGGAAATCTGGCTTTTCCAAGGAAGGCAGTGAATGAGAATGGGATCCTCTCATGGGAACTATTTCTATCTGCATTCATTCCATTTGTGCAGCAAGGCATAAGGATTTAAAAGATGCAATTACTCTGTTGAACTGCTTTAAAGAGTGGGGGAAACTACTCTGTGGTTTTACCACATCCATATGCAACTTTAATATACAACAATTTCTAAAGTAGAAAGACAGGAAAAGGGATATCAAGATGTTCCATCTCTTCAATAACAATGTTAACAAATATTCAAGGGTGTTTTATAAGAGTGCAGATGGGGTCTGAGGCTGACCATCAGCTGATAACAGTATCAACTTCCAGAAGCAGAGTTTTGAGATTTTATTCTCTGGAATTATTTTCGTGCGTTAGGGAGAAGAAGAAAAAAGAAATGTGGAATAAAATATTAAAAATCTCTAGGAAAAACATAAAAGAGAAAGAAGCATTTGGCACTGAGATTGCTTCAGTCATGGATCTAAACTATGGTGTGGGAGCAGCATGAAAGAGGGTTTGAGGGCTTTATTAATTTAGATTTTTCACTGAAAAATAAATGTTCTTTCCAGAGGTTAGAAATTGTTCCCTCAAAAAATATTTCTTACATCCTAAAATAACCAGGTTGTACTTCTGATGGCAAAAGAAAGATAGAGTGGTTTAAGTAGTCAACAAGGTTTTTTTAATGCTACCAAGGAAATAGATCTTCTTTGGAGCATAACATATATCAAAGGAGGATTCTTTTTTTTTTCTTCTTCCGCTATTCAAATTTTCTGAAGAACAAAATATTTTTTCTCCTTAGAATAGCCATGGAAAATTAAAATCAGTTAAAAGTAAATGATGAGGCAGGTTTAATGTGATGTCTGGAATTCTGTCTTAAGTCTACAGAGGCCAGAGTATTAGAATAAATAATCTGCTGCAAATTTGCTAAACTAAATAAAGAATGTACATTTTATGACGTGGAAATGTTGAATTATTTGCATAGGATTTTTTACTTTGCAATCATAATTTTCAGTTGTCTAAAACCCGTGCAAGACTTGAAAACATGTAATGGAAATGCAACAAATTTGAAACAAATGAAGTAACCAAATTAATTCTTTTTTTTTTTTTTTTTTTAGATATCTCAGAACTTTGTGTAGTAGTCAGGTCTCAACTGCCAGCCAACTAGTAAACTGTTTTCTTTTTATATCCTTCCTCCTTAAAAAGTAGTAATGAATCTCAGTATTTTCCATACTGGCCACCAACTTAAAAGGGAATAAAACAGCAGAGATAAACCAAGGAAGAGACAAGAAACTTGAGGATGTAAAAGGCAATGTGCCTCACTAAGGTCTATTTGTGGAGGGGCACTCTAATTTCTGAATTCTATTTGAAATTATAAATCAAAAGTACCTTTGCAAGGATCTAGAGAATCTGCAAACAGTTTATAGTGTTTTTTTCAAAAGAGGTATTAGCAAAAAAAAAAATCTTTTTTTGTGTCTCAATGCAGAGAATAAAACTCATCATTTCCATACACTGAGACAACAGTGGTGCAAATTTATGGAAGTTTATGTATAAATATGCATATGAATAACACATAGAGAACCTTCATGTGATGACAAACAGGAGACACACCTGAGATGTCTGTTAAAATTCTGTGTGGACTCAGCCCTGCTGCATTCACCAGCAAACATAAAACAGTCACTCCTTTAATCAACTGCAAAATGTGAAAGGAGAGACAGCTGTGGAAGGTTTTCAAAAGGGGAGAATGGCCTCCAGAAAAGAATAGGAGGAAATGCTGGAATGGCTGGATAGTGCTGTTACACAAAAATCCTAGAAGAAGCACATTCAAGGTGGGAAGTAACAATGGCACAAAGAAGCCACAGAATGGGAATGTGTCTGAAAATGGCCATAAGACTACAATTTAATTACAGTGTGCCAAATACAGGAAATTTCTTCAAAATAAAGGTGCTGTGTTTACAGATGGGAAACATCCATTTTTGGGTCAAATGTCCTTTTCAAGTTACTAAAAGTCAAAGAACACATTTATTTTTCCTTTCCAGACTACTAAGCAATAATAATAAATTTGGAGGTCTAAAATTTTTTCCTGTGTTCTCAGTTCCAAATCCAAAATCCAAATCTCTTCTCAATACACACTGCTTTCCCCATTCCACTGCTGTACTTTCTTCCTTCTTTCCAATTCCCTCCTTCTCTCCTTTCATTCCTCAATGCAGTCTTTGCTAGACATCACACCAAAGGCTCCAGGTCCTTTCTCTCTCTCTAATTTTTGCCCATTTTGTTCAGCTCAGCTGCTTTGTTTCACGGACTACAGCATATGTTGTGTTTGTACTTTGCTAAATCCACAGGACTTCTGATTCAGTTGAACTCCCTGATACTTAAGTGTGAATAATAGATAGTGGTGCAGTGGCTGGAAGCGCTGGATTCAATCCATGCTCACAGAGGCAGAATCAAAAGGAAATACCTCAAATCTGAATGAGCATAATCTCTGAGACTTCCTTCCTGCTCCAGGTGGAGGATTTTTGTGGAGCAGAACATAGGAGCTAGCAACACCTTCCCTTTCCCCACACCATATTTACAACAGTGGGCAGTATTACCACTGGTCAGTGACCATCCTAGGTTTATGCTTTTTGTTATTTTTACTTCCTCTGATAAGTGATTACTTTTAAATCAAAAGCAGTCATTTGCAGAAGAGTGAAGACAGCAGACAGAAAGTGGTTAGGAACCAGGTGTCTTGCTGCTTTCCCTCCATGCCTCCGTCTCTCTCACTGAACTCCAGCAGCCACCTTTTATTGACTGCACCATGCTTCCAGCTGAAATTCATAGGATCTGCTAATTAACGCTGCCTAAGTCTTAAAAGCTAACAGATATTTGATAATCCCCAAGCATAAGATGTATTATCATCAGTGTTACTTAAAATCTAGCTTCTATTATTTGTATGAAGGTTTTCCTTTGCAAACTCTACACTGTAATTCGTGATGAAGTTAATCAGAAATTATGACTTAAATTATTCACACTGTTGTTAAAGAAATGCACAGTAGAGCATCCTGCAAATAGGATTAACATATACACATAGAACTTTCATGAGGTTCAAGGAACAGAATAATCTACTAGAATTTCATGTATTGGAAGTCAGAGAATCATTTTCCACCATCCCATCCTTTGTCTCCCCTCCATAAAAAGTCCCCAACAAAACCACAGATGACAGAAGAAATAAGGGATGAAGGATTAATAGAGTTTATCTTAACTTCATCTAGGAGAGATGAGGCTCAGAATTTTCTTTCCTGAGTTGTATCTGATATCAAAATTCTATTCTATATGAAATAGCGTACAAATAAATGCCAATATTCTCATCAGCATATGAAGCACATAGAATTAAAATAAAAAATGCTAAACATTTTGCAAATAATTCAAGGGGGAATTCTTCTGTTATTACAGACTCATGTATAAGTACCTATGTTTCATACATATATATATATATATATATATATATATTTATCAGACAGGATGAAGCAGCCAGAGTTGTAATGAATGAAAAGCAGCTGATTTGCTCCATAGGGGAATGTTTCTAAGTCCAAGAGAATTCTGTATATGCAAGGCAAGGACTAAGTAGAAACCAAGAGAAAACTTGTCTTTGAACTGCATTGAGGCAAGTCTATCTTTGGCAGTAAACTGGTTTAGACCTGATTTATGAGTTCTGCTGAAACATATAACCAGCAGATTACAAATATTCAAGATTTTTACATAGCTTTATTTAGCTGCATCCCATCTTTTTTACATTCAGTTTCAGGATGATTATAATTCCATAACTGCAGAAGCAGCAACACTGATAATGTCTGATAAAAATGTATTTCACAGTCACAGGGGAGGCTTATTTCCAAGACACTAATTCAGTCAGTACATGAAAAACAAATTTTATTTTTAAATCAAACCTAGGTGACATAAATCAAGTGCGAGATTACGATTGTAGAACCATCACTGTGAATTATGTGTAAATGATTTTCAGCAGTGTATTTGAAAAAGTAGAGCAAGTTTATGACAAATAGTTAAAACCCAAAAGCAACGAAAGCAAGCACCACAAGAAAAAAAAAAAGCCCCCACACAACCTGGAAAAATACAGGTCTGAACACATGAAAGAAAGAAATGTAGCATTGAGCAAATTCTCATACATTTAGGGGGGCTGTAGCCTAATCTAAAAAGTAAAGAAACACCCTTGTTTTGTTTAGAGGGACTCAGTCCAAAATACTTGAAACAAATTAAATTTGCAAAACAATTTGAACTAATCAAGATCTGCTATCCTCAAGTATATGTGAATGTTGGGGATTGGATTGTTCCCCTTTTCTTTCTGTGGAATTCCTCCCATTGTTATGCTAAGTAATTGTGGCTACACCTTGAAACGACAGATAATGTTCTCTCGTAGGGGGGTGGGTGGAGAGGGAGGGGGGGGGAACTGGAAAAGGAAAGGTGGGAGAGGGTTCTGGAGCGGGGGTCTCCCTCTCGCTTGGCTCATGTAGTGGGAAGACAGCCTGGGCTCTGCTCTGGCATCTCCCCCTGCCATCCCAGCACTGAGATCCACGCTCCCTGCCTTTGGACATCGCTCTGCTGCTCTCCCATCTCACCCTACTATCTCCGGACACTCTGCTGAGCACCACGACCAACACCGTGAGGGGGGGGAGTCACTTTCCCATCCCCTCTCACCCCTGGGCCTCCGCCGCCATCACTCCAGCCCCTCTTCAACTGCGCGGGACCTGCCCTGCCCCCACAGCACCGGTAACTGAGCACAGGGAGACGGCCTGAGGCCAAAAGGGACTGGAGTGGAGCTAGACTGTTCTGTTCTGTTGCCAATTTTCATAGCTGTTGTTGTTTTCTGCCTTGTTAAATACCAGTAAAGAACTGTTATTCTTATCCCCATATCTCCTGCCTGAAAGTGTCTGATTTGGACCTAAAATAATTAAAAGGGAGGGGGGTTGCACTCTACATTGCAGAAAAGGGGCTCTTGCCTTTTCTTAGACCATACCTGTCTTTCAAACCAAGACAGTGAAATAATAAAAACCAATCCAAAAGGAGCAAGAATCAGAATAAATATAAATCCTGGTCAGAAAAACAAGCCTCTTATTAACCTAGGCCCTAAGAAACTTGGTGGTTAATAATGGCAGAAAGAAAATGCAGCAGAGATGGAGAAGTGGAAACTTCAAAAAGAGCAAAATCTGAAGGCAAAAATCCCACCAACATCCCTGGCTCCAACTTGGAAGGGTCTGTGCTGGACAAAGGTCTGCATGGCCCTGGTGCGTTTTGAATGTGGATTTGTTTTATTTAGGATGTACCTCTGCCACAACCATGACTCCGCAGACCTAAAAACACTGTTCCTGCTCTCTACTGAAGTCTGTTTCTACTAAGATGGGATTCCAAAAGAAAGTATGTGGGCACTGGGTACATATTGCCAGATCCACTCAGACACCAGTGTGGAATAGTTCATTTGGATGTGGTCTTTGCAATTTATATGATGTAAAGCTCTTCCAGGTAATGAGATTCCAGGTTTTCAGGAGAATGAGAGGGGAGATGCTTTTGCTGAGAGAGGATGATATAATCATTTTGATAGCAGCAATTGCATCGTTAAAGGTGCTAAGTAAGTGTATTCAGCAGGATTACAGAATTAATTGTGTGAACTGCTTACAGCAATAGCACAGCCAAATCTGTCCTTTTTCTCTGTATGAATACCCACAGGTTGTCCAGGCTAAGGGAGGGACACTTAAAATGCTGGCGTTTATAAAAACATTAACTTAAAGTAAGCATACTTAGGTTCAATTGTTGACATTTTGAGTTGTATGCCATTGGTTTTTAATCTAAAAACATTCATATAGATGGCTTTGGGAGCTGCATTAGACTATCTGCACGAATGTCAGGACTTGCATGTTCTATTGCATATATTTTCCCTACATATGTGCATTTGAACTAATTTCGGGAAAAGACTTTCATATATTTTGCAGTGCCAGCATTGAATAATAATAGATAGCATTTAAATACCAAAAGAAAGCATCAAAATATTGATCTGCCTCAAGGGTGTGTCTTTGAAGGTGTCAGAGACATTAAAAGACAAAAGAAGTGATATGCCAGATGCACACATCTGCATCAGTTCAAACCCAATCCCCAGTTCCCAAAGCTGTCAAGCACAACTTGCAGGAGGATAGAGAGATTATTTTTTAACCATCTAAGTCCAGAAAACTTGGAGAGGACTCTAGGGGAAGCTTCTTGTGGTTGAAATGTGTTCTACTCTTTCTTACCATACCTCAACCTAATGATTTCCTTTCTGTTTCCTGTCAGCCTTTTTCTGCATGGCTGTACCTCACAAGTTCTTGTGGTTTCAGCTGTTTCCCAGACACGGGGATTCCAAAGGAGCATCGCACTCTGCATGAGGGTGTAGTCCTACCTTTATTCCTGACACACCTCACAGGGAATGAGCACCCTGAAGAAAATACTTTTCTTCATCTAAAATCATAGGATAAATATGAACTAGAGGGAAGCTGTGGGAACAGCAAGGGAGGCTCAAAGTGGAAATTCTGGCTGCTGCCAGTGTGGCAGGAGCTTCATCTGGGAGGCCCTGTCTTCTAAGCATTGCACTGATGCTGCATAATGCCTGTGTCCACACACCAACTATCAAGGAAAGCCTTGGGATAAAGGGAAAAATCCTGATAGGTTTTTTGTACCACTGCATAAAACAGCACTGGTTTCTCTCTCTGCGGGGACAGATTCACATCAGACATTGCAGAAGAAGCAACTGGCCCTTGTTCCATCATGCTACAATACACCCGAGTATGCACGCAGACAAGAGCTGACCTAGGGGTCTACAGGAAAGAGACAGGGCCATTTTAGGGAATAGTACCAGTAAACTGCTGGAAAGTGCCCTAAATGACTATTATATAGTCTAATTCATTTATATTGTTATGATTCATTATAGCATTCCTTTGCAAGATTTATTCATTAGCAGCAAAAATGTCCAATTATTACCCTCTTGCCTTTTCTAGGATTTAACCAGCAGTTCTGTGTGGATAGAGAAAAATCAAGCTTTTTATTATTATTCAGTTTGTATGGCCTTATTTATCACCTAATTCATCATGGCAGCATCTATTGCAATTTGTCCATGATCTTCAGAGGAGATGGAACATTTATGTTCTCGACCATCTCTCATGCTGTGCATGTTAGGACTGAAGATGTGTTTGCTTACATATGGAAACTGCCCTTTCTCTGTGATACCAGCTATTGGCAGACTTGAATTTTTAATATCGAATTTTTAATATCTAATTCCTTACTCAAACAATCTAATTAACCTATGTGTGCTTAATAAATTATATTATTTAACCAATATTCATTTTTATTAAATACTGAAATTCATTAAATAAGTACTGTCAAGGAATCTAGATATATTTATTACTGATACTTCTTATTTAAGAGCTCCTAGCTTCAGTAAATTATTGAATGTCTTTTTAAACTTTTTTTTATTTTGTTCCTATAAAATGTTTTCAAAAGGAGCTTTGTTTCCTACCTGCAGGACAGAGGGCACAAAAAACCGCTAAGACCTTCTATTTGGCATAACTCTCTGGACTGACAGAGGACAACCATTAACCTAATGGTCAGAAGAAAATGTTTGTGGTCAGATGGATCTCCCTAAACCTCTGTCCCCACTCAAAGTCAAATGGAACCTGTCCCTGCTTAGGGAATATCTTTGTCAAAGGTTGTCCACTATCACTGTGGAAAGGTATATACCAGTAAGTAATTCTTAAGAGTGCAAAAATATATATAACCATATATCATTCTATATTATAAAATGTATATAAATACACAAGCAGAGCAGCACATTCAATTTTTCAATTAAACATCAGGCAGCATGGAGTTAAGTCCTTATCCTTGCAGGAAATCACCCACAGTGGTGCCATGGGTGTTTCTCTCCCAGCACAGAAAGATCTCTCCTGCTGAGTCCCCCTCACCTCAGCTCTCCCTGCCTGAGCAGACTCATCCAGCACTGAAATCATTATTTCATCCATTGACACCTCTGAAACCCTGACGATCAACGTTCTTTAAAAATACCAGTTTCAAGCCAAAATATCTCAGCTGCCTCTTTGTGCTGCGATGCTAATTATAAAGATCAAGAAATGGTCTTATGGTAACACACAGAGCAGCTATAATCAAAGGGCAGCCCAGGCCACAGAGCTGAACATCTTGCTTTAGACAATCAAGGAAAATTACAGGCAGCTCATGTCAGCTACTCACAGTGCTGGATCACAACCTGAACACTGCCTCCACTCTCACTTTCCTTCAGAAAGCTGTCACTTTGCTTCAGAAGCACATGAAGGAATGCAAAGTTATACCATGTTCTTCTAAGTAAGACCTTCATTTCCTGGTCTGTTTTTGACAAGTCACACAAATACAAACTTTGGATTTATACAAAAAAAACAAAGGCTTTAGAAGTTTCTAAAGTGAGTATTCTTTGGCAGCAAAATTGTACTCCTTTCTCTGAACTCCATCCAGGCCAGCACTGGGGCATCCTAATAAGGAGATTAGGAAAGATTCTGTGTGGAAGTGGATTAGAGATGCTGGCTCAATTGTATTGCATCAAGCTGTAAGATGAAGAGATTAAAAACTCTTCAAGAGCAGGAGTCCAATATTGTGAGAATGTGCCTGGTATTTGAGGAGCCACAAGGGAGAAGGCTTACAGAGATTAGTGAGAAGCAGCAGAGGAAAAGTGGGAAAAGACGCCAAGAGCTGAAGTGTAACAACTCCAACACAAACCCTGTTGATCTGGAATTCGTATGGCAGACAGAACTGCACATGACACTGTCATGGCAAGCTGCTCTCCTGCTGGGCAGCTGTAGTCTGGAGCTGGGATCTGAAGCAGGAGAATTGAAAAGCAAGGACATATTCTGGAGATACTGAACTCAAGTGTATGTGTCTTCGAAGACACTCTGAATATATTAGAGTATCCTACAAATGGTACTGATTTAATCCATTTGCCATATTCAGCCCAAACTGCAGTCATGATTTATAACATTTCCAAAGGATTCCCACTACTAAGACCTGATGGAAACCAAGGAGGGCAGATAGGGGCTAACCTACTGAAGTCTAGATAACACTATGCCCCATACAGTGGAAAGAAGTAGAATCAACAAATGAGTGCTATGAGGTGCACCATTTAATAAGAAAGGAAGAAAAAAAATATTCTATGAAGTGACTGTTCTCAGATACTCCCAGGATAAATGAAATTAAACTTCGTACACTGCTCAGGCGTTAGTTACAGAATTAATGTCCTGTGTAGCAACCAATCTAATCTTCTTTCTTAGTAATGTACTGTGAAAAATCTATTATCTTGCCTATAATTCTTACTGGCCTGTTTCTATTTATTTCTTCAATGTCCATGTCAGCAGGCAAGCATACTCTGCCATTTAGCAGCAGGGGAATATTTTCACCCACTTCAGAAAATGTAATTTCACATGTGAGCCCTCATATGGGAGTTACTGTGGGGTTATTTTGATGAATGATCAGCAAAACAAAACACTACAGTAAACAGACAGCTGGAGGAAAAACACAAACCAGTTATTTCAGGAAAATACAAGTTCTTAAATGATGGACTCTGTTAGGAGACAGCAAAATCATGTACCTCACACCTCCTCCTGTTAATATCCCTTACAGTTCACTCTTGTTTTGTTACCACCCACTGTGTTGCTTAGACTTTTGGGGGCATTACCCCAAAGTGTTACCCAAGCCAGTTCCAGCACGTTGCATGTTTTGGTGTATCCTGGGCAAAAGTAGCAAAGCCAAGGGCCAGAGGCACAGCAGGAGTGGCATTGGCAGCACGAAAACCTGCCCCATCCCTGCAGAACACCTGCTGGGGTGCACCTCCCATGCCAGGGGCAGCGTGATGCACGTGCAGGCAGGTGGCAAAGGAGTACAAAGGCTGCTCAGGTAGAGCCTTTGGAATGCTTGGGAGGGTGGGCACTCAGAGTGCTCACCTGCCACATCAGCTGGGGGACAGGGAGGGTTTTCTGGGACAGACACCATTGGCACCAGGGATCTGTGTTTTTAAAAAATTTTCTGGACTGAAAGTGTGGGTTTCCAAAAAAGGTGCACAGGTCACGGAAAATATCTGGAATTTTCGGTGGGCTTCTGAGAAAGAATTATTGTTAGCTCAGAGGTGAGATTCCAAGGCTGGGGCTTGTTTGCTCTTTTCAATTAATACAGAAGGATTCTCCCCTCGGATAAACTGCATGCAATTTAATGCAAAGAACACCTGCAGCTGCTGGCGCCCTGGAAAATCTCTAAGGATGGCCTGAAAACATGATGCTTTGTCTCTGCCACTTCCCTTTTCCCTTGGTAAGGTATCTTGGGTAAATAAATGAAGAGAGTTCATTAGCGTGCACTGGCTAAACAATTGTTAAGAAAATACTCAAAGGCTGTGATTTATGATAATTTTCATTAGAACAACCTAGGGAAACTAATATATAAATCTTCAAGATTATGCAGCTCACTTTCTTTGGGCTTGGGCAGATTAATAGATAATAGCACTAATACCAAAACAAGTTAATGTCTTAACAGTTTTTGCCAAGATGTTAACTAATCTGAAAAGCAAGGTATATTCGGATTTATGCCACTGCTGTGCAAAAGAGAAGCAAGAAAAAAAAAAGACAGCTGCTTTCTGCTAAAAATACATCAATATTCAATGAATGTTTGTTTAGAATACACTGCAATATACCAAAATAAAAAGTTCTGGGGACAGGGCCAGGTTTGGACATTACAGATCTGCTTAAAAGAAGATCACAGTAAGAGAACGCAACCCTTCTCCAAATTAAATAGGTTATTCTTATATATTTAAAATAATGTAGGTTCAAGTCATCTCCCTAGAGACTTTTCCTCACCCAGTTCCTACACAGACAGCACTCAAGAGTATCTTTTCCATTCTCAGAGATTTTGAGATAATTCCTTATGAGAGAACATGAGAAAGAGCCAAAGTATTATTTCCCTCTTTCAAGAGCGCTAGAATTGATAAGGCCAGTTTTCCTTTTCTCCTGCAACCCCATTCTTATTACAACATCTGCAAGTTATTAGCCAAAAAATAAGCCAGTTAAGGATATGAACATTTTAAAACATAACATGGACATAATTTATTGTATTTGCTGAAAAAATGTAATGAAGTGTGATGCATGTATTCTGCAAATATTATCAAATTACCAGCCAATATGGGAAAGCACCTGTGTCACAGAAGATGAATCTAAGGCCCAGAAGAATTTCATATGACTTTTCTGGTTAACTTGATTTCCCTTTTTCCACCTTGGATACAGGGAAGTTTTTTTTAAATTCTTGGCTTAAAAAGGAGGCACCCTTCATTCAAACTTCAGTTTAATATCAAATGGCCATTAAAAAAGAGTTTCTTCATTTGTCAATAGCGTCAGACTACCCTTGCAGGCAACTTCTGGTGCTCAGTTGCAAATGGAAGAGCAGAGGAAAAATCTAACCTGCATTCATCTGGCACATTTACACATCCCATGTGCCTCCATATTAAAGCTAAAAATCAGATGAAATTTTCCCCTTATTGCTCCTACTGTAGAAATTAATTTATGGTTAAAACAGAGCCAGAGGTACACTGAAATGATCTTAAGCCTGAATTCTCAACCCCCAAGCAAAAACACATAGAAAGGATAAAAAATTTCCTGGATCTTCTTTCATCTACATATCTCATTTCTTCAAACACATTAAGCTGTTTGAATCTTCACTGTGACTTGGCCTGACTCATACATGACTCTGTAGGGTTTATATTTTTTTCTGTTTTCCTCTTACCTTTATATTAATATGCCTTCAAAAGAAAAAAAGATCCGTAAGACTGCTAATTTGACAGTTGACAAACACAACTGCACCATCAATCTTCTTCCCCAAAAATGATCAGACTCTAAACTTCTAAGATTTTGAAATTAAGAACTCACTTCCTCCTCCCTCAATAACAAAAAACAAGCTGAATCAGAATGGGGTTGAGGATACACAATGTCACCTGCAGCATGATCCAGTTAAAGTGCTGTAATACAAACCCAAACAGAAAGGACCAGTAACTTGTTTGTTCCTTTCTGAATTTGTGCTCAAGGAACAGTTTATGCAGGGTGCAGTGTGTCTCAGAGAGCAAAACGTCTCTCTGATGCATATTTTAGTGTGGCCATTGGCACTGGATCCTGGAAGCAGTCAGTGGGAAGCAAGTGGCAGGGCATCCGTGGAAAACTGTTTTTAATTGAAACTAATGTCCACAGGTCCCCTGCCTGGCCATCAACACAATCAATACCCTTCTGCAGCCTCAGTAATTCTCCAGGTATTTCACAGAACCACAGAATGGGTCAGGTTAGAAGGGACCACAGTGGATCATCTGGTCCAACCCCCCGGTTAAGCAGGGTCGTCCCAGAGCACATTGCACAGGATTGCGTCCAGGTGGTTCTTAAACATCTCCAGTGAGGAAGACTCCACAACCTCTCTGTGCAGTCTGTTCCAGTGCAGGGCCTCCCACACAGTAAAGTTCTTCCTCATGCTCAAAGGGATTTTCTTGGAAATCAGTGTCTGCCCCTTGCTTCTCTGCTATTGCTCAACACTGATCATTGTTCTGCTTATAGCTTTGGTTTTCCACTCGTTTTACTCTCACCCAGTCAAAGCTTCATCAAAACCATATTTCTGTCTCTTGATTCATGTGAGATTTGCTTAAAGCTTTAAGACACACATCATCCACTGCTTCTCTCCCCCCTACAAGTCTTGTAGCCACATTGTGGAAGAAAATTAGATTGTTTTGACATGATTTGCTCTTGACAATTCCATGAATAGTTTCCTGCTATCACTCATAAAGCCCTATTTGACTGAATTTAAACTGTGCCTGCTTTACACTAATTAATGCAGAACCTCCCTCAAAATCCACTTTTCTTATTTCTTCCACTTCTATTCCCTGACACAGTGTCAAGCTAAATGTTTGATTTATACCAGAGTATCAGATTTCTGTTTCTTCACAGAGCAGTAATGCCTGCTGATCTGTTGTTCACCATTCACTATAACAAAGGGGACAAACTGAATCTACCAGCTTTGTTTACGCAGCCTAACAAATAACTGCTTCTTTGCAGACTAGCTATGGAATTTTTTGCCAGTGGACATTATGAAGGTAGATACAAACAAGGTCTGCATAAAAGGTCTAGAAAAATTCACAGACCATGGCTTTACACACTGAGAAGCTAAGTGATAATGCAAGTGATTTTTGGGAACACTGTCACAAAGGAAAAAAAAAGAAGTATTTGAAATTTTTTAATGAAAGGAAAGCATCTTTAACATTTCTGATATAACAGCAGAGCAAAGGGAAAAGAAGTGAGCAAACCTGCAATACCCCTTTGCTCCATTTCTTGTGTTCTTATTACAAAAAAATACCTATGGTATAACCATACTTCCAGCTTACCTAAAAGCAGAAGCCATCTGGGACTGACAACACCAGTCAGATATCCACTGATGGGAGGAGAACTGCTTCTGCTCACAACTCCAGGCTATGGCTTCTGCACATATGCAACATGTTGTGAAGTGCAGAGACCTAAATACAGGTGCCAGCTGTCTGTGGGCACCACCAGCCTACTCTAGTACAAGGAGACACTACAGAGAAGAACCACAATTGTGCACAACCACATCTTAAAATACCTTCTGTTAATTAGGAACACCTGTTACCAATGGGCAACTATTACACACACCTGCTGAAAGTGGGGAGCTGCTCAAACAAATCTGCTCTGCCATTAATTTTCTGTGGGTTTCAGCTGTGACTCCTGTGTTGGCTCAGCTTCAGCAGGATGTTCAGTACAGAAAAAAGCCCAAAGCTGAAGAGCTACCCTCATTTTTAAATTGGTTGCATGCAGCATTCAGTCACCTCAATCTGTTAATTACTATGTCTGGAAAGCCTTGGCATACATATTCATCACCTGCAATTGTCATGCTGCCAGCTTTCTCAGTTTTAATCACCAGCTTCATGATATCTGGCATTTTTCTTGAAGTTGAATCCCTCAGAATTGTTTAGTTTCCTAACAGTCTCAGTTTTGCTTCTTTTTAGTAAGTCTAAATTTAAGGTCCTGAGATTTCAAAGAAAAAAACTGAAATGTCAATATCGGAGGGGGGGGTAATGATGATATTGAAGATGACTAGTAAGAATGAGTATCTCTAAAATATAACTTCAAGAAAAAACAAAGTTCAGTTAAAAAAATAAAAATTGAAGGAATGAGATTTTAGAGGAAAAAAAAGAAGGTGGGCTGTTGCAGTCAATATGATAATTAATTGCATAAGGTATTACAATAAATGGTGATCACAGGAACCAAGAAGGCTCTTGGAGGATGAACTCAAAGGAATTTATTCCCATTTGTAACAGAATGAGCATTATTAAGAAACTTATGACTTCTGGAGCATCAGGGCTAGCTGACTGCAAAAACTATGGAAATGTTTGCCAGCTGTCTATTAATTATAAGATTAGACAAACCGCTGAGAAAGAGCTTCACAGAATACTTCATCCTGCTTTAGACCATCCATGAAACCTCTTTCACAATTTTGCTTCTGTATTTCAACACATCTTGTTTCAGCAGCAGCATGATGGTGGTGCATAGCAACCTCTATTAGTAGAGAACAACAAAGAACACTACTGTTTTACTCCACATCATCTTTGCCTGAGAGGAAGATAAAAAACACCTGCAAAGTTTGAAAAGAAAATTTATTTTTTTCTCCTAAGTTCTCCTCTATGTTGAAGAGAAAGTGCTATGGATCAAGGCAAAGGCATGCTTCAGTACTTCATTATCTTCACAACTGTGTGACATTGCTGTAAGCACCCTCAGAGCAAAGCTGTGTCAGAATGAGCTGCAGATCAGCGGTGCAGGGCTGCTCCTTCATCTCATTCTCTGTTCCTCAGCTGGCTTTAGGGCACGCTCTCTAAGGAGTGACCTCTTGGCTCTGTACTACATCCTCCTGCTATTCTTGTAGGAGGGAGTATGGATTTGAAAGCAATCCTGTTACCAAAGCATCAGTTATGCTTCCTACTTTAGACCTTAGACCTTAGAAATTAGTACAGCCTAATTCTCAAGTTCTTGCAGTCAGAGACTTAGGAACCAATTACTTTTTAAAAAGTCTCTCTCTTCCCTAAGTGTTTATCAACCCATCAAAACTCTATCCATGATTTGTTGATTTCAAAATCCTGAACTATTTCAATTCAGAGTTATGCAACCCAAAAGCACATATATTTTCCCGACCAATAAAGTTTGTTTGAAGAGATAAAAAATAATTATGAAATAGCTGTCCAAGAGACAAAGAGTGTTTAGGGCATTCCACTGAGTTGAATCTAATTCAAGTCAACAATTGCCAGAAGCCAGAAGTGTCTGAGTTCCCTTTGACTATCAGGACAAGCTTGTTGCTGGCTTATCCTTGACAAAAATGCAGACACATCACATAATCCTTCAGCTTTTTGGCATCCTCAGGCAAGAGGATGGGAACTGAACAGTCTTGAAGCACTTACCCACACATTATTGAACTCATCTCTTCAGACAAAAAGAGCAGTGCATAACAAACACAGGTGTATCAATAAGTACTGAGTTCAACAGCAAACAAACCTGGGGCATCCTCCTCCAGAAGTGTAAGGGTACCATCCTAAAACATAATATCCTTTAACTGCAGATGAAGTTTTTTACAGAAAGGTAGGTAAACAAGGAAAATCTTAATTTATATCTTCTTTCGTTTGAGTTTGCCTTGCTTCAAGTTGTCTAGTATCTGCCCAGCAGGAGGAGTTCTGAGTTAATCAATTAATCAATCCAGCCCTACTTCACTATGAGCAACTTCAATTTAAATTAGAGTTTTGTATGTCCATAATTTGTAATTAGTAACCAAGAGATGCTTCTGCTGCTGCTGCTGCTTCTGCTTGAAATATTTCACAGAACTGCAGGAATCAGTAATGTGTTTGATTCTGTTCCATTTAGGTTAATCTGAGGTCTGTTGCTGACCTCTGTGAGCCCAGTACTACCTTTAAGTATAATCCTACTCATTATTAGTGCTAATGAGTACAGCTCCCTCAATTGTTTCATTTCAGTAGTTTCTGTCAGCCTTACTTTTCCTGACTGGGATCCAAAACAGCAATTTATTTTAAGGGAACTCTGAAAGTCGTGACTTTCTCCCAACTCTAACTTATTTAATCATGAGGATAAAAATCGTAGATCTGTATCTATTTTAATTTTTCTCTTTCCAAAATCTCACAGTCACACTCATAAAGCTAAAATCATAATGGAATTTCTACACTCCTATGTAGGATAACAACTCATACTTCATAGGAAATTTATGCAATACAGATCTGCAGTCCACAGACAGTTTATTTTTCAGATTTCGGTGTTGCTCCATTTCTCCCCTGGAAACAAGAGGCTCTGTATTATGTAGCCTCCTGTAGTCACTTTTACAATGTCCTGCATCCTAAAGGAATGCACTTTGGAAGTATCTCAGATTTCTGTAGAGAGGGAAACTGGAATAACAATTTCTAAGTTACAACATTCATCATAGCTGCAACAGCAATAGCATTTTCAGTCCTATCTTCCAAATAATTTTGCACTACGTCTCTTTCTGGCTCCTGGACGTGGTCAGACTTTGGCTGGATCTGAAGAAATAAGAGTGAAGCAGAATGGGGATGAGCATCCCCAACACCTATTCTACTTCCCTTTCTGACCAGGCAAGCTCAGGCAATTTTCATTATCCCAGTCAGACGGCAAATATGATCATCATAGGAAAAACTAAATAAATTCAATGTAGTCTGATCCCATTGAAAAAAGAAAGAAACTCAGGCCATCATTTATTAGTGCAAAAGATGGTGTCACTCAGGCTGCTGCATAGGGGCTCTGCAGCTCTGCCACGTGCTGGCTAAATCCCACAGCTGAGCAGTCAGATCTCCTACCAGTGGCAGCTGGGTTGGGCTGTGTCCCTTCTGCCCTGCTGGAGGGTCAGGAGGATAAGCAAGGCTGGATGGAGACTAGACAGGTTCAGAACATGGGGCCAACAAAGCATGAACCTGACAGCACCGATCAAGAAAACTCTCTGAAGAACTTTAATCCGATGGCCTTCAATATTAAAGATTTACCCATGCCTTTCTTTTCTCTCTGAAGTAGAAAGGGTGTCCAAAAAGTGGCTTTCTCCTGACCTTTTAGAAAAGGAATCTTACTCCTGAGGAAATCATTTTTTCCTCCATATTGGATGAATATTAATTTCCTGAGAAAAGTGTAATACTTTACTATTTCGTAAACACTGCTAAATAATATAAACCCCATTTCAGAGTTTGGGACATTCCCATCTACTAGCTGATATTAAATGTTTCTTCATCACTAATACAGAGACACAATTGCAGCCTGTGATAACTTTAACTTGCAAGTCATTCTAGCAGTGCATGAAGTGTGAATATAATAACAGTCTCAGAATATTACTATTTCTATTGTACTGGAACTCTGTTCCACACACCTCCTTCAGATAAGATAGAAGTGTTTGATGTGGATACATCTTCAATTAACATTTCTGGAAGATAATGGAAGGCATTGATTGGAAAATCCTTAGCAAGGTAAAAGTGTTTGAGAACTGAAGAAACAACGTGCCTGTCAGACCTTGCAACACCCTCAGCAATGTCTATAATTGAAAAGGGGCTTCATGAAGTCCAGGCGAGCAGTTCTTTACCTGTAAAGTTACATATTAACAGATATATATATCTACATATGCAGATATATAAATAAAAAGTACTATGTCACGCTCTGTTTGTAAGGAAAGTAAAGATGAAGATGGTTTATCCACCATCTGAGTGTTGGGTATCTTGCAGCAGGACATTCTGGAAAGTATTGAGGGTCATGAAGCACTTACATCAGAGCAGACCAGGTGCAATTGCACCCATATTGTCTGTAAGAATAGAAACCAAGAGTTCCCAAGGTTTTCTCCTGCAGCTGAGCTTCTTCTCTTGTGAGCAACGACAGAAAAGCAGGAGCCAGTGCCTGTGTGTAGCTGCAGATAAGCAGTGGGCACAGACAACCACCAGAGAGAAGGATTCCTGTGCAAACTGAGCACTTCAAGATGAGTGTATACATGCTGCCATTCGGGTTTGGGTTTTGGTTTTCTGGGAATGAAGTGAATTGATCGGCAGTTTCCCACTAACAATAATAATGTTCCACCCTGAAGGCATAGAGTGGATCTTTCTCTGCCTGAGCAGTTGTTTGTCAAGTTGGGAAGCAGAAGGTGAGTTAACATCCCAAACCTGAAAACAAGCCAGGTTTAGGTCAGCTAGCTGAGGGACATTTACATTGCACAGAGACACATCATCGAGCAGTTCTACTGTGCTGATTCAGGAGGGATTAGTAAAGTTCAGGGTTCACCTTAACAGGGTTTCTCATGCTCAGATTTATTTTTTTAATGTAGTGTAAGATATGTTTAATCTGCTTAGAAATGAAAATTTGCTGAAGAAATTACCAATGAGAGACAGGGAAGAGAAGTTTTATTTAGTAGAGAAAGAGGTGATGGATTTAAGGAAGGGTATAATCCCCAAAAGTGCAAAGACATGGAAATCCAGATCTTGGAAAGCGTCTTGCTTTCCTTGGGAGAGCGATTCTACTCCACTGACATCCACAGAAAGGACTTAGACAGCCCTCTGCTCTTCTTCCCAAAGATTGTGGGTGGCAAATCAGCCAAATCAACCACAAGCACTGAGGCTGTCTCTCAGAGTAAGCCTTTTGAAAAGCAGTGGCCACCCACACATGCTTTTGCTATGTCCTGGGGTACAATGCAAAAATGTGTATTCTATCACCATCTGTTAAAATGTGGGAGGAGTGGTGATCCTTATCTCTGTGGGAGATATCCTCTGCTGATGTGCTATCTGATAAAATCAGGGGGATGATCATCGTTATCTTTTCACAACCCATCCTTCCTCCAGAAGATATATTCTGTTAATGGGCCATTAAGTCCTATTGTGTGACTGATAAGATTACATCATCCCATTGGGAGATGCCCCAGCCAGGGGCAGGAGCCAAGCCTTTCCTACCTAGATAAAAACTGGGGTTTGGGACGCGAAGGCAGCCCTTTCCACTGGATCCCAGAGGAAAGTCGGACCTTTTTTCCACATCATCGCTGGATCTTCGGAGGAAAACTGCACCTTCTACAGGAGCACTGCTTCAACTGAACCACATCTGTCATCCAGGAGGACTGCAGCCACCATTTATACGGACTGCTACCAACACCCTGACTGACAGGGTGTCAGGTTGTATTTCTGACTTTGTCGGTGGTTTTTCTTTTGTATTATTGCATGTATTGTATTTTTTCTCTTTTCTCCTATTAAATTGTATTACTGACTTGGAGTCTCGCACTGGTTTTATTTTCAAACCAACACAGCTCCCAGGCTGCAGTTCAGCATCTGGAAAAAATGGCCATGTAAGATTACCCAGGACTACAAGGTTGAGAGTGTTGCTAAAGGAAGGTTCTTTTGTCTTGGCCTGAAATTAAGAAGGATGGATATCTAAATATACATGTCACATATGTACTCACTGTAACTCAGAATGTCAGGGATAAACTCCCCCCTGTGCTTCACCAGTCCTTTTCAGATAAATAAGCAATATCCTTCTTGATTAATTCATGCAGATGTCATATTTGTCTCCTATAATTTTTAATATATGGCCATATATGAGCCACATGCTTGGGATACCTGCAGTGTCCAGGAGGAGAAGTGCCCTAAAGTCAGTGCAAAAACATCCAGCTGGAATTTAAAACCACAGTGGTCCAAACAGGGCCATACCTATGCATGGGATATTTTGGTTTATTTGGTTTCTCAAATGTAGGCTTTGTAGATATTTAATTTACAGAAAACCCTCCACATCCCCAACTTTTTTTGAGAGAATGAAATCATTCTCAGCTCACTCACATCACCTCACTCAGCACAGAGCTATTTCTCACACTCCATGCATATCCCATCCAAACCACCATGTCCCATCAGCATCAGGGAAGTTTGCTCTCCCTCCTCTGTTCCAATATACCAAATACTGCTATGAAGGGTGAATAGCAATGCTCTCACTCCCAAATTGGTGCCATGAAGAATGCAGAAAGAATTTTATATTTTTTTCTGTACCTATCTGATGAAGAGTGGTTAGCTCTTCACTGTCTCTGAGCCGCTAAACAGAAAGACTAAAATGGAGCCTGATAAAGATTGCTCTTTTTTTGGCACTGTGATCCTGGAACGTATTACTGTTAGATAATTAGACCATAAGTCTCCTCACAGCAAGTCTCCTGGCTTTTTAGCCACCTGGATTGTTTGTTAAACTCCCAGAGAACTATTCATGCTTTAAGAACAAATTAATTATCATGAGTCAAATAGCAGTACCCTAGCCACACTAATGGGCAGACTGGATCATCAAGCAAACATATTCGGAAACTTTATAAATAATATTCTTCCTGGAGTTAGTTTAATATTATTTTACATGCTTTTAATCTTGGCTTCCTTTTTAAGTTTACTTTAGTATGAAGAATAGGTGTTCGTTCTCTGGTCGTTTTGCGAGAAGTTCATTGTTTATTTAAATTTTCTCTGTACCTATGTTACATGTGTGTCTGCTTGAGTTGCCTGCTGCTGTTTGTGTCCATGACTTGTGTCTTTAAAGCTGAGAACTAATGATCAACAGAAAATAACAAAATAAACACCTTTCAGCATGAATTTTTAATAGAGAAATAACGTTTTCCAGGGTTTATGAAATCAATATTTGGAAATACTCTCCTGACCTTCCTATAACTCTCAAGATCTTGGGTCAACTCCAGTCAACATAGCCTGAAAGTAATTAATCTTTGTGTTTTTCAACCTTAGGTATTTGTAAAATATTTCTGGGGTTTTTTTGATAAATTTGGATGAAAAAAAATCAGTGGAAGAAATCAGCCAGAGCTACCTGATTTGAGAACTGAACAAGCCAACCTGAGAAGCAGAACATGAATAAATGTGGTGCCATATTTCATTGTCTCCCCAAAGAAAAACAAAACATTTGCTCTATATTTTAACATATACCTGCTACTCAACTGCTAGCTTGACTCAATGACTGGAACCAGGCAAAAGAAAGAGCAGGGATTCTGTAAATGAACTCATTCTAGAACTAACTCCCTGTGAGGGATTTAGCTGGGGGAGGGAAAGGGGGTTCTGTCTTGTTTTTCTCTGCAAGAGAATATTTTGAGCAGCAGTTGTTGGTTTACAGAGCAAGATTCTGCTGCATAGCCATTATAGGTCCTTAATCATAAGAGGTTTTTTTGTCTATTGTACTAACAATGGAAATTACAAAACACTCCTCTACAAAAGGATGCTTAGAGCTGTAGGCTGCTGTTTTCTGAGAAGAGATAGGCAGCAAAGAGAAAATAGAACCTGCTTCTAAGTATTATATAGTTCAGTCAGAGCTGGTACATCTTTGTTTGAGGAACCCTTTTGGATGCAGCATTTCTGCATTCCCTATGGGGATACATCACAAACATTGCGTCTCCAGGGGACAGAATAACTTCTAATCATGAGAAAATCTGCCAGGAGGATACTAGTGGGACAATTTACTCTGGAAACAAGATATTGTATGAACCAACTTCTAACCATGTGGATAAGGACATTTAGTTATCACAACTTTGCCTTCCTTATATTCAACCCCAAAGCCAGCAGGGCAACACACCTCCTAGGGGATACTAGAGAGACAGGGAGATTACGGGAATCTTCAGCAAAAGGTCTGCTTCCTCCTACCAGTAAAGCCCTCTTTTAGAGAATGCTTACAAACACATGCCAGGTTTAGAAACTAGTTGTTTGCTTCCCGTGAACATCACAAAAATTTAATTCAGCAAAAGGTACTTTGTCACAGTCTTTAGTGCATTTGTGACAGCTGGTGACAGCTTTGCTTTGGAAATCACCTTTTGAAAGGACCTAACTTTGCAGCTTTCTTTTAAGCCTCTGATTCAAAGGGTCTGCCATCAAGGCAGACACCATAATTTCTATCCTATAGCCTCATTTTTACCAGAGACACAGTGTTCCATGGGATGTCCAGTCTCTCACACATTGGCCTTGTTTTCAATTAATGTCTACCTGACAGACAGTCCAGGATCCACAGAGATTTCACTGATCTTCCAGGAGAAGTTCAGGGTGTTTTTTTTAATTAGGTTGCAGAACACAGTGAGGCTCTGAACATAGGGCTATGTGTGTAATCTGAGTTTAAGCATTTGACAGTGCATCTATTTACTCAGCCAATGCAATTAGTAGCTTCTTTTGAAGACTGCCATGTGACCAGATCCTACTGGGCTGAATCACTCACTTAGACAGGTGAAAAAAAGTCAAGCTGGGATTTCAACTACAGATTTTGAGAGCATGTTTCAGGAAAATCACAATGATTACAGAGGAGAGAATAGTTCTCTTAAATCCAGGCAAAAGAATGACACAATAAGGAATATCAGGTGGTCATATAATCCCTTTTGGATAGCAGATAACTGCAAGGATCTGGATTCTGTTTCTGACTGCATCATTGTGAAGATCCTTAGACAAGTAATTTCATTTATCTGACTCTCAATTTTATTCCATTTTTATTCTCTTCCATGACACCTGTGGACAACCAGAATTTGTGTAAAGCAAAGACTAGAAGAGGCAACAAACAAACTAAAAATAAAAATTTCGAAATTTTCCAGCTAGTCCTGCTAAAAGTTCTTTCAGTCAGGCAGCCTGATGATTTTGTGCTGGTTTTACCCCAGCTGAAAGACTGGAGTGAGCAAAAATTGTGCATGGCCATAGAGATATTTTCTTAGAGAGAAACATTTAATCAATGGCCTCTTCACATACATAATCATCAGGTGCCTTCACAGGTATTTTACCTGATAGAAGAAGTCAGATGTGTGTTTTCACATAACCATGGAAACCCCTTCAGGAGAATTGAGATCTTTTAGGAGGGAGGAGGCTCTGGCTAGCTGCTCTGAACTGGAGACTGAGGTACTGCAAACTTGAAACAATTTGTCTTCGTCACAGTGTAGGTTTGCCAGAACTGAAATTGCATGCTTGTCTATCTTTCCTGCAAGTACTTTTTTATCCATTGCCTTCCATACCTATGCAGAAAATAAATCATAACATTGTCCCTGGTATCCACTATTTAATAACATTTTACTGCTAAAGCTTATCCACTTGATTTCTCTATTTCCTCCCTGAAGCTTTTTTCTCCCACTTAAGCCCTGCTGGGAGTCAAACTGACTATAAAGGAGGGATAATTTTATAGTCTAAAGCATTAAACTAAAATGTTAAGCTAAGTCAAAACCAATGTTACAGTATCTGTACAAGAACCTGTATGAAGTATTTTGAGCTGCTTCTAAGTCCTAGAAAAAGTTTGTAAGCATGTGTGGAAATCCAGGTCTTTTTTAAACAAATATAGAATAATTTTCTCCAGAGGAAAGAATAAAAATAGCCTTCCTTGCCGTCTTTCCCCTATGACCTGAAACCAAATCACAAACAGTTTTGGTTGCCAGAAAATCTGGGATACTGTCAGATCTTGTATGCAAGTCAAGAGCCATATCTCTGTCTTCTTTGGCTTCTAAGCAATTCCAAATATTGTCACTCCTGGTACCCATTCCTATCTGATATACTGTTGCTCATTCTGTGCAAGAAAAGCATCTCTATGACTTGTAATGCAGAGATGCTGCAGTTGCTGGTTGCTTTTTTCTTTTCTTATTTGTCCTTGTTTATGAATTGCTTACACTGGTTGATCTGGATGATGTTGACTTATTTATTTCTCGAACTAAGTATACTGGTCAAAATGTAAATCATAGGAATTTAGAAAATGATTCTCCATAATTCAAAGTATGTTATGCTCATGCAAACAGAGTTATTTTGTTTTCTTTTCCCCACAAGAATATTGCATAAACTCTACAAATAAATGGAAGCATTGCAGTCCATGCTGCTTATCTTTATCCATAAAATGGGAGTTCTGTCTAGTCTCATTACTGGTGAACTGGGAAGGAGAGGTGAAGAAACAGCTCCTAATGTGATCTTATGTAATATCTAACATGTTATGTCACTAATATTTTTTTAATTTTCTCAGAAACACGTGGCTTGAAGTAATGTTAAATTATTTGTTTGCAGTTGCTCATTTTCTTTCAATGTTCTTTGATATTTCTTCTGAAAAAAAGACAAAATTCCCAGATCACACCATGCTGGAGAAAACACTGACACTTGTCACATATTTTCATTAATTTAGTCTCAATAAATGTGTAATTAGGTAAATTGAAAGGATAGAGAGGAAAAAGAATTTAAAAATGTTCTTAAATCAGGACTTTGGTTATAAAACCAATTCATAGTACACATTTGGGCATACTTAGATCTCAATAGCAAACTGAACTTCTATCTAATTTTATTTTAAGCTCTGTTATCAATTACTTATAATATGCAAAAAGGAAACACTTTTGCAGTTACCTGTTGTTCTCTTGGGCCTTTGTATAGTTAATAACATAGTGTGAGTATAACTTTATAAATCTCAGCTATAACATTTTTATTACTTGATCTCAGCTCTCAGGATCTTTATTTAAATAATAAACCCAAGAAAAAGAATGCTGCTTAGTTAAGACTTGAAAATAAAACAAAAGAGAAGGAATGAAAACAGAGAGCACTGTTAGAATATCAAATGTCTTTTTGGAAAAAAAGTCTTGCATTTTTTTTGTTTACTCATTTCCTTCAGGTTGGTGAGCAACAATGCAAATGATGAAATTCCGCAGGCATGTATTTAGCTCATTTTAGAGATAAGAACACTTAGAAACAGGGTGATTATCAATTTAAATGATCATACTACTTCCACGAGCCCATGGAATCTTCATGTTTCAATGTCTCTATGTTTTGATTACTGCTGTAAAAAGTACAGTAAGACTTATTATCCCCTGGGTGTCTTCTCAATTTCTAATTCTAAGTGGATGGTTTACATCCAGAAGCTTGATGTTTTACATGTCTCTAAAAACATTGAGTTTTAACAATATTTATTATAGCAATTTTAGATGCTCTTAGCTTCATGGACTTATTCAGCCTTTCTGGTCTATTGTGAATCTCTTGGAATTAGTATTACTGCATGTCAATAAGTTCCTCAGATGAATCCTGACAGACTGAAGAGCATTATATTAATTTTGTATTTTTATTTTGTTTGCTGATGGCCCCAATATGACTCATTGTTTTCCCTGATGAATAATTTAAGAGGTAGAAAAGCAAATTTGTCTGATATTTTCCTGAAGACTCAAAAAACAATTCAGCATCATTTCAACCAGCTGGCAAGAGGAGGGATTCTAAAATGCTTGGTGTCTCTTCTGAAACACATTGTAGCCCTGCTATGAAGCACCTGCCCTGTGCCTGGCATCTCTGTGGTTTCCTTTCAACCTTTTAACTAATAACCACGTGTCTGAAGAAAAAAAACATGACGTGAAAGGATATACCACCTCTTTTCCAAATATGTCTTCATCCAGACTGCTGACTGCAGGGCTCTGCAGCCACCAGCCTCACAGAGAGAGCCTCACTCCCTTCCCTAGAATAGGGAATTGTATATACCATGGAGGTTTAATAATCAGATCTGAGTTTACATTAACTTCACTATTCACTGATATCTCCTGATTTTCATTTCTTGTGCCATGCCTTTTCAGGAGACACCACAGTCACCAAGTCTTTGGGTCAGATGTTAATTTTTCTTAAGTGTACTTCAGAAACCTCAATGAAATGCTTTAGCAAAAGTGCCAGAAATATTCTGTGAATGATAGATGAGCTTATAGGTACAGACATAAGGTTTGAAATTCCCTTTGAAAGGGGGTGGGCTCTAAATCTGTTGCTTGGTGGTTTTATGTCTACCTGCTGCAGCTGCTGTCATGCAAGATTCTTTCTAAAGAGAAGTAACTGCATATGAACTCAAGCACCAAACCTTAGATAGTCACAGGACTGAAAATAAGCATTTGGGCCAGCTCTAAAGACTGAGCTGTTGTAGGGCACATAAGGGTATGGGAGGTCATACCAAGCACCAGACTAGTGCTGATATGGCTGTCATAGCCCTTGCCATGCTGCTCTTTCAGGAACTACAGCTGCCTGTAGCCAGACCTACCTGGGCAATAGCTGAGCTCCTTAGTTTCAAATTCTCCCTCTGCAGCTTGTCACCACCTGCCAGGAGCTAAGGCTGGCCGTGGCTCAGTCCTCGACTGAGTGCACTGTGTCCCTCACTAAGAGAGAGACAGCCACTTGCACTTGTGGGTGACAAATGATCACTGCCAAGTCCAAAGGGATTTCTCAGCAGCTTTCCAGCATCAAAAAGATGATAGTTTTTTTCACTGAATTCTTATATTTTTTAGATCAAAAGTAGATAGAGGGAAAACTGGGCTTCAGACCAGTAGAATGTTGCAGTTTGCTTTGCCTCACAGAGTTTATTTAAGCTGGAAAACTGATGATCATTTTTCATCATCATCTTGTTAGTACAGTTGGGTTTGTTGCTGACGACATTAATACTTTACTCGGTTAAATCCAATCTGACTGTTTCTCCATGCAAATTAATTGCATTGTGAATTTGGTCTGAAGTGACTTCACAGGATACTATCATACTATGGATATAGTCTTGACAATATTAGCTTGCTTTCTTGTTTTTCCAAAGGGATTCAAAGGCCTTAGAATCCATCTGGTGTTTTCTGAACTCTGATAGCCTTGTGCGATATTTATGTAGTAAGTGCTCTTTTTAAGGATGTTAATAACACTAAAGCAAGTCAATGTATTGCACCAGCTGCTGGAAAAATGACAAAGTTCCACAAAAAAGTAGTGATTTCAGTTAGATCCTGTTCGACATATCTCCTTGATAGGGGGAACCTTCCAAGTTGTGATTTGGTACCTTGGTATGGTTTGAAAAGCAGTATTAGATGCACCAGCATTTCACAACCACTATTTCTCTCCCTTTTAAATTTAGATTTTGAAAGGGGAGAACCTCAATGCTCTTGGCTCATCCATTATTCCTCTGCTTTGAAACAAACACTTTTGTGTCAGAAGTGAATTCCAGTGACAAGTTTTCTGGATAGTTTAAGCTGCAGTAACCTCTCTTGTCTTCTTAATACTGAACCTGTTTCAGTGTTAAGGAAATACAAATCTATTTCTGAGGCAATTTTGAGATACTGCCACACAGATACAGAGCATAACCATAAAGGAATAGAATATACAAGAGAAACTTGTGACAGAGGCTTAACTCAGGAGTACAAGAGGCATTTATCACTGACCTGTTAAAGGAGGAGAGAATCTGAGACCACAATCTTTGCAAAAAATGTCACAATCACAATCACAATCTAGCAGAAATGTCCTTAACACTGGAAATTTGATGCACATTCCTGCAAAGCAAATATATGCTAATTTTGTTGTCTCTTTTTCACTGCTGATAACAGCAGCATACTAGTTTTATACTGTTTTAATTTCATTACACTGTCTATAAACTGTAAGGTAATGACTAACATTTACAATATTAGTAATACATATGTGGCTTAGGAGACATTTTATGTAACAATTTTTTTCTTACACATTTTGCACAGTTGTGAAAAGGACTATTGGGGTTTTGCCCCAGCTGGCAGCAAAGCCCCACACAGCCACTGGATCATTGCCGGTGGGAAGAGAGAATTTGAAGAGTAAAAGGAAGATATCTTATGGGCTGAGATAAAGAGTTTAACAGGTAAAGCAAAAGCCACACACAAGCAAATCAAAACAAGGAATTAATTCCTCACTTCCCATGGGCAGGAAGGAGTTCAGCCATCTCCAGGAAAGCAGGACTCCATCATTCATAACAGAATGGGGAAGACAAACTCCATCACTCCAAATATCCCCCCGCTTTCTCATCCTTCCCCAGCTTTATACGCTGAGCATGACGTCATAGGTCTGGAATGTCCCTTTGCTCAGTTGGGGTCAGCTGTCCCAGCTGTGTCCCCTCCCAGCTCCTTGTGTTCTCCCAGCCCACTTGCTGGTGGTGTGGGGAACAGAACAGACTTTGACTCACTACAAGCTCTGCTAAGCAGTAATGAAAATATCCCTGAATTATTGACACCATTCCCAGCACAAATCTAAAACACAGCCCCGTACCAGCTACTATGGAGAAAACTAACTCTACCCAGCCAAAAGCAGCACAAATGCACAATGCAAACAAAATATTTCAGTCTAAAAGAACGTGGTACATAAATTTCAGTGAATGGAAAGAATTCTGTGGAAGAGGATAGACCATACCAAAAAAAAAAAAAAGTGAAGCTCAGATTTAGTGTCAGATTTAATGTTACATTGAAAATGCAAAAATTCAAGCTCAGCTGTGATTCAAGTTCCTGATGATTAACAAAATCTACTTGTGGATGGAATCACACAACCAAATGCATTTGTGTGAAGCACATTTTCTGAAAGGCCATCTAGGCTCAGGCTGAAGCTGTGATTGAGTCAAATAAGCTGTAAGTAAACCTGAGTTATTTCATTTACAACCAAACCAAACAAAAGTCCAGTCCAGAAAATGATTCTGTTTCAGAAAATATTGTTTTCCTTAAATAATGCTGTAAGGAAATCTGATTTCCCTCACAAGAAAAAATGTAATGGTCTTCCCACTACTTTTTTTTTTTACTGTATCAGAACTTCATTAACCAAACTCCATTCACTTTTCACATCTAATTTTGGTTTATTAATGCCTAGGTAGTAAGCACAAAGTCAGACAATCTAATGAAGCACAAAAATCAGATTTTATTCTCAAAGAATATGGTGAATGTTGGAGGTTGAATTGTTCCCTCTTCTTTCTATGGAATTTTCTCCCATTGTTATGCTAAGTAGTTGTGGCTACACCTTAAAACGACAGATAATGTTCTCTCGTAGGGGGGTGGGTGGAGGGGGAGGTGGGGGGAACTGGAAAAGGAAAGGTGGACGGGGGGTCTGGAGCGGGGAACTCTCTCTCGCTTGGCTCGTGGAGTGGGAAGACAGCCTGGGCTCCTCTCTGGCATCTCCCCTGCCATCCCAGCACTGAGATCCACGCTCCCTGCCTTTGGACATCGCTCTGCTGCTCTCCCATCTCACCCTACTATCTCCGGACACTCTGCGGAGCACCACGACCAACACCGTGAGTGGGGGGGAGTCACTTTCCCATCCCCGCTCACCCCTGGGCCTCCGCCGCCATCACTCCAGCCCTCTTCAACTGTGCGGGACCCGCCCTGCCCCCACAGCACCGGTAACTGAGCAGAGGGCACGGCCTGCGGCCAAAAGGGACTGGAGTGGAGCTAGACTGTTCTGTTCTGTTGCCAATTTTTATAGCTGTTGTTGTTTTCTGCCTTGTTAAATACCAGTAAAGAACTGTTATTCTTATCCCCATATCTCCTGCCTGAAAGCGTCTGATTTGGACCTAAAATAATTAAAAGGGAGGGGGGGTGCACTCTGCATTGCAGAAAAGGGGCTCTTGCCTTTCCTTAGGCCATACCTGTCTTTCAAACCAAGACAGATTTTGGCGCCCGAAACGTGGAGCATTGCCTGAGGGCATTGAGAGAGGGGTAGAAAAGGGGATAACAGTTCTTGAATTACCCAAGCTTGTGGTAGGTGACACCATGCTGTCCAGCCTACCCTGGATTGGCCTCCATGTGGTCACTGCTATATCTCTCCCATTTGCAAGCCCTTTTTTAAACATGAGTTTCATAACCAAGGTTACTGTGGCTATTATCCTGTTTATTGTGTGGGTTGATCAGTTGAGGAATTCATGGATTTTTAATTTTCTCTGGAAGATGGCCACATGGATTCAGAGCTATCGCACTCTAAGTGTGTGTTTCTGGGGCTACTTCAATAATGGTACTTACTGTGAGGAAGTGGCAGCAGGTGAAATTTTTTCTCAACCCATCACAGGGTTTTTGAAGTTCACCCCACCAGTCTTCAAGGGGTTCCAATCCGCTTTAAATGCTAATGACATTATATTGTGGCTAGTGTTGCTTATATCCCTGTTAAACCTGTTCTATCTAACATTCAGAGATAAGGGGAGATTGACTTGGATAACAACCCTGATACCTACCCCAGGGATTAGTGATGTTACCCCAGAGCCTGATCCTGTCCAAGAGACTAGGGAGGCTACCCCAGAGCCTGATCCTGTCCCAGAGACTGGGGAGGTTACCCCAGAGCCTGATCCTGTCCCAGAGACTAGGGATATTACCCCAGAGTTTGACCCTGCCCCACAGCCCACCTCGGAAAGGAACCACCCAGAATGGGTGGGGGTGCTAGCGAAGGAGATACGTGAGATGGGCCAGATGCTGAAGGAGTACCTCTCCCCAGCTGGTGAGAAACTCTCCCCCTGCCTTAAAGAGGGAGACTCTGATGGTGCAGCAGTGGGACCCACAGATGTTACATCTGTCCAAGTTCCAGCTGAACTGCAAGGGCACTCACAGCCAGCAGCAGTTGCCCCTGTGGAAACTAGGAAGTCTAAGATGAAAACAAGACACCTAGATAATAAGGGTCAGGAAGGGGGCCCCTCACAACCAGCAGGGGAGCCAGAAGTTGAGATCATCACCGAGTCCCTGTCATACGAGAGTCTCTGTAACCTGCGAAAAGACATTGTACGACAGGGCTGTGAGCCTTTTACAACCTGGTTACTACGGGTCTGGGACCTTATGGGTACAGGTGTGCAACTGGATGGTACTGAGGCAAGGAATTTGGGACCCTTGACCCAGGACTCAGGTGTGGACCAGGTATTTGTAAGGGAGATAGGACTCCTTTCCCTCTGAGAGTGACTTTTAATGAGTGTGAGAGAGAGATTTGTCCACAGGGAAAGAATGCAGGAGTACCACCAGAGAACACGTTGGAACACCCTTGAAGAGGGGATCCAAAAGCTGAGAGAAGTGGCAGTACTGAAGGTGCTCTTTGGGAGGGATGGACAGCATGACAATGACCCTGACAAGGTCAGGTGCACAGGACAGATGTTGTGGAATCTGGCAAACCTGGGCCCATCTCAATATACCTCCTTTATTGCAATGATTGATGCTGATACCAACCAAGTGACAGTGGGTTCTGTTGCCAACAGGCTCAGGAATTATCAGAGTATGATGGCTGGCCCAATGCAGGCTCATGTCTCTGCTGTGGCTAAGGACCTCAGAGAGGAGTTTAAGGAGGAGATGAAGGAGATAAGGGAAGAGGTAAGGAAGATCAGTGCAGCGCCAGTGCGAGTCATGGACCTCAAAAGTGGAGCCCAACGCCCCCCAGCTAGGGAGAGAGGGTACACCCCACGTGCTGACCTGTGGTTTTTTTCTACGTGACCACAGGGAAGACATGAGAAGGTGGGATGGGAAACCCACTTCTGTCCTGGCAGCACGGGTGCGCCAACTCAGGGAGGGGAACACCAACAGAGGGAACTCCACTAAAGTGAAGGTAGCCTCAGCCTCCCATGACCAAGGTGCAGGGTATTACAGAAGGGAGGATGATCTGTCAGATCCCCTTGAAGGAACCTCTAGTATGTATGCCCAGGAGAGAAATAATAACCAGGGCTAGAGGGGCCCTGCCTCTAGCCAGGGAGAGGCACAGGAAAACCGGATCGTTTGGACGGTGTGGATCCGATGGCCTGGCACATCAGAGCCACAGGAACACAAAGCATTGGTTGACACTGGTTCACAGTGTACATTAATACCATCGGGACATGTCGGGAAGGAACCTGTTTCAATTGCTGGGGTTACGGGGGGATCTCAGGAATTGACTTTGCTGGAGGCTGAGGTGAGCCTGACTGGGAAAGAGTGGCAGAAACATCCAATTGTGACTGGCCCAGAGGCACCATGTATCCTAGGCATAGACTTCCTCAGGAACGGCTATTACAAAGACCCAAAGGGACTCAGGTGGGCTTTTGGAATAGCTGCTGGGGCGGCAGAGGGCATTAAGCAGTTGAACACCCTGCCTGGGCTATCAGAAAACCCATCTGCAGTGGGACTCCTCAGGGTGAAAGAGCAACAGGTGCCAATTGCTACCTCAACAGTGCACCACCGGCAGTACCGGACGAATCGAGATGCTGTGATCCCCATACACAAGATGATCCGTGAGCTGGAGAGCCAAGGGGTGGTCAGAAAAACCCACTCACCCTTCAGCAGCCCCATCTGGCCTGTGCGTAAATCTGAAGGAGAATGGAGACTGACAGTGGACTATCGTGCATTGAATGAGGTGACTCCACCGCTGAGCGCTGCTGTGCCGGACATGCTGGAACTGCAGTACGAGCTGGAGTCCAAGGCAGCCAAGTGGTACGCCACCATTGACATCGCCAATGCATTCTTCTCCATTCCTCTGGCAGCAGAGTGCAGGCCTCAGTTCGCTTTCACCTGGAGGGGTGTGCAATACACGTGGAACCGACTGCCCCAGGGGCGGAAACACAGCCCCACCATCTGTCATGGATTGATCCAGGCTACACTGGAGAAGGGTGGAGCTCCAGAACATCTGCAGTACATTGATGACTTCATTGTATTGGGACACGGCAATGGAGGTATTTCAGAGAGGAGAAAAGATCATTGAGATTCTGCTGGGAGCCGGCTTCGCCATTAAAAAGAGCAAAGTCAAAGGGCCTGCCCAAGAGATCCAGTTCCTGGGAGTAAAGTGGCAAGATGGACGGCGCCAGATCCCCAGTGAGGTCATCAATAAGATCACTGCAATGTCTCCACCAACCAGCAAGAAGGAAACACAAGCTTTTCTAGGTACCATAGGCTTTTGGAGAATGCACATTCCTGAGTACAGCCAGATTGTGAGCCCTCTTTACCTGGTCACCCGCAAGAAGAACGATTTCCACTGGGGCCCTGAGCAGCAGCAAGCCTTTGCCCAGATCAAGCAGGAGATCGCTCATGCAGTAGCCCTTGGCCCAGTCAGGACAGGACCAGATGTGAAGAACGTGCTCTACTCTGCAGCCGGGAACCATGGTCTGTCCTGGAGCCTGTGGCAGAAGGTGCCTGGGGAGACACGAGGCCGACCACTGGGATTCTGGAGTCGAAGCTACAGAGGGTCCGAGGCCAACTACACTCCAACGGAGAGGGAGATCTTGGCCACTTATGAAGGGGTCCCAGCTGCCTCAGAGGTGGTTGGCACGGAAACACAACTCCTCCTGGCACCCTGACTGCCAGTGCTGGGGTGGATGTTTAAAGGAAAGGTTCCCTCAACCCACCATGCCACTGACGCCACATGGAGTAAATGGATTGCCCTCATCACACAACGCGCCTGTATTGGAAACCCGAATCGCCCTGGGATTTTGGATATAATTACCAACTGGCCAGAAGGGGAAGACTTTGGTCTTGCCGACGAAGAGGAACAGGAACAAGTGACCCGGCTCGAAGAAGCCCCACCGTATAACCAACTGCCAGCAGATGAAACATGATATGCTCTTTTCATTGATGGTTCCTGCCGCATCGTGGGGATGAACCGCAAGTGGAAAGCAGCCGTATGGAGCCCCACACGACAGGTTGCACAAGCTACCGAAGGAGAAGGTGGATCGAGTCAACTTGCTGAACTCAAAGCTGTTCAGCTGGCCCTGGACATTGCTGAAAGAGAGAAGTGGCCAAAACTCTACCTTTACACTGATTCATGGATGGTAGCCAATGCTCTGTGGGATTGGCTGGAAAGGTGGAAAAAGGCTGACTGGCAACATAGGGGAAAACCAATCTGGGCTGCCAATGAATGGAAAGACATTGCCACCCGGATAGAGAAGCTGCCTGTGAAAGTCCGTCAGGTAGATGCCCATGTCCCCAAGAGTCAGGCTAATGAGGAACACCGACACAATGAGCAGGTAGATCAGGTGGCACAGATAGAGGTGTCGAAGATAGATTTAGACTGGCAGCACAAGGAGAGTTGTTCCTGGCTCGATGGGCCCATGATGCCTCAGGTCATCAGGGCAGAGATGCTACATATAAGTGGGCACGAGACCGAGGGGTGGATCTAACCTTGGACAGTATTTCTCAAGTTATCCATGACTCTGAGATGTGC
The DNA here is from genome assembly GCA_037013685.1 of Acridotheres tristis. Lineage (NCBI taxonomy): Eukaryota > Metazoa > Chordata > Aves > Passeriformes > Sturnidae > Acridotheres > Acridotheres tristis. The sequence continues at coordinate 24,495,098 of CM072885.1, read as the reverse complement.
GCTGCCATCAAGCAAGCCAAGAGGGTGAAGCCCCTCTGGTATGGGGGGCGACGGGCCAAATATAAGTATGGAGAGGCCTGGCAGATTGACTACATCACACTGCCTCAAACTCGCCAGGGCAAGCGCTATGTACTGACCATGGTGGAAGCCACCAGTGGATGGTTGGAGACCAACCTTGTGCCTCATGCCACTGCTCGGAACACCATCCTGGGCCTGGAAAACAAGTTCTTTGGAGGCATGGTACCCCTGAGAGAATTGAGTCAGACAATGGGACTCATTTCAAGAACAGCCTCATAAACACCTGGGCTAGAGATCACAGCATTGAGTGGGTGTACCATATCCCCTACCACGCACCAGCTGCAGGGAAAGTTAATGGTGCAATGGCCTGCTTAAAACCACCTTGAAGGCACTGGGTGGGGGAACTTTCAAGAACTGGGAGATTAATCTACCAAAGGCCACCTGGTTAGTGAATACCCGAGGTTCCACTAACCAAGCAGGCTCTGACCAATCTGAGCCCTTGGGAATATCAGATGGAGATAAGGTTCCAGTGGTACACATGACAGGTATGCTAGGAAAAACTGTTTGGGTGAATCCTGCCTCCAGCAAAGACAATCCCATCCATGGAGTTGTATTCACTCAAGGACCAGGTTGCACTTGGTGGGTGATGCAAAAGAATGGAGAGACCCGATGCATAACCCAAGGAGACCTTGTTTTAGGGTGAAATACCTATGGTACTGTGCCTATGTCTCTAACTGCATGTATGTATATATAATGTAACAGTTTAATTTGATATAGCATATTAGTATGGGAGAAATTCAGGGGTGGATAATGTTGGAGGTTGAATTGTTCCCTTTTCTTTCTGTGGAATTTTCTCCCATTGTTATGCTAAGTAATTGTGGCTACACCTTAAAACGACAGATAATGTTCTCTCGTAGGGGGGTGGGTGGAGGGGGAGGGGGGTGGGAACTGGAAAAGGAAAGGTGGACAGGGGTGTGGAGTGGGGGACTCCCTCTCGCTTGGCTCATGGAGTGGGAAGACAGTCCAGCCTCCGCTCTGGCATCTTCCCCTGCCATCCCAGCACTAAGATCCACGCTCCCTGCCTTTGGACATCGCTCTGCTGCTCTCCCATCTCACCCTACTATCTCCGGACACTCTGCTGAGCACCACGACCAACACCGTGAGGGGGAGTCACTTTCCCATCCCCGCTCACCTCTGGGCCTCCGCCGCCATCACTCCAGCCCTCTTCAACTGCGCGGGACCTGCCCTGCCCCCACAGCACCGGTAACTGAGCGCAGGGAGACGGCCTGAGGCCAAAAGGGACTGGAGTGGAGCTAGACTGTTCTGTTCTGTTGCCAATTTTTATAGCTGTTGTTGTTTTCTGCCTTGTTAAATACCAGTAAAGAACTGTTATTCTTATCCCCATATCTCCTGCCTGAAAGCATCTGATTTGGACCTAAAATAATTAAAAGGGAGGGGGTTGCACTCTGCATCGCAGAAAAGGGGCTCTTGCCTTTCCTTAGACCATACCTGTCTTTCAAACCAAGACAGTGAAATAGCCAGAGCCATCTAGATTGATCCGTACATACTGCTGTAAAACTAAAATACACAAGAGTGTGTTGCACTCTCCCTCTCACCAATGAAACCTGCTGTCTGAATGAAGAAGTGAAGACCACAAATATTTATTAGGAAACAGGCATCCCTGTTAAATTGACAGACTATGCTTATCACATCTTGAATATATCCAGCAGAGGCACACATCAAGGGATTGTTTGAATACATTGATTTCTGTCATAAATAACACTCATCAGTCCTATAATTCAATGAAAAAGGGTAGCTCACTAAGTAAATTCTTATAGCGATTATGGAAGGAGAGAAGAATACTTTCAAATGAACGTACTGCTGTATTTGCAACATATCCATCAAAGAAGTAATCCCTAATAAGACATTCTGTGTTTTTTGATGCACACTGCAAACAGCTGGGGTCACACAAAACACAGAAGGGTTGGAAGAGAGGTACAGAAATTGAACTAGAAAAATCAAAGGAAAAAGGGAAAGAAAGAAAGAAAGAAAGAAAGAAAGAAAGAAAGAAAGAAAGAAAGAAAGAAAGAAAGAAAGAAAGAAAGAAAGAAAGAAAGAAAGAAAGAAAGAAAGAAAGAAAGAAAGAAAGAAAGAAAGAAAGAAAGAAAGAAAGAAAGAAAGAAAGAAAGAAAGAAAGAAAGAAAGAAAGAAAGAAAGAAAGAGAGAAAGAAAGAGAGAGAGAGAAAGAAAGAAAGAAAGAAAGAAAGAAAGAAAGAAAGAAAGAAAGAAAGAAAGAAAGAGAAAGAAATATTTTGTTCAGCTTAATATTCTTTGCTGTATTCAATGTTAGAGTGCTTTTCAACAGGCACCGTAACACACTGTAATCACCCAGATCTGTGAACATTATGTGCTCCAGCTCAGCCGTGTTTACTGCATTTTGGTACACAACCACTTCAGACCATTAGCTCCTGCTTCTTCTTATTAAAATAACATCACTCACCCTCTCTGGGGAATAAACAGAAGAGTGCTTTCATTTGTTAAAAGAAATTTTGATTTACTGAAGTTGCAGGGCTGGGTTCAGAGCTCCTAACCAGACAGTCTGTCTCCAAGCGACAAGAGGGCAGCAAACCCCATTCCACATATTAGGAGGATGATAGCTGAGCTTCCTGGGAGCCAACAGATTTGCTGTGAGTCCAGTTCTGTTTATCTTGGCCCTTACCATAACCCTAAAGGATTTGTGAATTCTCCTTCACAGTGCTCAGTGATCAGAAAAAAAAAAAAAAAAAAGAAGTCTGTAATGGATTAGAACTGAATAAAAATAAGACCAAAATCAACACAAGTAGAATTTAATTTCTACCCTTTTGACCATGGATACCTTTCAGGTACCTTGGCATTACTAGTACAAATTAACCCATTATATTTTCCTGCTCATACTGAAACAATAAAATGGCAAAATAGGCATGCAGGATGAAAGTATCATATAAAGAATTTCTAAAAGATCATAAAAAGGTAATACAAGTGTTAAAATGAAGAAAAAATATTTAATTTTATCCATTGGTAGTTTTCTATACAATAGAACCCTGCAGACAAGCAATTGCACACCAGAATTAGGAAACAGAATTTCTTCCATTGCTATTCAAATGCTACCCCTAATACATACAACAAAAAAGAAGCCTCTTACTAAGAAAATGATGAGGTCTATTTTCTTCTTATTTGGATCCAAGTGGTCCCAAATTGGAGGGTAATGGTGGAGAATGCTGTTAACAGCCTTATTCAGGAATGAGGTTGGAGGCATGAAACCATCCAAATATTGCTGCTTCAAAATCTCCCATGTTTTCCCTTGGGTTATGTTGTCTTTCTTGTACTTGGTCTCTGCTTCGGCTCCAGATATCACTTCCCAAGCACTCAATCCCAGACTAAATTTATCATGCAATTTACAGTACCTGCATTGCCATTTCCATCATGGTTCTCTGGCACTCCTGAGGAAGTGTGCTCACTTGAGAAATGGGAATATTACTTGGCACTGTCATCAGATCTGATTGAGCTGGGCCACTCTGAGAGGCCAAATTCATATGAACAGATCAGTAAAGGTAAATCAACCTTGAGAAAACATCTTGTATGTAACCAAGCAGACAAATGTGATAACACAGCTCCTGTGAGAAAAGGTCTAGAGGACTCCTTCCCAATTCATCTCTCTTAAGAAAAAACAAGAGTGACAAAAAGCGTTTTAACAAGAGGATTGAGCATCTTGACAAAAGGTGGTGTCTGAGTTTTGTTATAAAGAGTTTAAAAGACATTGTTAAATTATTTTTTCCCTTATCTGTCATAAACAGATAAACCTCGAGTCCAAGGGTTAACTGTGTGAACACTGTAACTACTAAAAGGGAGTTAGACTACTGCTCTAGGAAATTAATCAGTTTGAAATCAAGTTCTTCAGACATGGTCTGAGCACTCATCATTACGAAAATTTCACATAGGCTGAAAGGAACAGGATGTCTTTCAACATATGGAAGTACGTCTTGCCTGCAACAGAGAATATTAAAGAAAATTCATTTTATGAAATGAAAAGCTTCTAGAAATCAAAGAAAAATCAACCTGATACTTGAGATTCCAGAGGAATCCAATAAAACAGTGATAATTACATCTGCTGTCCATTAGGCATCACTCAACTGTTATCTTCTGTTCTGGATCCACTGGAGCTGGCCAGAAATGCTACAAAACCAGCAACGGCGACTGTCTCTAGTTTTTTGGAATGACCAACCAAAGGAAAAATATAATTTGTGTTCTGCAGACAATCACAATTCTTGAACCTCAGTCTTCATTGCTTAGGATTATTTATTACTGGTAAATAATATCAGAATAGTGATATCAGAGGTAGTGATATCAGAGGACATGCCAGTCTTTAAGGTAAAGTGTGTGAGGATGTGTGAAGTGCTGATGCTTTATTTTGGAATTACACAGTTTTGGGAAGTGGGGAAATGGAAATGTTTGCACTTTGGCTGAGGTGAGCATCCCATAGAGAGCAGCACAGTCTCATTTCTGACTGGAAGTGACTACTGCAGAGTGTGTGTACTCACGTGGTTCCAGTGAATACTCAGTGTCACTAAAGCACATGTCCTGTGAGGAAGGCTGAGGGAACTGAGATCATTAGAGTGGAGAAATGAAATTTTTGGGAAGAAGTGATAGCAGTCTGCCAGTAAACTCAATACCATAAAAAAAGGGAGAACCAAGCTCTTTACTGAGATGCATACAAAAAGACTGAGAGGAAACGGTAATGAATTGAAACAGTGTTAATTATGTTTAGATAAAATGAAAAAAAACTACTCTGGGCATAATTAAGCACTGGAACAAGGCTATGTGATTGTGGGATCTCTCTCCTTGGAGGTTTACAAGACCTATCTGCATGAACCTATAAGCAACATAGTCTAAATTCAGCATTGGATCTGCTTTGAGCAGGGAATTTGACTAGAAACCTCATGAGGTCCTTTCCAGCCTAAATGGTTCTATAATTCCATAAATAATTTGCTCAAATTGCATTACGTTGTCAGAGGCACTTTAAAAAAACCTTGAGAAAGCTCACAAAAGCAGTTCTGCTGAAGAATTGGATATTAGAGAGTTTTTCCCTGGGGATGGAGCACATCTATAGGTTGGTGTATTTTTCTTCTTGCTGTTTTGATAGTTACTACTAAGTTAGACACATACTGTGAGGCTGAAGCTTATGGAATAGAAGCTGCTCTCAATTCAAGATAGCATTAAGATTTTGATCTTGATTGTCAGCTTTGGAACTGCAAAATAACATTGCTTATTAGAGCAGGTTGTGTTCAGTGAATATAAATTTCTTTGAGAACAGTCTAGTTCAAGCTGTAGAAGGATAAGGTCTTCAATTCACAGCACATATTTGTGTCTTACAAGACATTCTTTATTCTTCTGGTTTTGTCTGACTAAAAGACCACTCACATAGAGGCTAATGAGAGTCAGCATAGAGACACAAATTGTTTTCATTCCCTTTTCTTTTTCCCCCAAGTAATTTCTTCACATCATATTGTTTGTTGGCTTGTTTGGGTTTTTTAAATTCTTCCTTTTATAACAAGGATTTGACAAGGTCATAGAGTTTCCACTATTCTTCTTTGTAGCAGTTTCTAGGGTGGTCAACATAGTTCACTTCTCAGAGAGAAAATCAGGCAGTTTTTCCACTTGAATATGATACTCAAGATGCTGTTGTGTATAAAGTTGTTTTCCAGGGGTTAGGAAAAGTGCACTTGGTCATGAATGCTACAGCATAGCACACCTGTAACCTTGTAACTTCAGAATTTCCCATTTGAAGATATGATCCCTTAGCCCGAGCAATGTACAAATGCAAAGGTTAAGTTAAATTATCTTGGAAGAATGGATGAACCAGAATAGATATTTTTTCTGACCACAATTAATGTAGTGTTCCTTTTGTCGTGTCATTTTCTAGGAAATGTGATTTATTAAGCTTTCCACTTTGAAATCCAGGACTGACAGATTTTAATGGTGATTGCAAATGCAATTCTCTGATTTTGCTGCTCTGTTCTTTGGTCAAAATTTTAAGATAATGTGCTGCCAAGGTTTTTCCATCCTGATTTACTTTTCTCTCTCCTATTTCCTGTAAACTCTTAACAAGTGTGTCAGATGGAAACTATTATCTATGAAATTGACAAATTTTGTTGCACATTTTTTTATTTTATGTGTTTATATTCTACTGGAAATATTGATTTTGAGTGCTACAGTGACACAGAAAGCTTCATTTAAAGTCATTATCACATCTGTCTACGTTATAAATATGAGAAGTCCCTCTTCTCTAATATTTTTTTATTATTATTAGCATTGAGCCATTTTACCGAACCCATTCTAATATCACTTTTCCTGCCTGAGCTACAGCAGCAATCTTAGACACTTCTTTTTTTAATTTGATAAAATTTTGTTGAAAGTTTATTCTGATATCTGCATTAACATTTTCTGCTTAGCGTGAAATTCCATATGTGTTGACAAGCATTTTGGAAGCAGTGATTTTTCAGGGATCTCGTCAACACAAACACATATTTTATAGACACAATGCAGGCTGCTCTATTGATTCTGGGGACACTGTCAACAGTTAAGGTTAGGATGAAGCACATTCTTCAATGAGTGCATGTATTCAAGAAACATATATACAAAGGTTCACACAAAAAACATTCTTCCAAATGCTTCCTAGTGCTCAAAGACTGCTGATTCTAACTGAAAAATGAAATAGTATCTTCCTAATCCCTAGCATGTACTGAATTTACACTTTTCTGTTAAGCAGAATATGATCTCACTCAACTTAGGAATTCTTGTTCATTAGTACTTTCCTTTGATTTCACAAGCAGCTCATTTTCCTGTGCTGATTCTCACTGGATTTCATTTTGTGATTGAAAGCTGCCTCTAAGAACTGCATAAAGGGTACCAAAAAATGTGACCTACTAATATTTAAAGAGTCAGCTCTCCACAAGTGGAAAGACTCCTACAAATGGCATGCAACAGAGGCAGAGGAGGGTCCTGCTCATATTGGAAAGCTGCTATGGGGAAGAAAAACATGTGATTTGATAGGCAATGCTTGTAGACACAGCTATACAGAAAATACATGTTCTTGGGAGACATAAAATATTGATGCACAGAGGCAAAACCCATGGGCACACACTGCCATTTAAAGAGGAAGCCCTGGCAGAGAGATAACACAAAAAATATACAGAGCTTAAGACCCATATACATACCAATAACTCACCCCTCTGGGGTACAGCAAGGGAAATTTATCACTCTGGATAGCAATCAGGACAAAGATGGTTATCAAAAAACATCAATTTAGGGACACACTACCTACTCAGAAATCAGGCTGTTGAGGAGAAAGGTGCATAAAGGACATAGGTTTTAATTTCTACTGGTTCACACTGTGGGGGGGGAAGAAAATTAAATATGTAAGAGGAAAACACTTAAAAAATACAAGAAGAAACAGAGACCATTATCCCAGTGAGGAATAATAAAGCCTCTTGACGAAATTTGTTGCTGTCACATACAGCACAACCAGTTGCAACCCAGAGGCTCATTTGAGGTATACAAACAGCACATCACACTGACAGCTACTCATCCTCGAGGTAGATTTGGCTTGGGGTAGTGCTGCCTGAAACATCCTTCCAGTTATATCTTTTTATTTTTAGCAGTGCAAGACAGTTCACTTTATCATTTTAATCAAAGAGAACAGTCTGCGATGGGCAAGGGAATGCTTTCATCTAAGCCATTGATCACTTCATAGAACTGGCAGCATCTTTTCAGCCTCTCAGCCACTTCAGATTGCCCTTCTGACCCCCAAACATATGACATGAAACCAAGCAAGTCAACTGTAAAGACGATAAAACTTATTCATATGCTAGGAGTATTTAATTGCTTTTGCCTCTTTTAAAGATATTGGCCTTTTTTTTAAGGTGTTGATTCTTGGCGGGCAACTGAGGGTCTGCTCTAACAGTAGGATCAACTGTCAAGTGCCACCAGGTGACCCTGACATTAAGCTGTACTGTCTTTAACTTAACAGAAGATATTCCCACACACATCCCCAAATGAAAAAATGCTTATGGAAAAGTTCTTCCCTGAAATATGATAAAGATTGAAAATCTTTTTTTTTCCCTTTACTACATGAATCTTTTTCCTCCTGGGTTTTTACAGACAGCCCAACAGCCTCATGGAAGAAATCTCTACTCAAATAATTTCAGATTTGTTTGCATGTTTGGTTTTACTAGGGCTTTTAACACGCATGATGGAGCAATCAGACTTGAAACTCAATAGAAACATCTGCTGCTTCACTGCTCCACCTTGGGCAAAGAGAGAAAATTTCCGTATTTGGAATTCTCCTCTTGTAAAAAATGTAAGCACCAAAATTGAAGGACTGTAGGTTCAAAATGAATTATCAATCAGGAATCTGAGAGCATTAGATACAGGCAGTAACAATCTCACAGAAGCCAGAGGCTTGAGAGAAAGAGCTATTGAAAGCACACAGTTGCAAACATTGCAATGCTGTGTCAGACACAAAACATTTTCTTTTTTTTTTCCTCAAGGGATTTCTACAGGAAGGTAGGTAATGATATCCATCAGCTTTAGCGCAGAGCTAGGAACCAAATTTCTTACAAAAACTATAATTCCCCTGCTATGGCTTTTCCCTAAAATACATTTGAAATGAAGTAATTTAGCAGGGCAAATGAATGAAAAGATAAAAATGCCTGCCAGGAGTAGTAGACACAGGGATACAAGCTCTGACCTCACTTGTATATAGAGCATTCCAAGAACAGAGCACCCTCCTGTGACCCAGTTATTCTTCAGGCAGGGAGAATTTCTGTTCTTATAATGAAATACCTGTGTGTCTTTTGTTTAAGACATTTTCCTATCCTTTGCTCTCAGGGGAAAAAGAACCATATATAACTTTCCTCTTTTCCTAACCCTAGCTGAAGTTACTATTGATACCTTTCAAATCAAGAACTTCTGAGATTTCTAAAATTACTTCTGAAGCACAAATAGCTTTCCTCTAGGATGACTGGACTGCTCCCAGGACTCAGTGCTAGCATTGAGTTTTAAGACTTTTGACTAACTAGACAGAAATAAGATAGACATCTCCCTCTCCAAATGAAAGAAGCTGACTGCTGAATAAATCTGCCTACCAAGTGCTCAATACCCTGCCCTAACCTTTTTAGTCTTTAGCCAGAGAGACTAATGTTGCCTTTTAAATAACAACTAGAGTTGCATATCCCCCTCCCTTCTTTCTGAAAGCTCTGTTATATAAGGTAGCTTGGAAAAAGCTCTAGCAGGCAGAAATGCTTCCCCATCACCTTGTAGCCTGTGGAGAAACTATTTAGTAAATGACATCTGACCCAGGCTTCAATGTCTGAGGCATGGACCTGTCGTAACAGATCTACTCCAGATGGAGAACTGAGCAATAGACCTACCCCTTCCCACCTGGTTTGTTAAAAGTGTTTGCACACCAATACTGCAGCTAAACTGACATTAGTGGGAATAGCAACTATATGACACCTGGGTCACTCATGAGACAGTAACTTAAGACAAAGAATAACTAGGCCTTTGCCACAGCTTTAATTTATTACAAGATAGAAAGGTCCTATTCTAACCTGTGCTTCCAGTTTCAATCTGAAATACTGATCGTATTCTGAGGAGTCTGTGGGTTAAGGGTTGTCACCAAAGAAATGAGAAGCATGAAGAGAAAAAAGACTTGAAAACATGGGCCACTGAAGAGCAGAATAGGTAAAATATTTTCTTGTGCAGACAGTTGTTAACAAGAAGAATGAACTCATTGCCTAGGGGAAGACCCAATTCCCAGTATTTTTTACAGCTTTTAAGACACACTAGTAACAACAGTAGTGGCATTAGTAGCAGCAGTAGTAGTAGTAATAGTAGTAACCATTGTCTCTATATTGATGTTTTCCTTTTACTTGAAACTCTAAGTTCTCTGGTCACCTGTGCTACCTTTTATCCAAGCACACATGATCTTTCTTCACATGCCACCAACTTCACTGGCTTAGGGAACCAAGCACAGGGCCATTCCTTCAACACACCATAATTACAGCAGGGGTTTTCCAGGCAAGTATAAGACACGAAGGATGAAAGATGTGAGAGATGCCAGCTCTCTTGCTCAGTGTTTTGAGGAATAACGTGGTGAAATCTGCACTTCACCTTCTTCAGTCCAGCAGGACATGACTTTAGCAATGGCTTAGGCTCGTGCATTGCATGAACCCAAAGGTACTGGTGATACTGCACCACATCCTCTGTGACAGAGCCTCCCTCTAACAGCAGGTTGCCCACAGACCTGCAGGGTTCCTCTTCACACCAGCCCAATCTGTGGCAAGTCCTGAGCCCACTGTACAAAGTGAACTGCAATTTCCCCACAACCAACCAACAGGAGAACGAACTGATCCCACCTTCAAATCCTTATCTGCTGGAAGAGCCATTTTACTGTCTAAGCTCTAAAGAGATGCAAGGTGCCCAAACTTTACTGAAAAAAAGGAGAAAGTAGGGGTAGAGAGCCTGCATGCACATGTATGGTCTGAAACAAGGGCCTGTTTCCCATCTATTCAAAACTGAGGTAAGCTCCAGCATTCCTGGTAGAATTTCAGAGTAGCGACAAATATAGTAACTTAATTCCAGGAGTAAAGAATGCTGTGAATTGTGCATTAGCTTTCAATGCAAGCTGCTTAGAAGAGTTTTACCAGCCAAATCTGCCTTAGTCAGCTTTAGGTAATGTCCATTTAAAGTAGCCAGGGAGGAAGTAGAAAATCTATGTTCAAATAACAGGAGAACTACTGTGGAAAGTAGCCAGAAAAAATAATTCCAGCAAGGCTTAACCAGCAAAACAATCTGCAGTCTCAGATGATTTGCTTCTGAAAGTGGAAAAGTCTGGATTTTCCAGCAATGCTGTATGTGCTCTTGTGTTCTCACTAGAATTTTCCATGGTTATGTTTAAACATGGCAGGAAGAAACACACTTGTGCTTTTCAGTGAGAGCATTTCTGGCACGAGTGGCACAGGTACTCTTGGGTTTTGGTGATCTCGGACATAGGGGAAGGCTGTGTACGGAGGTTTTAAAGAGGGCGAGTTAAGTGATTACCTACTCATCCCTCAGAATTAGAGTTCTGATTTCGTGGTAATGTCACAATGCTGGGGAGTGATGATGTGCCATCTAGATCCACAAGGATGAGCAACACAATCACTACACCCACCACATCTTCACCTTCAGAGCTGCGTCATTTCACCAGCTCCATCAAAGAGCATTTGCCTTTGGCAAAGCTGTGCTGAGTGCTCCTGATTATTTTCTTGCCATTCACATATTTGGAAATAAACTCCAATAGAATGTACTCTGTGTTTCCTCCAGGGACTAAGATGAGGCTTCCTGACCTCAGAGATCCTAGTTTCTTTTCCAATTAAAAGGAAAACTGCAACTGAGCAAAAAAGGTACATTACAAGTTTGTGCTAGATTGAGACATAACAAGCCTAACTTCAACCTTCTGTTCCCAAGAGTTCTTCAAACACAATTAATCAAATCATATCAGCCTCCACAGGATTTCCAAATCATTGAAGCAAATGAGGTTCACAGGCAAGTCACATACTTCATTCTCCTCACGCCATTTTTAAGCTGGTGACTTCTGTATCTTATAGTTCCATAGCTTTAATCAGTTCAGCCACATAAACAGTATTTTCAACTATGATGGCACAAACTCAGCTACTACTGATGGTCTCAGGATGAAGAGCCATTGGAAAATTTTTATTTATGTAGGCTCTTCAGGAGTAGTGAAGATAAATACTACTAATAATATTATAGCAATATACTATTTTATACTCCATGCAATCAACTTCCTTGCTTCTTATTGCCTTTCCAGCCTAGTGGAGGAAAGTGTGAGGAAAGATCAGGACACTATCCCACCAGAAACTTTCCCTTGCTATTTAGAAACATATGCCAGACAGTACACAGCATGGAACTGAAATAGGTTCTTGGTCTGGGAAGCCACAAAGGGTTCCTCTGTTTCTTCTCTACAGCATTCCTGTCCTGTGCCTCTAAGGACAACCCAGAAGGTGCTCCTGACAGACAGGCTGACAAGAGATTAAGGCAGAAAGAATTCTTTTTTAGAACTGAAGCTGTAATATTCTGTATTTTGGAGATCAAGGAAGAGACAGCAACGGTAGTTACAATTCAAATCATACTGAAAGAGCCAAAAGCAATTTTCATTGGAGGGATTATTAGCAAGATTAATCACAAATAGATGTTAGGCTGCTCCTGATTTGGGTTCAGAGCCATGTTTATACACAAGTATGTGATAAACAAACCATAAACCGAAAAATGTAATATGATTTCTCAGAACATCTTTTGATGTTAGATACAGGCTGAAAAATAATCTTCACTTGTAAATCCATGTCACCAAGTTTATAAAATACAAAATAAGAAGATTCAGATAAAAATAAGAATCATAAAAGCAGACCAGCCAATAAAAATAAACTACTGCCCTGTGCCCATTGGTGCCAGTTTCACCACTTATCAGTGGGCAGTTAGCAAACAAACTTTAACAAAGAGGGAAAATCAGTCTTTGTATTGCTTTTCCATACTCTATAAATAATCAACATGAGGGAAAATTAATCAAGAAAATCACTACTGAAAACAAAGTAATAATCAAGGACCTTTGTATGAACAAAATCTTATGTCCCAGTAATGTCAAATCACAACATCTCTTAAGAATGATCTTAACTGTGACATGTCACTGAAAGAAACATTTTTTTGCTGTAACATTTCTTTACCAGGGATACTAATAGAGAAACTACAGCAGCTGTGTGTCCACCTCTTCCTCTGAAAGGACATTTTCATATCCTTCATACTGCAGCTGTTTTGTAACATGCACATGAGCCCAAAACAGATAAATTATTAATGACATAAACTGAAATTTATGACATTTGTTAGGGAATGTTTACAAAATTTTTAAAAATACAGATTATTTTGGGTTTGTAAATCTAGTATTAAGTCTTCAGGAAAACATTTAGCTAATAATCAGAATTTTCATATTTATGGGCACTGTGCTGAAAAGTACTGCCTCTTGGCACCAAAACAACCTGAAAATCTCTCTTTTATTTATTTATTTATGTGTTTGTTTGTACGATTGCTTGTTCTAAGATGCAGATTTCGCATTGTTTTGGTAAAAAATAAGCATGAAGATAGACAAATTTCTTTATTTACAGCGTAGAACATAAACTTCTCAGTAAATACTGCACGGAGCTGTCAGGACAATGTCCTCCATATACAGAAGGCAACTTGAAACAACAGTCCTTGAGTATGCTAGTGCTCATCACATCAATTTGGCAAAACTGGCTTGTAGTATGGGGATACTGAATTTTGAGCAGCCCAAATGGAAATGGCTCAGAGGAAACTCACTTTAATTCTCTCCTTCAAAGCTCTGTCCTCTTTTTGTCCAACAACTGGAAAAACAAGGGCCCCAAATCACTGGTGATTTTTTAAAAGCTTGTCCTCAGAAGCATGACAAATAAACCTTTAATGTCAGCAGGATTAAGTATTACACCACTCAAAAAAGGAAGGTATTTATTCACTAAAGAAGTGTTCACCTTCCTTTTGATTTTGAGCTATCAATACCAAATTTATTTCTTTATAGTCCATTGACTTGCCTGCGGATGACCTACTTTCCTTTGCCTCAGATAAATAAAAGGTTCCACAAATCAACTGAAACCTCTAACTTGACTGTCCATTTCCTTTTTTATTTAACAAACATCTTTTTGTTGACAGTGTTTGATGTGCGGCCAGCAGATTGAAAGAGCTCCAGTTTTGCAGATATAGTCCATTATTAACTTTTTGCATGCCAGTGGTTTTAATTTGCTGTCCTTTCTAGACTGCATATATAGGCAAGGCTGGCTACAGCAATCCACAGTGGATTAAATACTTCAAGTACATAATTGTCACCACAAACTTTTCCAAATGCATTGTGCATTTTTATCATCATCTACTTTGCAGTCATTACTGTACCACAGGAAATTTTCAACATAATTTACTTCCTTTGTTGTTAGATGCTGGTTCTTCTAATTAAGACAGAGAAGGGAAGGCAGTAGATTAAAATACTTTCAGTTGAAATTAAGATTCTTTAAGTGAAACATTTCAACTATTGAATAAATAAATTAATAAATTTAAACACAGTTGCAATAAAAATGAGCCTCTTGAAATTAGTCATAACTAGAAGCTGGCAAGCAGTTTATGCTAACAACATGCAATTAGCTGCAGGGATTTGACAACAGGCTTTTGCAGGAATTCTTATTGAGTCTGTTGTCTTTCTGATTAATGCTATTAACTCTTGCTTACATGTCTTCACTGATCCAGTTCTATTATTGGTCCACCTGGAAAAAAATAAAAGTTGGTCCTAAAATTGCTACTTCAGAGCCTGAATGTGGCATTCACACAGGATTTAAACAAATAGAACATAGCTGTGCTGCCATTTTTCAGATGGAGGATGACAAGAAAATTTCATGTCACAATCCAGTTTCTGGCTTCCCGCAGGCTCTGAACACATTGAGGCATGTATGTCTGTAGCCTGGAGCTCCCTGCACTCCTTCAGGTGCTGAATGTTTGAGCTGCTTCTGAGATGCATCATTTGCAGGGTTGAAGAGTAATGGGGCTCTGCAAGAACGAGGAATCTGCCCCATTACCTGTGATCAGCATGAATCTCACATAAGGGGAATAAAAGAAACTTTTCCCCTCTCTCATACAGATATCAAGAATCTGATCTTTGTCAGTATAAATATGCCACTCATCCACTACGACCTTGTGTTCTTATTATAGCAAATCCAGTTGGAAATTTAAGGAGGACCAGTGGTTAATCAGCAGTGACCTATGAAGAAACTGGTTTAGGGAACTTCTACAGCTATGTCAGCAATCTATATTTAATTTTATCTCTGCATTTATTTATTCTACTCACCTTTTCACACACTCATAAGATTAGAAATTGTTTATACTGATAAAAACATTAATTTGAAATTATCAGGGGGGAAAACAAAAAGGTGTTTGGACTTCTGAAAAATCAGCTTTAATATTTGGCAAGTGCCCTTAGCTAAGTGCTTTACCTAATCAATTTCAATATTTGCTTTTTGCTTTATATATAACAAAGCAATAGAGATAATTTGATTAAACATTAAAGGGATGTGCTCCTAGAGATCTGAATAGATAAAAGGGCCTAAGTCCACTTTTTTTTTTTAATTGGAAACCACCAAATTGCTTCAGGGGAGTCTTCGTAGCCCTCTGGAAATAAAAGCCTAAGAAAAGTCAAGTGCCTTACAAAATACTGGGTATCTGCTGCATTCTTTCCTCTGTCCTTTCAGTCTGCTGGGACAACAATGAAAGGGGAAAAACGGATCCAGATATCCACAGAAACCTGAGCTGCTGTAGAAGTGCTTCATTTTGTGTTTACAGAAAAAAATAAATGATACCAACTTCTTTCTTGCCAAGGGGGAAGCTGAAGTTAGAAAAGGAGAGATCTCTTGGGAGAATCTTGCTTCTTCACAACCTATCCCACAGCAAGTAGAACTCCTTTTGGGTCCTGACACCAAACTCAGAGAGTAATGGTTAAAAGGGACCGACAGTGAGAGGCTGCCCTGGGCTGCAGCCAGGGCATGCAGACATTCCCAGCCCTGCCAAGGTGCTGCAGCACCCAAGGGCTACAAATTCCCTCTTTGGGCTTTGGGCCAACAGAGCAAGCACAGGGAGGTGAGTGTGCTGAGCAGCAGGCACTCAGTGACCTCCCTGCGCTGCCCAGAGCAGAGCCTCTGCAGGCCGTGTAAGCAACAGAGCAGCTGCTCCAGGCTCCTGAGCTGTGTGCCCTCTGCACAGCATCAGCTCTGCTGACATGTGCTTCTGAGCAGCCTGGCCCCAGCCTGCTGCCTGGTTACCAGGAGGTGTTCGAAAGAGCATAACTTTGTTATCTTCAGTTGCTGTGCATGGAAAGTGTTTTACCATACATTCGGGCACCACTGCTCAGGTCTTGCTGACCTGTTCCGAGGACAGACACAGGGAGACAATCCCACTGCTATTAGAGCAGAAAACAAGTCCATTTTGGTACTGACAACACAGCTGAGGACTTCTTCACTATATTCTCATAGGTCTCCATGAGTTCTTTATGGCTATACGGTTTCTAAACTTTGTTCTGCACAGCTTTTTTAATTCCAGCAGGATACTGCCTGCAAAGCTCAATATGGACTAAGCAAGATATTCTGAACTTGCTCCACATTGTATTCTTGTCATAGATACACTGCATCAACACAAATACACTGATACAAAGCACAAACCCATTAATGCTTGAAGAGAATAAATGTTAAAAATTCTGTTTATCCCTGCTAGTGAAATTTGCTCTGAAATCCTTTCAGGTTTGCATTCAATATGATATTTATTTAAAAGGAACAGGAAGAAAAATAATAGAGGTAAGTGAAAATCCATCAAAAGGCATAATTTCTCTGCCAGGTGCAACAGAAAGGAAGATAAAACAGATAATAACACTGCTGGAACAGAATGCTGTTAAGGTTGACGGATGGGAAGAGCTGACAGCTCAGAGAGTCTGTGAGGGCAAGCTGTTGGATACTGTGTCAGACTAAGTAAATCTATACATCCTTGTTTCACCCCAGCACAGGTCTATCACAAATGATACAGTCCATCACTGTGTCTTGCACTGATTTTTTCAACTTTGAATGTGAACTAACAGCATATTAAAAAAAGGTGTCTGGGGAGCACCATTTCCTGCAGAATCACCGCAGGAGGTGAGGTACCATATTTGAGAAACTTGATTCCTGTTTGTCCCGCTATGATTTTAACACCAGTGAGAACCCATGTATCAACATAAATTATATTAATCAAGTTAATAGGATATAGCACTTGGCACCTTCGTCTTTGGGGATGATGTTAAGGAACATGGGAAATGGAAACTGTTGTAAGGAACAGTCCATGCATAGTATCTACTGAGAAATTTGGTGAAAGAAAAAGGAAAATAATTTGTGATGCTGCAAAGTGAACATAAAAAAATACGGCATTGAAAGTGTTGCACTTTATTGTTTTTTCTTGGTGGTTTTGAGGTTTTTTAAATTATCATTAAAAAGTAAACATTTTCAGGTAGCTGTGGGACTTAATTAAAAAAGCTAGTTTTCAGTTCCACAAACTCATTCAAAAACCTCAGATTTTCTCCTTAGATTAGAATGACTGTGACAATGTTAACATAGTTATCAGAGAGCACTTTTCACTTGAGTGTCATAAAACACTGAATAAAAGTAAAAAAAAAAAATTATGAGCAGTACCTCATACAGAGAGAATCTGAGGAACGGAGAGGCACAGTGATGTCTCAAAGGTAAAACCAAGTGCTCTAATACCTTCTCCAGCATTATACTCACTAACCCATGTGAGACTGTGGGGCTTTCTTTTCCCTTTTAACCCTTCCTTAAAATTTCAGACTTGCCAGTGAAGTTGTATTTGTGGCACCACCTCCAAGAAGGCTGCATGACTTCTCCTTATAGGACAATAATAGCTACGGGACTCACACAGTTGTCAGATTCTCAGGAGAGTAATTGCACTTCCATTTCCAGGATGTCCTCAGTCAGTTTGATCTCAAACAGAGTGGATAGAACCATTCTGGAGAGATTGCTGGGAATGCCTCTTGTACCCAGACTCCACTTCCAAAGAGGATTTAAAACAGGGGATTGAGCTTGGCTGGTTATTCTGTAACTAGAGGATGATGGGAAGGTGGGGAATTCTGCTGCTAAATTTTGTTATTCCTTTGGCTTATTCTGCTTGTTACCTTGTGAGTGCATCTACTGACCCATGGAGGACCACAAACAGCATACACCAGGCAAGTGAGAAAATACTTCATTTGCTTCATTTACTCTCCTCACATTCACAAGTGAAGTAGTCTTTTTGGAAGGTATTTCTGAACATCAAACTTTAGATTATGTACTGGTTTTACATACCTGTGTATGCATAACTTTAGATTGCTATAAAGGTTGGGTTTGAGTACTCTGAATGTAGCTGATTTTCTTTACGAGGAAGGAGGGAATTTAAACAAAAGTTTTCTGGGCCTTTCTGTAGCTGTCAGACTTGAGAAATGAAGAAAATGAAAAAGAAATGAAGTCTGAATCAATATCAGTGTTTTCATACTGCTATCATTTAAAAATAGATTTATTTTGACCCTTGAATTTTTCTCATGTAAAATGCCATAAACTTTTCCGTTCATCATCAGTGATGTCTCAAAAGATGATGCATAGATACTAAAATTTCTAGCAAATGCTCACTATTGCTCCACAGCACAAGACAAGCCTGCTGATAATTTTAGAAGTTTTAAAAGTATGGGTCTTACAGCCAGTGCTGGATCAGGAAAAAAAAGCCAGAAGTATCCTTGTCCCTTCTAGCGCTCCATGATCCGAAGGTACTGTAAGCCATCTCCAGGCAACTGTGAGCCATGTCCAGCTGGCCAGGGCCTGTGCAGCAATCCCACAATCATACAAAGGGATGGTCACAAATTTGCCAGTGTGGAATTCCCACGTGGGAATGCCTCCAAATGACTTTCGAGTGCCTCCAAAGACTGCATCTTCCAGAGACTAGGACAACCTTCAACATTACAGGCTATAATTAGGAATTCAATTTCCACAAGCTTTAGAACTTTAAAACTCCATTCCCAGGTTACCAGGAAACCTAGGAGCTCTGGATTTTCAGGCAAGGCAGATTCTCTTTAGAAGGCTTATTTGCTCCCCTAGCCTTCAGTGGCACCTAGTGGAAAAGAAGCAACTCGAAATGAAGAACAGCTGGGAGGGAAAATGCAATTATGCAATCTTTTTCCAGCTCCATCAAGCAACCTTCCTCCAATGCCTCTGAAGGAATAGGAACGTGGAGTGCCTGTATGAAAAAAGAACAAGATGTTGGTATAGAGCAGAACTCCTGGCCTGTTCTCTCAGGAGGGGCTTGCTTTTCAAAACAAGTTCAAAAGTTTGCACATGAAGGTGTAAAAAGAGCTTAATGCAGCATGATGACAAAGCCAGCAACCCTGAAAGAACAGATAGGGTGAAAAAGTGAACAAGTCACACTGGACAGATGAATGAAGTCTCTTTTTTTCTTTTTTTTCCCCTTTTCTGACCATGTTCCTGTAATTGACTAATACAGATAAGATTATAGGTTGTTCTAGGAGAACATATCCTTTGTTTCCTGGTAGCTCTGTGCCACATTACTATATTATTGGGGAGTCTATTTACAAACCTTGTAGCTACAGCTACTCTTCAGGGATGGGACTTCTAACTTTCCCTGCCCCTCCCCTCCCTCACCATTCTCAGCTGTTGGAGTTCCTGACACCTTGTGAAATTGGCACTGCCCATTTATGGTTTATTGTTTCAGATCATCTGTACTTCAAGTAGTACCTGAGGGGAACGGATAAGAAAGATTGAGAGAGGCTATTTACAAGAACATGTAGTGACAAGACAAGAGGAAATGGCTTCAAACTGAAATGGGGCATGGTTAGATTAGATAGAAGAAAAAAATTCTTTGAGAGTGGTGAGGCACTGGAACAGGTTGCTCAGAGAAGCTCTGGATGTCCCATTCCTGGAAGTTCAAGATTTGTTTGAATGCAGTTCTGAGCAACCTAGTCTAGTGAAAAGAGTCCCTGCCCAAAGCAGGGAAGCTGGAACAAGTTGTTCTTTAAGGTCCCTTCCAACCCAAACCATTCCATGATTCAATGATTCTAATTACCTGACTTGAATAAAAGTCCACAACCTTTTTCAGAGTGGTACTTGGGCTTGTAGATTCCATGTCTTGTTCACCATGGGAGAAATCTGTCCTTTAATGCTCATCCAAAAGTTGTCCCCACTGTCAGTGCCATACCACATGCCATAACTCTATTTGCTATTAGCGATCATAGAGTCACCTTTTCTATTTTTCCTCAAAACAGATGTGAAACTTCACCGGTGGCAAAGTGAGTTGGGCACTCAGCTTCCACCAAATTTCTAAATATTAGTGTACTTTTGCTTCTTCTTTTGCTGGTGGGAAAACCACTCTGCAGCTTAACTGGGGTGTTTGAGGAGTGCTCACATGTGTTAATACAAAGGTCTTTGATGAATGTTTATCTCTGTTTCTAGCCAGAACAGCTCATTCTCTATATCATACTTTCACTGCCTTTCTGGGAAACACTTGTTATTGTATTTCTATACTCCACCCATCCTCATTTCTGGTACTTGTGTATTCAGTTTTCCTTGATGCTGTCATCCCTGAACAGTTGAAAAATGCCAAGCTAAACAGTCCATCAGCGGGTTCCTTCTCCCTTTCCTCTTGAGCTACAAAACCAGACACTGGATTTGCTCTTGAAAGAACAGCACACTGCTCACTTCTGTGCTCACACCTCTTTGGCACAGTTTTCAAGAAAACAACTCATAGAATGCTAAATAGTGGACAGATTTTGAGAAGCTCCATTTCTCTCTGTCCTGTGGTTTTAGTATTTTTTTTTTTTTAATTTGTCTCCAAATACCAAGTGTGATGACTTCAGCATGTTGTGACTTTGCTGGGTAGGCGGTTTCTTTGTTTGTTCTACACATCCTCTCCATTCATCCAATTTGATATCTATTCATTCCATGATACTGAGGCCAAAAGACAAAAAATTTCAGACAGGCAATTTATCAACAGCTGCAGCTCCATCCTATAGAGCTACTGCATTCCCAGCAATACAGGTTTGTCCTGTCTGGGTACAGCTTGTCCTCGTAATGCCAAATATGACACTGCCAGAGTTTGCTTTTAGCATGGATCCTATGGCATCTCTCAAGTGAACTGCTTCAGTAGTAACCCACAGTATAATAAAAAAGGGATTAAGACAACTTTGATTGTTAGAAAACTACAGTACCTTAAACCTGATGGAAATAGTGAGTATTGCTTACTTTTTATTAGATGAGTTCAAACATTAGCCTGTTATGGAGAGAAGAAATTTGTAAATGGGTTTAACAGTAGATCCAACAAAGTATTTAATAGGTCCACCAAAGCCGGAACATCTCCCACTAACTTTATTTCATACTCTAGTGGGCTGTGATATGACTGACATCTCTACCGTACTCTATGTGCTGACTTGCTCTCTGTATTGGATTTTAAATGAAATGTCTTTTCCTGAGACCCTAGTCTTCCTAACAAATGGTCCTGCTTCTGCACTGCTTTGAAATGCATCATATTTTCACGTGAATATCAAATAGTGTTTTGTATTTTTCTACTGAGTAATTTCATTCCTCTAGCACATACACCATTTTCCCTAATATATGTTGCATTTATCTTATCTCTTCCTTCCCTTTTCCTTCTGTTAAGTGCTAACAATATTATGAAAGCTGAGAACTGATAGGTCTCATATCTGTTGATCTGATTACCTTTAATTTCAGAATAAGGTACCATAATTTCCTTTCCTCTCTTGGGCTGTGTATTACCCTCTAAAATCTATATTGCTTAAGTAACTTTAGAAAACATGTTTATACCTTATAATATTGCTTTGAGATTCTAGAGTATATAAAGCACTTAGCAGGGTGAAAGGACATGGCTGCAGTGCCATTTAGAATGCTTCTGGGATAGAAAAGCATTTCATTGTTTTTCTGTGTACTCTTTGCAATAACCAAGATCTTTTTCATCCTCTTGCACTTTTGGAGGTCACTAAAGTCATGCTTGAAACAACTAGTCTAAATTTACTTCCAGAGTAAATACTTCCAGAATTTCTTTAATTTAAATCTGACAGAAGATATTTATTCTAGTCATTGCTAGTAAGAAGCAATGTGAAGTAAGCTGTATGGAATCTGCAGAGTCCAGCTCCGTACACAAGTCCAGGAGCTTTTGTGAAAGGCAAGACCTTCACAGCATAAACTCTCCCACAAAGTGGATGATCCTGGTACTGCCTAGCGAATAGGGAAAAGACAGCATTTCCAGCCTTTTTACAAAAAAAAAGTTGAAGATAGAAGCACATTTAAATCCATGTAGGAATTATTCAGCCTAACTAATTCCATCTGCTTATTGATTTAAATGTGGCTGGCTTAGTATGCATCTCTTGGGGAACTTTCACTATGTGACTAGTTTTAGAAACCAGTGCAGCAGTAACACAGGTGAGAGTGAAAAAAGTTTGTAATGACATCAGGTTGATAGGTAGAAATCTTGTTTGGTTCATGCCTATGCTTAGGTCAGAGTTACTGCTATGAAATCTTATTTTCATAACTTCTTTTAAAAATCCAGGGATGATAAAATTAATCTAGAAAACAAAGCTCTTTGGCAAATGAAGTTCCCACCTATCAAAATAATGTGTGTCTGTTCAGGGTTTATAAGCCTAATTTTCCCCCAATAGCTGCAGAATCGTCAATTGCTATTTTTAGATTTTGTGGCTAGCCAAGGGAAAAACAGAAATATGCAATTGGAATGAAACAGCCTACCTGAGCCTAGGCTCGCTCTTTAGATGCACACACTGGTGCTGTGCCAGGTGTGGGAACTGCCCCAGGATAAGATTTCCCAGAGGCAGAACCTTAAGAGCTAGTGGCTCTTCAATGTGGCCTATGGCTAAAGTTGGGTAAAACAGGAAAGGGAGGCTCTCAGCTTCTGAGGTTCCAAAGAGCTTACAGAGGTTGGACGGCTCAGAGGCAAAAAGCCCTGAACACTGCTGTGCTCAGGATTAAATACGGGGGCAGACCAGGGGGTGGGTACAAACAATTGACCAATAAAGAGTCCTTAGGGGAGGAGTGGAGGGCAGGGTCTTGCAGGGTTACAACCAATGAGGGAAGCAGGGGGAGGAGAAAGAGTCACATAGGCCAATGGGGCATCGAGTACTAGGGCATTTCCAAAGGAGGGGAACAACTAGGGATTGGCCCAGGGTAAGACTGACAAGGAAGAGGCTGGAACAAGGGGAGGAGTTACAATGATGGACAGGGAAGGGACTGGAGAAAGGGGCAGGATTTAAAATTATAGACAAGGGGCAGGGAATGCTAAGCAAGGTAGTTTTAGGGATGGCTACAACTTGGGGACAAACCAGCTGGGGAAAACATAGGGATACATAGGAGCAAACCATTTTAACAATAAAATAAAATAAAATAAATAAAATAAAATAAAATAAAATAAAATAAAATAAAATAAAATAAAATAAAATAAAATAAAATAAAATAAAATAAAATAAAATAAAATAAAATAAAATAAAACAAAACAAAACAAACATGCGCCAAAACTCTGGATCACTGCATGTGTATCATTAACTAGAAAAGCTTGTTTTCAAAGAACATTTGCCATGTCTTTTCCAGATTCTCCTTCTACCATCTGTAATATCCTCCTTGGTCTTTTCTATCTGCTGATGAACTGGGTATTCTCCAAGAGCTTTATCCTAGCAGGGACTAGTACTCCTCAAGAAATGTGGGTAGTTATCACAGATAGTTGATTCTCTCTGGAGCCCAGTCAGCCAGAGACACTATCTGTCTTCCAGGGACTCTCAGCATTTCACAGGATGAGCTTGGAGCTGGAGGATTATAAAAGTCAATGCTGACTCCTAATGTCTTTCCTCATTAACACAAGGAGAAAAATGAAAGATACAGCACCACACTACAGTGAATGTAGCATGTGTTTGCATCCAGATCTGAAGATATGAGGCAAATTTAAGTGACAAAAAAAAAATCCTTAAAATAGTCCCCAGTAAAGGCTCAGTACTTTTGTGGTAAAGCCAACCTTGATACCGGGGATAGACATTGAAAGTGAGAAACAAACTGGTATTACCTTTTTGCATAGAAATTATAGCAGATAGATTGTCCCTGACAGCATCACAGAAGGTGGGAGCATGAGGACATGCTAGGAGAGCTGGCACTGGTGATTTCTTCTGCCTAGTCTCCTAGTCCTGCTCGCTAAAACCCTCTCCCTCCCACATCTTGTCCACACTGGGTAAATGAGCCCCATTTTTGCTTGTGGCAGGTGACATATGCTAGTCAATCTTCAATGCCGTGTGCTCTAGGTACACCCAGATGGTTGTTGAGTCCAAGCTCACAGACCACCAGGGAACTGCTTGGGGATGAGGCAGGTCCAAGGCTAACCCAGGAAGTCAATTTGCAAGCTGGGACTTTGGTCAAGGGAATCAGTTGGCGGCAACAGGCATGGCTAAGCTGGAAAGCCGGACTGTCCCCAGCATGACTTGGACAGAGGCTAAAGGACTAGTCCCCGTGAGCAGCAACAAAGCCCTTGAAGAAATTCTCTACTAGCATCCAGCTATATTGTTGCCATCTAATCATGGAAAAGGTGCTAATTGTCAGCTGATAATGAAAATGTAACACAAAAGCATTGTAGCAGATCTCTGAAGCGGCTTGGCAGTCAGCCTTTGTCTGTGGTGAAAGATGTAAATTCAATACTCACATCAAAGAATGCAGTCATGCACACAGACAACTAAACAAGCATTGAGCACCTACTGACCATTCACATATTTCATGTCACGGGAAATACCAGAATGGAGAGGAAGGGTGGTTGGATGGCTACATGAAAATGTTTGTATCCTACCTGGACCTTCTCTGAACCCAAATTCACAGCTGGCTTTGGCCATAAACACAATTATAAACATAATTTATAGAAGCATTATAATTAATAATTTAAATTTTAATATATTTATTTAAATAAACATAATTTATAAAAACATTTAATCATGTAAGTATGCATTAATAAAATTTGCAGTGAGGCTTAATCAGCTCCTTAAAATTTAGGGATATATTTGTGTGTCGTCGTGAATTGAGATAGATTTGGGGGCCACATAGATCTTCTCCACAGCTGGGGTCACAGAGGCCATAAAGCAGCAATGATGATGTTTATCCTTTCCTGACATATGCCTCCCAGAATCTCACTGCCTGCTTTCCATCATCAGGGCATAGACTATCACTCCCTGTATGTGTGTCTATATATATACACTGAAATATAGATAGATAAATATAGAAAGGGGCAGAGCTGTAATTTGGCTGCTCCGGCAATAGAAACTATAATGTCGTAACCCTTGATTTTGGTACTTACTTATGTATGTGTGTGTATAAAAAAAAATAAAAAAAAAAATACAAAAATAAATACATTCTGCCACTTAATCTTACAGTGCCTTACATCTTCATTATACATATGAGCGGGGAAGGAAGGTGTCCTGGGTTAGGGCAAATTTGGGAGGACAAACACTTCCACAAAGCAATAATAGAAAGGATTTTGAGCAAGACATGGTGGGCAGATTCCTCCTGCTGCAATACAAGTTAGGAAAACCTCATTCTTTTGTTCTCTTACAAACTAGAAAATAGTCAGTTTAGAAGTTATTTCTTTGTTTGTTTTTGTTTTCTGCTTGAGCAGAAGAAAATACTGAATTTTCTCTGCAAGCCTGCTAGGATATGAGGCTACCGCAGGACCACAGGCATATTTAACTTGGTTTGAGCTGACCAGCCATGCCCCAACCTGTCACACTCTAACAAGGATAAAGTAAAACTTGTAGCCTCAGCAGGAGACATTTTCAAGCTTTGTAGATGTGGACATTGCAGCATAACAACACTTTGTTATAGATAACTCCCAAAGAGGGAAGTATCATATAAAGCAAATATTTTTGCAGCTTGTAGCAACTGTATGTGGTGGCTGTCACTTATAATGTACCAAAATTCCTCATCGAGTATGTTTCATATGAAATTTTTATGAAACATTTGTTACTTAAAAACACCTCTCCTGCAGCTGAACATAGGAACTACAGGACTCTCACAAAAGTGTGTATTACAGATAATGTGATGATACTTGGCAAGTGTCTCTTCCTCACCCTGGAAAAGTCAGAGTCTGAAGTCTGGGAATAGTCTTGTACTGAAATCCAGTGAAAGGCATTAGAACTCAAAACATAACCAAACCAATATTCTTCAAAAAGCAATGAAAATACAGGGGTCAGTAAACTTATCTGGACTGCTAAATCCAAACCACAGCACTCTTCTGCATAACCACTAAAAGCACCCAAAGCAGAGGGCCTGCAAGGATGGTGTTTCACATTTGTATTTCAATTTACCCTTCACTGTACTCAAAAAAACAATAGAGGTCCTTTTGTGAAAAGCTGAGCACAGCTCTTGTCAGCTGATGGGAAATGCACATGGAGAGATTTATGTGGCAGAGCTTCTGGCTGTGAATCATGAAAATCCAAGAGGATTAGTGCCTCAGACTGAGAATTGTGCACAGAAGTGGTCTTGGTCCTGGATGGGAGAGTCCAGCAATTACTCACTCTTGCTCTGTTTTCTGGACACTGCATATAAACAGGCAAAACAGCAAACAAACAAAATCAAACAAATAAAACAAAATCAGAAACTTTTTATAAGCAAGTAGACATGGTGTAGAATTAATGTACTGTGCCCTAATACTCCTTGATCATAAATCTAAATGCCAACTAAAGGGTATTGCTGTTCTGGATCAAAACAAATTATATTTAGATAAAAGGCACCAAGGTAGACAGATCCACTGTATTTGTGGTTGAGAAGCCCATTTCTAGCCTCCAATTTAAATGGAATTGGAACCATTTAATCTGTTCCTTATACTGCCATCAGCCTGGGTTTCCAGAGGTATTTTCAGTAAGTATTAGTTTTCAGACACAGACATATCTATGATTTATTTACATGGGACTAAATCAGAAAAAATTTAGTTCAAAACAAGGAAACAAACTCTGGTGTCCATGGAAATTTTGTTTTCAAAATAATTACAAAGTTTCAAGAGCCAGTTCATTTAAATGGCCAATTTGTCTTAGACAAATCTGGCTTTGCATAATATTAAGAGAATCATCTGAGTGAAAGTAAAATTGTTCTTCATAGTAAAGAGCCATCGAGCCATCATTTCCATTTCCTAAAAAGTAATTTAAGTATTTTTTACACTGTTATGACCAGACAAATATTACATCTGGATTTTAGGAAATATTGATATAAAAAAAAAACAATGCGGAAGCATATATTTTAGATCACTTCTAAGAGTAGTACACACAGTCCAGTTTCAGACATGGAGCACAAATGGGATGCAAGATGGGTTGTAAAGTAATTTTTGTTTCCTTATCATAAGAGGCTTTGCACAGTGCTCCCCATGGAAAGTGAGGGGCTGTGCCTTCTTTTGAGGAAATGAGCTACTGCCCAGTATCTTTTTCTTCTTCCTCAATTCACATCTGTGAGAATGTGCTGCTCTAATTTAGTGACTTCAGTGGAGATATTAGAAGAGAAGAAAACAATCATTATAAACCTCATTAAAATGACTCAGATCCTAACAGGTCTGGTAGTCATGAAAGTATAAAACAAATTAAGAGGAAAATGTTGTTAAAATTGAAGAAATCAAAATCATGCAACTTTCTATTTTTCCATCATATCGCAAGGATCATCCCCCATCTGACTCAGATCCCACCTATTTATAATACCTACCACAGCCATAAAAACAAATTTTCAAATTCTCCTTTGTGTCTCCTTTGCGACCTAAGGCAAACCCTTTTAAAATCTTCTC
The DNA here is from genome assembly GCA_037013685.1 of Acridotheres tristis. NCBI lineage: Eukaryota > Metazoa > Chordata > Aves > Passeriformes > Sturnidae > Acridotheres > Acridotheres tristis. Next base: position 24,467,552 of record CM072885.1, on the reverse strand, counting down.
AGTGTTCATCAGCTCTGATCAGAGAGGACAATGCTCAGAGATTGTTGGAGGCCTGTTGCTCCATGCTGTTAAGCAAAGCATCTCTACTCTTATAATACAGCAGTAATCTGTAAATAATAGCAATAATAATAAGAATGAGTTTAACTGGTTATGGCTGAAAATGAGGTAATTTCATCAAATTTACAGAAAAGTATTTGGGTTGTGATTTCATTTTTGTCCTATTTGATGAAAATACAACACTTGCTGAGTGTTGTTTTCACAGATAGCTGTCTGCTGAGGGCACAAAGATTCTTCTCCATAATTCTCTACACTTCATGTATGTCCCTAAGCCTGCAGCATACATAAATTATAACAATAATCTGTACTTATTTCATATTTTATTTAAAATACCTCATAATTAAATTATTTTTGAAGGTAATGTAGTCTTGTTGGGAGAGGATAAACATTTATTAATTTTATTAGAAGCTGATTAAATATTTACGAAAATGCACTTATGACAAAGCTAATTAGAAATGCTATTAAAAATCTTCAGATAGATGTTATGAAATATTTCAATTTCTGGAATAAAACATTTAAAACTGCATTTAAAAATTACTTTGATAAAAAATTGAAATTTTAATATCAAAGTAAAGCCTCCTGAATAATAAACACATTTTTCACAATCCTAATACATTTGTGAGCATTTTTCTGTAACAGCTTTGCAAACACTGACTTTCCATGATGCTGCAATTGTCATATTTTCTGTGGAAAATTTATAATGGTTTTATGTAGCCAATATTTTCATAACTGATTCAAACTGAGTTTGCTCAGGTGAAACTTAAATTCAGATCACAGAAGCACTTCTGTGAAGCCATGTCACAGACAGATCTAACCATGGACTAGAAACATTTACTGAGCCAAAATCAATTTTTCTCATTGTCTTGGTTTGAAAGACAGGTATTTGCTAAGAAAAAGCAAGTGCCCCTTGCCTGAGATGGAGAGTGCAACCTCCTCCCTTCCAATTATTATAATTTTGGAATCAGGCAAAAGATATGGGGATAAGAATAACTTCTTTACTAATATATCTAACAAGGCAAACAAAAGAAACAGCAGCTATAAAAACTGACAACAAACCAGAGCAGTATAGCTCAGTTCCAGTCCCTTTTGGCCAAGGCCTCTCTCCCTGCGCTCAGTTCCCGGTGCTGTGGGCAGGGCAGGGCCCGCGCAGCTGAAGGGGCTGGGGGATGGCGGCAGCGGCCCAGGGCTGAGAGGGATGGAGGAGCCGCTCCCCCCTCACGGTGTCGGTCGTGGTGCTCGGCACAGTGCCCGGAGGTAGGGTGAGGTGGGAAAGCAGCAGAGCAATGTCTGATGGCAGGGAATGTGGCTCCCAGCATTGGGATGGTGGGGAGGATGGTAGGTAGAAACACCGGCCACCTTCCTCCGACTCCATGAGCGAGCGAGAGAGCAGGAGAGCAGGCAGCTACCCCCACCTCTCCTTCTCTGGTGTTTCCCCTCTCCTCACCCCCCCCTTTGAGAGAAACTGTTACTAGCTAGGGTGTATCCACAAATACTTAGCACAACAATGGGAAAAATTCCACAGAAAGAAAAGGGAACAATTCAACCCCCAACACTCATGTTTGCTGCCTCTTAAATGTCTCAATGAGCATGAATACCTCCATTTCAAAGGTGGATTCCTTGGAAGATAGTGAATGCAAACATGAGCATCATTCCCATGCTCAGTCTTCTCTTCCCTCTCCCAGCAGCGTCAGAAGAGCATGATTGGTACTTGGGCTTCTGCATCACCAAGCAGCAGGACACAGTCATTTTTGGGCTGGAAGCTGTTGATGTTGTGTTCTGTTTTAAGAACGTTTACCTTTCTATATTCTTAAATGCTGATAAGTTACCTATCTGAGGGAATGATGTGTGTGTTCCAGGGTAGGGGAGTTGTGGAGTGCTGTTCCCTATTCCCCTTCCAGAATGATAGCCCTTCATTTAAACTTCTTCTGGTGCTTTGCATGAAGATGTGAAATTTTAATTCTTCCTGCTCCCATTTAGTGCATTGTACAGTTGAATAATCTCTTTTTTTTGCCTACAGGTGGTTTCATGAAGTCAACCTCATCATTTAGCAGTAAGGAAATGTGCCACATCACATAAAAATTAGTCACTGAGATGAGAGTAGGATGATTTTCCCAGATTCCTGGGTTATGGGTCAAAACAATCTTGTTTTGCAGCAATCTCAGAGTCCCTAATACAGATGATTTCTGAGGTCTTTTTGATGAGTGAGGAGCAGACAGAAAATTCCCTTATGTCACTTTGATTACTTTGTGAACTTTTTTTTGAAAATTGATTTCTTTGCTTTCAGGCATTGTTGCTATATCTTTAATCATGTGGTGTTTCATCTACAGTCTTTGAAGAACAATTATTTTATTTTATAAAGTGCATGGGAGTGTCAGATAAACCAGCACTCCCATGTGCACCCTTTTCTAAATCTCACCTAATCCCAGGGAAGCTGGGAGAAAAGGTGAATAGTTTTGGAAAACAGTGCAAAACATAGCCTGGCTAATTCAGAGAACAAGAAAGGGAAAATATACTTGGTTTGCCCATTTGAAATATGCCCTAACAACCATTTCATAGGGAGTTCCTTTGAAGATGACACTTGAAATTCGGCAGAGCTGCTTCCTTTTTTTCTCTTGCTCTCTTATGCATATGGCAGTGATATGCATCTTACATCTAGTTCCCAGGAAATTTCTTCTACATTTGGTTATAGGCTTTGAAAAGTCTCTCTGGGAACAGATATGATCCAAACTTGTTAAAAGCTCAGAGACCCTGTCTGCAGTGAAATGTTCCTGCCTGGGTCTACAGGGACAGAGCAGGGCTTTCTCTTCAGCATCTTCTCTTTCTTTCACAAGTGAGAGAGCTCAGTGGCAGAGCCTCAGAGAGACACTGCAGGACCCACGGCTGTTTTGAACTGTGATGCAGCTATCACTCCCTTTACTTTACTTTTTTTTCCTGCCAAGAGTGCAGAAAGCCATGAGAAGTTGAGTCTTTGTACCCAGGCTCCAGCCTCCTGAGTGCAGAGTAAATTCCTGTCTGGTCCTGTGTGTGACTTATGTTGGGCTGAACATAGACTAGAGAGCAGAAATCCCCCCCAGTGATGCCCAGGCCTTGCACAACAGTAGGAGCACAGTAGTGAGGAGGCTTGCAGGTGCAGAACAGGGCAGGGATGGAGAGAAATTGGGAAGAGATTGGGATTGTAAACAGGAGGCAGAAGGCAGCAGAAGAGGAGGAAGAATTGAACAACAGAGATGTGGAACTGCAGGAGAAAACCATAAAGAGGAGATGAAAGAGAGGGGCAAAGAAGCAGCAGAGGTAGATGAGAGCACAGTAGAAATGGAGGAAGGCTGTTGACTTAGGGACTGAAGAATTTGCAGCCACTGGTGAATCCCATCCTGCAGAACCTGGAGCTGAACTCCAATAGCTGTGTGGAAAAAAAGAAAAGTTCACATATAATTTTTCCTACCCCTTATTTTATAACTAAACAAGCATGCTGCCTGGGTAATTCAAGAATGGTCCCTTATAGAAAAGGAGTTACACAGATGAATAGGGTGAAGATATGGATTATGTGACAATTCTGAACTGTGGCTACCAGAGCTGATAAGAGAGAAAGAGGAGCATAAGTATAGGAAAAAAAAAAAGAAATAAAAAGAAGATAGAGAACAATAAACTTAATGGAATAGAAATACTGTGAAGATAAGAAGAATGAAACTGGGAGATGAAAGAAAGGAAGATAACAATGAAGGAAGATGCTAGAATAACATTTCCCAAAATTTCTGAGAGCATGAATGTTTGGTCTCATCTGTCTCTGTATGACCTTCAGTGGGTCCAGACACCTGGTAAAACATTTTTGGTGTTGTAAAGGCAGAAAGGATCTTCATTAATGAATTTATTAGTCATACAGGTACATAACTGTACAAAAAAAGTAGTAATAAGAGTAAAAGGAATATAAATAGGCAAAAAAATCTCAGGCATGGAAGACTCAAGCTACTTGCCTGAAGAGCTGAAGAATGCACCTAGTTCAGCTCCAGAGTACTAAATCTGCTGGTGTAAAATGAATTAATTACACCAAGGGCTCCCTATCCCTAATTTTGTCTCTACCATACAAGATCACTGCCTAATCCTGCTCTGGGAGAGCAAACCCAATCCTCACTTCATCAATATTCGTACAGTGAGATGACTTCTGATGCACAGCATTTGACTTTAAAATAGGCCTTCAGTATGACTGGAAAACTCCTGTGAGCCTCCTATAAAATATGACCTCTTTGTACCACAGTGGCCTTTTTTGTGTTTAAAGACCCAAAATTTCTGAGATGAGAAACATTTACACACCTGTGTGCTGCTGCTTTTAGCCTATGAACTGTGATGGGGTTTTGCTCAGTAATAGAAAAGGACAGGAGCCAGGACCTTGGAGTGATAACCCTTTACTTCATGGTAGGGGACCCTCAATGAAAGGAAGGGTTTGGACTTAAATTTATGCTTCTGGTCATAACTATGTATGAAAATTCTTGGACTTCATTAAAATTGTAAAACAACCACTTGATTTTTCTGATAACAAAAACTCAGAGCTGCAACCAATTAAAATAACACAAATAATGAAACAGAAATATGCTAATTGTATGTCATAAAATTGCCTGTCTCCAGATGCATTTTATGTTGCCTATTTCCTCTCTATAAAAATGTACATATTTATCTCTTTTCACTAAGCACAAAATGAAAAACAAACATTATGCTTATCTAGAAATAAATATTAAAACTAGGTATCAGATTTATTGGATGCAAATTTATTTATCATTTTCATCTCAAGGGACTTTTAAATGAAGGGAAATTCAACCAAGAGTCAGTGAAGGCAAAAGTATCATTGATCAGCTGAGCTTTCCATGGGTCTCCAACCTTGATCCTAATATCTGTGTACCCCCCTAGGCATTTGTATGTCTAGCAGCACACTATTATGACAAAGAATATTGGTTTATTTTCACATTAGAAAAAACAGAGTAAATACTGTCCACTGAATTTTTTCAACATTTTTCAGCTGTTGAGGAGAGAGAAATATAAAAGGTGTCTGTATGACATTAGGACAGGGAACATTATGCAAAAAGGAAAAGGAAACTCCCATCCTGTGTTTTACAGTCAATACCAATTACTAAAATTAAAACCTAGACTGTAGGTTTTGGCACTTTGTTTTTCCCTCTCCTCATAACTCTTTAATTTTGGTAGCAGAACAACATTGTATGTTAAGAGCAGGCTCAAGGCCAAAGTTTCTGACTTTCCATATGGCTGAAATGCTGCTGGAGCTGGCTGTGGGCGACCTGTCGGGAACATCTGTGGGGTGTCCTGGGGGACTTCCACATACCTATGACTCAGAGCTGCCAAGTGGCTGTGAGTGAAACACAGACCTTTAATTTTAGAAGTATTAGACTAGAGCCATAATAATAATGCATTGATTGATACCTGCTGCTGTTTCTGCATCGACTGCAGTGGAAGATGATGACTCAGGAAAAAAAAATTGAAAAATAAAAAGCATAAACTTCTACTTTATACCTATCATGACATCAGTATTTCAGAAGTACTGACTAAATTGCTCAGATGGATTGCTCCTGGGCTGAGTCAGGCTTATAGCTAACTTTTTATAATTAAATCCTTTATTCTAAATGTGCAGCAAACCAATTCAGTCATGTTGAGGAGGGGAAGTCAGGTGTGTCTGTAACTCACTCTCATTCTTGCAGTATTTAAGCCTAGGTGTATATCTTGGACTATTATTTACAGGTCTGTTTCTTTACTGCAGTTGGCAGATCCCACACCATGACTTCCTCACATTACTTCCCAGGAACCCATCTATTTAGTGTAGAAATTCAAACTGATCAGTTAGGGAGTCTCTAATACAGAGGATCATAGGTAAGCCAGGATAGAAAGAGTTCTTGAGAGCTCAGGGATGATGGAGGACTTCTTGAGAACAGAGTTTAGGAATAAAGAGAAGGTAGGTGGGTCCTTGCCCTTGCAGCTACTCGCTAAGCAATTTACATCCAACATCCTTTCTACCTTGTCTTCCTGCAAACCCAAATTTCTTGTTGCTCCATACGTGAAATAAGCTTGTTTGCTGCTGCATACACCACTAAGGCCATGGCAGAAAATGAACAGCCTCTGATGACAGCACAGGAACTAATTGAACTGTTATCACTGAGCATCTCAGCCCATTCTTGCCTCGATTTAAATCAGCGCGTTGCAGCCGGGTAATTGAAATGCAGATTATCGAAAGGCTGCCCCCTTTGTGTATATGCATTGCTGAATCGCATAAAAATACAAAGCAGCTGCCATTGCCACTGCGGTGGGAACTGCACTTGCTAAAGCTTTATGGAGAACACAAAAATCAGAAATCTTTTTGTCTCCTCCATCCATAAAATATTGTATTGCACAAGACATGGTGACAGGGAGGAAATCTCTGCAAGATCCCATATTAGTCCAATTCTGCTATTTTATCCACCAGAAGAATCTCCTCATAAAAGCTGTCACGTGAGCCAAAGCAGGCAACTGACTGCCCAAAGTGGCTTTTGTCCATGCTTGCATTGATCCTTAAGTAGCAGAGAAGGTCATATACTGGTTTTGTTTCTGCAGACCAGCTTCTAGACAGTGCTGGTAAGAAGGTCAAGTAAATAAGTGTTGCATTTGTAGCATTTATTTCCTAGAAGTCCTGAAAAAGATGTTGTTATTTTCTCAAAACAGGTGGCAGCCTAAAGGGTAGAAAACTGAATCCCTGGCCAATCTTGCATTTCTAAGCCATCAGGACAGGACTGTGCAACCAGAGATGTGGAAACCCCAGCAACTCCTGGTGTCAGTCATCCCTGGCAGAGAGATCCTACCAATGGAAACAGTGAACTGCTGTTTTGGCTTTGGACAGGAGAGACAAAATGAAGTGTTTTAACTCTTTTCTCTTATGAAACCTGAAAAAAGGTACTAAGAGCGAAAAACTCAGTGCAGGAAATTACAGCTCTGTTTCTTTGAAAATCCAGCAGAGCCTGCTCCTAAAACATCTGACCCTATAGTGCTTAAGAGGTGTTGGAAAGTGTCCATGAAACAGGAGGAAATTGGAAGATCAAGATCAAAGTCAGACCTGTGGCACAGATGTGTTAACAAAAACAGTCTTTCTTGGCTATAATTCAAAATTTTATATTCAGTCATATTGACCCTTAAATGATAATTTTAACTTCTTTAGCATGCAAATATTATTTTCATAGACTTTTCAGTCAACTTTTTAAATTTTTACAACAAGTCATTAAGTAGAAGGCTTTAAAAATAGCAAGTGGTATAAATTTTTAATAGCACTAATAAGCTGTAGCTAAATATAAGCTAATAAATCTGTTATTATTTATTGCCTTTTATTTCCATGCAAAGGCCCCTGTCCTGTAACTGCCTCTAGAGGTGTATTAAGTCAATCTGAGGTCTTAGGTACAGCACCAAGCTGGATGTGGTCCTACCTAACTCTAACATTTCTGAGTTCAGCTGAGCTCATAGACTGTCATTTCTAGATAGTTATTAAGTCATTGCCTTGAATTTAGAATGAAAATAACATCATCAATAAAAACAGGAGAGCGAAAAATCAGTACTTACAATTATTAATATTAATTTTAAAATGAAACCTCAGACTAGACTTAAACTTTGGAACATTTATCTTGATAGGTCTCCTTCAAAGGGTATCTCTATGGACTAAAGAACTGGTAAAAGAGCCACAAGGAGGAGTAGGTAATTTATAAAAGCAGACAGGACTTTGGTTTTTTATCAAGAACATGCATGACTGAAAACTGCATCCAAACCCAAAATATTTAACTTGGCAGACAAGGGTGATGTCAAACATTAACTTCTCACTGATGGGTTCTAATTTTAGAAATTAATTGTCTTCAATGCAGGTATAAAAAATGTAGATAAATGGTCCAGTGTCTCCCATTACTAGCCTCTACAGTTTTTTATTGTGAGTCTTTCAGTCAGGCAGCTAGTTTCTTTGCTCTTCACTGAATCCAGGAGGAATTTTGCTTGCATCAGAAATTTAGAAACTAAACAGAAAGGAAGAAATTCATTGCCATAGAACATAGCAAACACACTTGGTAAAACTTAAGACTATAGCAAATACTAGACAGCTTAAAGAAATTTTAAGGAAATTATGTCTATTCTTTTACTTTTTTTTACACTTATAACAGTGTTCAGAACTGAACTGATAATCTTCAAAAGTCAGACATACAGGGCATATCACCATTAATACACAGAGTCATTCTGCTGGTTTATACCTGGTCTTCTCAAACAGTTCCTGAGATAATCTCCCTGTTGTTTCACAACGCCAGGACACAAAATGGCCACTCCCAGAGATGTGCTAAGCCACTGTTACATCCATAGGTGCTCAGTTCCCCTCCTCTTCTTACTTACTCTCCAAAAACCAGTGCAAGCGGCACTTAGCTCATTCCATGCTTTAGTTTTTGTGAGAAGGGATTATTTTTTGTTCTTGCCCACTTAGCTGTTGATTCCACAATACAGGGTACATGATCAGGAGGAAGACAGCCATATAGGCATCTATACAAAAAACTTGAATGATAAAGAAAGACATGCTAAACACCCTAATGTGCATAAAAGGCAGTATTCTCAGGCCATCTAACAAACACTCCCCTCATAACCTATCACAAAGAATCCCAGACAATTACCCATTCAATGTACTCAACTGAACAAATACTGCTTATTGAATAGGAAGTATCATTCAGTCAGAATTCAGACTTTTTTTTTTGTTTATGATTAGTTCTGAAACTTCATTTTACTTGGTTGAATGTAATTAATATTTCAATGCCAGACTTAAGAATTACTGCAAAGGAGTCTTCATCCCCATTTTTCTCTTTGCACTTTGTTGTGATTCCTCAGCATTGAAATATGTTAACCTATATAAAGATCAGAAGCACTTTTTTTCCCCTTTTCTGTGTCCCAAAGACTTGAATTTAATTTGTGGTTCCAGGTTTATGGAGTAATACTTATTCAATTCTGCTTGAGTTTTCATTCTGTACAGCTAAGATCTTTTGTGCTTAAAATTCACACTTTTTATGAAGAAATATTTCTGGAAAGCAAAAATAAAAAAGAACAATAAATGTACAGACAACCTTTATACAGTTCTTCACAATCTGAACCTCCTGCTTTGGCTTTGCTTACAGGCTCTGAGAAATCTGGTTACTTTATTCTTTTATTCTTTCCTTTAACCTGAAATAAATTAAAAAGAAAATCACATTTTCCTAAGACATTGGTTAACAGGACACACACGAGCAAAGTGGGACTGTAATATACTGCCTCTTTTAAGCTACCAGGAAATGTCAATGCATTTGTAGTCCCATAAAATTAAGGAAGTCTGTACACAGTGAGCCCACTTCTATATATAGCTCCCTCACTCATCATCCATAGATGGCACATTTGAGATGATGAACACATTAAAAACACTGAGCCACTATACTTATCTAAAACATGTATTTTTAATTACATACTACGGTCCAGGTTTCTTTGCAGCTTTCATAGTCAGGAAGGAATAATTTGTTAACACTTGACTAGAGCAAGTATTTTATTTGCCTACTAATAGGGGGCACTCATTCCAAGATGGAGCTGAGGAATATAGCAGCAAAGATGAACAAATAGTAAAATAATGTGCCAAAGCCTCCCATGTATAATCATTGGGGCACATTTAACACGAACTACACTTATGTGATAAAATCTGTATCGCTCATGAATCTCAGAAGGGCCCTACATAAAAAGGATGTTTTCTTGTTAGATTCATTAAGGCTGTTCTAAAGTGATGGTGAGCGAAAGAGTATGACCACTTCTCTCCCTGCCTCAAAATTATGCACTTTGCATTGTTTGATCTTCTGTCAGTAGAATGGGAAGAGAGCAGAGATCCTTAAAGTTTCAACAGCAGATTGGCCCCACAGATAAACCACAGCAGTAAGAACCAGTCTTCCTGTGGCCTCTTGACCTACTTATATCCCTATTTTCTCTCTTTTAACTAGAGCTCCAAATACCACATTTTCTACACATCCAGACATAAAAAGTTATAAACTTACTAAGCACCAGCTGAAATGCATTCAAACACTAAATGTAGACAGGCAGCATTTCATGAGCAGTGGGACAGATAAAGGCACAATTACATGCAGTCAACCCCCACATCTTTTACAGCACCTCCATGTTCCCAAGCACGGTTTTCTTTTATAGCCTCTACTCGTCCACTCCTGCCTGGGAACTCTGTGTTGAAGGCTTGGAAAGCCAAAGGTGCCCCATGTCTGCCCTCTCTGAATGGGCAAGGGGCAGAGTTCTTGCTTTTCTACCAGTAGCATTATTACTGCTTGTATATGTCCCCTCAACCTGCTATCACAAGGATACTGGGAATTCAAGATCTTTCAGCTCCCTGACTTATAACAAGAATGCAATAACTTCAAAACCTACAGGGAGGAATGAAAGGTATGTAGGCAAGCAGGCTAGAAACCAACAAAATGTACATCCTTTGCAGACAATTGGTATTGGGATTTAAAAATCAACAATAAGACTAACCACATACAATAACTCTCATCACAAACTGTTTTACAAATGAATAGGAGAGATAATTTCATAATCTTCCAAAGTGAAGCCTTTGGAACAAAGCTGCTATTCAATAAAGCACATCAACATCACTAAATAGTCTTGGGACAGGGAATTAAAAGGGATTCTGCAGGCAGCACAATTCCCAGCAAGACGCAAATTAAAATTCTGTACTAAGCAGAAAGATTTTTTCTTTTTTTTTCTTTTTTTTTTTTTTTAATATATATAATACAATACAAAAGTATCACGAGGGTAGCTAACACTGGAGCTGGAGAGTTTCACAGTCTCAGAAGCTCTCTTAGGATGATGTCCTTCCTTACATAAGTGATTATATCTTTTACTGACGGTCCAGATGAAGATGACGCATGACCAACCATAAGCACTTTCAGTACAGAAGTATCTAAATTTGAAATGGATAATCTGTTCTGCTGATGCCAGTCCTTGGGCATAGGTTACTCCTTTCTCCCTTGCCTGACCTTCTCCATGACACTGCAGGGCTTTTCCATACTCATTCACGCATATTTCTTCTTTCTCCAAGTTGTCTGCCCAAGTTTGGCATTTTCCTGTGAGAAAGCCAGTTTTCCTTTGTTTTATTTAAATAGATAGACATGAAGCTGGGGAAGCATACCAAGATGTGGTGGAGCACACAGATCTGAAACAATGTGAGAGACTGCAAGGACTACTTGATTGTAGATTATGTGATGTGAAATAACGAGTGAAGGAAAGGAGAAAGGTTAAAAAAAACCCCCTACAATTAAAAAGTGCCTGGCTTTGAAAGCTAGGAGAAGTAGTATACTTTGAGGATGAAAGTGCTAAATTTATTCATTAGTTTATGTTTTTGAGAATTTTTATAAAGTAGCTTTTATGAAGGCAGCATAAATTCCTGTCCTGGCCACAGAGGAACAGGACCATGGACTAATCAAAATAAGTCGCACATGCTGGATTCACTGATCCTGAAAAAGGTGCTGAATTGAGAATGGACACTTCTTGGAGGTGCCTACCCAAGCACTGATGCAATCCATGACTGCTTAACCTGTTAGAGCTGATGGATTTTCAGCACAGGGTGAGACAGTTTACAGGACTTCCATGATTCTGTCTTTTTTCACTGTGCTGCTACAAAAGTTGCTCTGCTGTTGAAATGGAGTCAAATACAATTTGTTTAAGAAGTCCTGTGTTTAAACCAACAAAGCTTTACAACTTGCACAGGCTCAGGGAGCCTGGAGATGTTATCACTCTGGCTTTAAGGGTTAATCAGTGGCTGGTGCAAAAATGAGCCAGTCAAAACCACAAAAAATTTCTTGGGTCCAGTTTGTGAGTTACATTCCCAAACTCCTCAGATCCCAAAGTCACTATGTTACTGAATGTGAATGATATTTACTGCAAACAGAGATTCCAGGAAAGCATTCTTAGCCTTACAAAGCAATTTTCCAGCCTCTGATTTCTGGTGTAAAGTCGTTACATGTTTCTTCTTCTCAGCCATGCAGTAATTTGAATGGAGTGTGATTCCTACAGGGAATTAATCAGAAGATGTGGCTGAACTTCACTTCTAAATCATCAGTCAAGACAGATAGAACCAGTGGCAGGAGCCAGCAGAGTGAGTAAGCTACAGCTGTACAGCTGTGAGCAACAAGGACAGTAATCTACGTTCAATATTTACTTTTTAAAGGGCCAAAAAGAGATTTGGAAGGTCTCAAAATCTTGACTTGTAGACTAGTGCCTACAGGCTCGTCCTTCTCTCTGCTTGATCACTTATTACTTGCAGATTATTTCAGGAGCAGAGACCTTTTCATTCCCTGTCTGGAGTGGGCCTGTCAGGCCTGGTGCCCTGAAATCTATTTTCTTTGACTTTTAATATTCAGAGAAAATATATTTAAGCACTTTATTGCATTGCACTTTATCACAGTATACATGACCACATGCAGACTTACGTCATGGAGGAGAATGAGAACAAACTGTAAGTACTGGGAAAGCTTCTATTTTGAGGAATTATACAAAAAGTAATGTAATTATTCTTTAGATGCAGCCAGAGGAGTTAAACTGAAATATCAGGAGTGCACATTAAATGCGCATTGCTTAAAAGTTATCTAGCCTCCCTGTCAAACCAAAGTCATCAGTATGCCACACTCTCTTTCCCAGGCATTGTGCCATACAACAAATCAAAGTGGATTAAGTTTGTCAAAAATTTTCAGCAATGGCTTTAAAGTTTCTGTATTGAAATCAGTACAGGTAGGGCAATGACATCAGTGGGACTGTCAGATCAACATTAATGCTCTGGAAAATATTGCTGATGAGATGCACTTCAGCTAATTGAAATTCCTCATTTATAAATGTAATAAAAGATTCTACATTTGCAGTTTCATCTGTAGAGAATTGCTTTTACCATACCAAAAAGAGTTTTACAGTCTTTATCTCTGTTGAACCATCCATTTATTTTCTTTACAAAACATTATGTCAGATATACACAGAGTGCCTTTTCTTTCTGAAGTCTCCTGTATCTTGGTTGCTTAGTTTTAGATACATTTCCAAGATCACTAAACTGAATTTCCACTTCCATTGCCTTTAAAGCAAATGGAACACATGACAGTCTTGATCTGTTCTCTGATATAGGGGTGTCTTCAGATAGTAACCACTGTGCATTTGATTCCCATACTAAACGACCCATTTCAAATACTCCTTACTTTTCACTTACCCTTTTTTCTTTTCTGCTGCAATATAATCTATAAAGAGGTGATAATACTGGCAAAATGTGTGAAATTGTTCCTTTGCAAATAACATATATTTAAACATCAAAAGTATTTGTATTTCTTCTTAGCTAAACTATATCAAATTGCCATACAATATGTCCTGGATTTGTTATGTTATGTTTCCTGTACATATTGGAAAGAGTAAGTTTTTCATCTTTTTGTTTTACTTTTGAGGAGAACAAGGGAAGAATTTCTGTTATTTTCATAACACAGCCCAGGAAAGTCACTGTCACTGCAGTTTAGTATACTCTTTCTGCCATCTAAGGATTTTTTTTAAATCATTATGGGACACTGAAGTTCACATATTGCAAGTAAAATGTTAACATCCTTTTCAGACCACTGCACAGTGACTGATTCAGTCTCACATCCAATCTGGCTAGTTCAATCTTGGCATCACTTCCAGCCCAGCTTCTTGAAAACAGACATTATATATAGTAGAACTGTGTAACAATAGTTTGATCCAGAACATTTAGCTGGAAAAAAAATGAGGGGAAACAAAATCATATGACAACCTGCATGGCGTTCAGCAGACAGTTTTGATTTAAAAAGGAGGAAAAAAATTAACTTTTAGGAATATATTTCCTTTCTTAAAGAAAATCCTCATTTTGATGAAGCCTTTATTATTTTAAAATTAAAAAACAAATTAAAAGTTCAAATAACTTCCACCTAGGCAAATAAGTAGTGGGGGAAAAAATGCTTAGAATTAAAATATTTTGGTTAACCAAAGCGATGTATAACTTAATCCAAGAGAAAGCATTTCAGAGATATTTTCAAGATTTTCCAGGCAGTAGTAAGGGCAATCATTAATTCACATCTATGAGTGATGGAGTCAAAGACAAAGAAATTCTTATGAGCACAGCCAGGTTTAACAGACACCCCAAGAAGAACAGAGTAGAAGCAGGAGTTTAGGCAGGACTGCAAATGCTGCTGGAATGGGAAGAGGGATTCTGCAGTGCACACTGAGCACCCCACCAGTGCAGAGCTCTTGTGGTTCTCAGTACTGCACTCCAAAGGAGCTGAAGCACTTGAACAAAACTTGGGTACTGAGGACTGGTTCCTTTGCCCTGAAACAGTGCTTTGAGAGCAATACAATCTTCTATAGCAAGCCCAGGCATCAAAGACTTGCCTGGATGTTCTTCCTCTGCTTGGGCTCTGAACAGACTTTCTTAATCCAGATAGTTAATTTATACCAAATTTCTTTCCTAGCTTCTAAACTTCCAGACTTTTTTTATGTGTGTGTTTCTTTTCTTTTTCATGATTCCATTTACCTCCATCTCATAAATTAGCAACAAACTACTCGTGTGAGAGACATAGCCTATTTAGAGGGAGCATCACAGCTTTGAGCACCTACGTTAACCTTTTTAAATTAGGGCACTTGGTGCCATCAGAGCAATAGTTGCTCCCTTATAGGCACAGAGAGCAGGTGTTTTCTACGGGATAATTCAGCACCTCTAGGTGAGGATCCTACCCCTAATTACAGTAAGAGTCCAGAAAATGAAGCTGGGTGCTGCAAATGTATTTTTCACTCCTTTGGGTAGCTTAATAATTTTTTTTAAAATTTTTTTCTTTTTCTTTTTTTTTGGTTTTGTTTTGGTTTGGTTTTTTCGGTTTTTTATCCCTAATAAAAGAGGAAATGATAGTTTTTTTAGTTTATATTTGGTGGGGGGGTTGTTAATCTTGATGTACAATAGAGTGATTCTTTATAGAAAAAGGATTATGGCTGCAAGCCTGATACAGTTTTCTGACACCACTAGAGTATGATCAGATACTGTTTCTGCAGAGCTGAAAGGCATAACTGAGGCAGCCAAATCACAGACCTCTGTAATATGTTCCCAAATAATGAAATATATTTGAGTTGAAAGGCCATTACTCTAGGAGCATTAGCCTGCAATGTGTGGAATAAAATTTTGGTTAGAATTTTGGTGAGGAATAAAATAGCATATGATATCAAATATTGTGTGACACTAAGATAAAGTAGACAAATACTTGTTATTGAGGTCCTTTGAATCTTTTTCCTCATAATCCTGATGAAAAAAGCCGTGACATTTTCTCAGATTGATTGCTGAACTTCTATGTAATTGACTTAGTTATAATTAAACTACTTCAAAGCAATAGCGAGGGGGTTATAATTATTGTGTTTTGTTCAGGTTTATTCCAATTATTACTAGAACATCTAACATATAATTTTATTATTTTTATAGTTTATATGATTTTCAGGTACATGATGACATCTGTGTAATATAAATACACGATATGACTTTTATATGCTTGTCCTTTGCCTTACCTGTAAATCTTCCCAGAAAATTTTCAAAGTACATTCTAATTGCTAGGATTAGTAAAAGCAGATTGCCAAAGCAGTCCGGAATTAGAACTGGCACAGATTATAGTGATTTATAGTGTACCTGCCACTTGTACTTGTCAGAAATAAAAATGTGAGACTCCCATCACCAATCTCTCCCAAGATGTGCAAAGGCAATTCAGTGTTAGCTGCAGAGGAAGAGGCTGCAGTACAGGAGAAGAAAACACTGGTGTTCTTCTTGTGACCACCCACTCACAGGTACATTTGTTGATGTGACAAATAAACATTGAGCTCAAGCAACCAGATCTTTACAAAGGAAGCAAATGTCTTTTTTAGTTTGGTTTGGGTTTTGTTTTTTTATTAAATTCTAATGCCCAGTTAGAACTGTAAAAGCTTCTAGGGATTCTAGAGCAAATTACAAATTCATTTTCCTAAAATTCTGAAGCAGAACAGGTGAATGAGCTTTAAATGATTGTGAATTATTCACTCATTTGCTCAAAGAATTCTAATATATACACTTTCTTCTTCTGGGCCATACTACCTTTTTTTCCTAGGTGCACATGTTTGATGATGTAAGGTTCTCTCACATTCCAGTCCTCAGATATGCAAACATTTTTTCGTATTGTCGAGTGGAAGCACTAATACTACAGAAGCCCTAATGTTGCTGTGAAGTGATTCCAGGGTTTTATGGAAAACAGATCAAGCCACCAGTTGGAGAAGATATCAGATCCCCTTTGAAAATTAAGGCTATGGGGTTACAGTGGGCCTTTTTTTTTTTTGTTTTGTTTCTTTTGTTTTGTTTTGTTTGGGTTTGTTGTTGTTGTTGTTGGTTGGTTTTTAATTGTTTTCTCCTAACTAATGAAAGCCCTGGAAGAAGAGCAGAATTGGTTTTCCTTTCCACTTAAATGTATACTCTCATTAAGGCCAGGAGTGGCACTGGGAAGCACTTGGGGAATGGGATTTGCTTTGCAGATCCAAGTACATAACTGCTTTCACATTGCAAAGGATAATATTTAATGCCACAAAATAAGTCACTTTGATAACACAGGAAAATGCTAAGGGAAATATTTCCAGTGAGACAGAGCCTTTTCTTGTACTATTTGGCTCAATGCCCAGTGATGACAGTTTATACCAGTGGAAGACAGCACCAGTTTGTGGTGAATTTCAGAAAGTTACATTTCTTTACAACCAGCAGTTCACCATTTTGCTACACTTTATGCAGGTATTTATGCTGGGAACGATAAGTGAAAAATTTTTTCTCAAACCTCATTTTTGTCTTTTTATCTAAATATTCAATTTGGCTTCCTAATAACTAGTAAGTTATGACAAATAAGTTAGAGCATCATGATATTCATGTACAATATGACTGAAAAAGGTACTCACAATCTCTTGGGTTGTATATTGTAGAAATCAATTTAAATGCAGATTTTTAAGTCTCCAGTTAAGCATCTGTGAAGAATGTCTCTCACTTGATTAAAATACTAGTGAAAATATTTTGGATTTAACGTATTCTTTCACACAGTGAACATAGTTAATAGGGAGCCCCAGAGAGGATAAAGTTTAATTGATTAATTTTTTCAGGGAATTTTCAGGTAATGCAATAATTCTCCAAGTAGGCTTACTGAAGTAAGTAAGTATATAGCAAAATCACAATGTACTTTCAAAGGAGTTAACACATTACAGTGAATGCCTAAGTAATTTTTCCTTTTGTCATCCAAATTAATATGTACCTGTAAGTAACTCTTGACCAAAAAGAGCTCCTGCTGGTGGTGAAAACCCAAAAATTGTAATTTACCACATTGCATTTTGACTGTGTTTCAGACAGCCCTGAAACTAAAGTCTTTGCACCGATTAAGTAGAGATGTACTGTTTGGCTGTATAATGCTGCTCTTTAAAGCTCTGTTCTACAACTCATTTGGAATGGTATCATTTTTACAGCACAGATCAATTTTATGAAGTTTAGGCAGGCCAGCCAGGTAGCTCAACTGGATAAGATGGATCCCTCTGAAACCTCGGACAGCATCTTCCAGTCATGTCTTTGCTGCACTGAATGCATGCCTAAAACCCAAATTATATCAAACAACTCCAATAAGGCAAGTGAATGCTTAAGCATTTCCAGTTTTAAATTATAAAAGATCCCCACCCCCCAAAAAAAAAAGAAGTTTAAAAGAAACTGGAAATAAATATGGCTTCATTTAAGGAAGCTGTATAGCAATTACAAGATCGCAAGAAAAAAAACTCTTCAGCAAGACTGAAATTTTGTCACTGCTGACTTTTGCTTTAGCAATTGCATTACTCTCTAAAACAACCTTGAAACCAAATGCCTTTCATAGAGTGTCAGTCTGATCTGATCTACAAAGCATGGAAAGAAGTCGAGCTAATGGGGTTACATATCTTTTATTTTATTTTTTAAGCCTAGTGAAGGGACACTGAAAATAACAAAAGTCTGTCATAAGCAGGCTGATAAGAAGCCGAGGTGTGCTGCATGATGACTCAGGCATGTCAGAAGCTATACAGATGTGTTTCACAATAGGAAGGCTTCCTTCCCTTTTCACTTGGCTGTGCACAGTCTCAGCCTTACCCACTGAAGGACTACTGCCCTTGTACACTACAGGGACAAGGAGGGGCAGTGATGGATCCAGATCACCATGCAGACCTAATTATTCCATCTACTCTTGGCTCCAGAGAAATGAATTTCAGGCAAGAGAGGAGACAGATATATCTTGACGGATGCATAACAATGCAGGGGGAAATATCACTCAGCATGATGATCAAAAGGGAAGGCATGCCAGCAGTCAAACATTCCTCTAGTCTTCCTGAGGCCAGGGGCAGTTCAGTGAGGATGGTGAGGGACATAATGAGACACTCTATGAGATGCTTACAGAGCTCTTCTTGATGTTTGGCTCCCCGAGCCCTTTTAAACACATTGTGTTTGCCCAGTGCAGTTCCTCAGTTATTTATTTCTTTTTGTGCTGCAGATGTTGTTATAATGCTACTGCTCTAGAAAGAACACAAATCCTTCAGCATCATTAATGTTACTTCAAACAAAGTTCTAGGGGCCTCTGGACCACAGCAATGACTCTAACAGGCAGCCTCATCTTAGTCCTTCTGGGAATGAGTCATGTATCCAGCCTTGGACTCTGTCTCAAGTGACTCAGCAACAAGAGAGGTCCACCCTGACATTATTCATAGGACACTCAGCCCATCCTTCCTCTGTCTCTCACTCTCTCTATCTCTGCCCATCTGAGACAGCTATCTAATACACTTAAACTCCTGCACGTGTGGTAGAGAATGTTTTATTCATTTATTTCTTTTTAAGTCCACTGAGTTACATCAGTCACTGAGGGTGATGATGATCACAAATGTCATAACAATCACAAGAGTTGGGGCCATACCCAGCCATCTTAGTTCACATTTTTGTACATCTTAGATATTTCTATTTTCCAATCTCATCTGAATCATCTAATGATTTTAACTGAAATCACCAGGTACAGTGGATTTAGATGATTAGAAATCCTTCAAGATGCAGTTACTCTTCTTTGAAAAAAGCAATGAGAGCTCCATCCAAGTATGAAATCATGAAAACCAAAAGAGGAAGTAGTTGTTCAATTGCACGGCAGAGAATAATTTCACAGTGCAGCATGTTGTGTTTAAACTGTAATAATACAAACCTGTAAAAGTAAAGATCTTTTTTTCCCCCTCAGTTGTATCAACTCTATCAGGTTTTCTTTACCAGTGATTGTGGGTGGGTGTGATGGTTATTATTCTGGAATAAACAAGAGTTTCCACCTTATTTCTAGCCCAGAAATTCCTTAGTAATCAGTCGACATCAATGCTGTGTCTCTGTAGACATAGACAATCAGAAAGGAGAAATCTGACCAGATCATAATCCAAACTCTGTTTGAAAGTCTTTTTTGTAATTCCTGAAGAATGGAAGACTGGATAGCAGAATAAATGTTGAGGAAAAAACCTCATCAACACTGCTTACAGCTCTTTCATCTGAATGCCACTCATTTTGCTAAAAATTTGCAGTGGTAACAAAGACCAGGTAAGCAACTAGCATTAGTTACAGAAAGGAGAAAAAATTGCTTGCAATATCTCAACTCCTTTTTCCAAACAGCCCCTGAATCACAGGAGACTTTTGAGCAATTTTTAAACAGTTTATTCTCAGTTCTTATGAAATTCAGGAATTATTTAATTGATACCACTTTTACATGCAACATCCTGCTTTCAACTACAAGCATCCAAGGGCTTCTATCTGATGGAAAATGAAGGACTGAAGTCCCACTGACTGAAATGAACTCTACATGGCTTAAAAGATGAGCTAAAAGCAGGCCCTTTCTCCTTTTCATTATTGTGACTTTTTAATATTTTCTATTTCTGTAGTACTCGAGATCCTACCACAAACTAGGAGATGTGAATGTATCTTCTGTGTGGTTTCTGGAATTTCAAAGTTACTTTGTCACTGGAGCTTGCTGCCAAGGGCAAAGATGAAATGTATGGCAAACACCATGTTCCCAGCAGCCTTCTGGATTTTCCAGACAATGTGCCAAACACAGCAGCTTGTGTAAACTGACTTCTTACTGGATTTGAACTGCAATGAAGTTTTCAAGTTTCAAAACTCCCTGGAAAGTGGAATTGTAACATTTCTCTGGAATGCTCTTTTCCAATACTTTCTAGAAGAAATGCCTTCATAAAATCACAAAAGTTGTCTTCATTTTCAGTGCCATTAACCCGTCACTTGTCATTTTCTGAGAAAATGCTGAAAGTGTGACTCCCAACAGTGCCAAAAAGGGGACCACATACATTAATTGAAGAAATATTTATTTTTAGGAAAACTCTAAGAGTATGGATACCTTGACTACTTTAATCTTCTACAATTTCTAATCATTCAGGCTGTAAAAACAAAGTTTCACTTCCTGGTGCCTTTGACATCAGTCACAAGGATGAGGTGACCCAGTTGGAATTCAGGAGATCTGGTATTATTTTCCCCCTGATATATCCATGAGCTCTAAGAAAGTAATTTAGTTTCACATGCAGTAAGATGTAAGCATCTGAATTTGGCATAACTGCTTCTGTTAATACTCCTTTCCAACATCATAATTTTTAAAAGCCCCTAACTCAAGAATTACCTAAACTTTTATGCTTTTTATCTGAGGTGTCTGAATAGCATTTTATATCCTATATGCTATTGCTCTTCCCTTGCACTTCAATTTTTCCAGTAACCCAGATCATAGCAGTGTCCAGGGCCCATGTACTGGTTTAGCCCTCAACACATGCAAACAGCCTCCCTTCCACCTTCCTTGGAATGTGAGAGATGCCTCTGAGGCTCCTAGAGACATGTGACTAGTCCACATGTTCCTGGCTATCAAAGATGAAGTAACTTGAGATTGCTCCTTATCACTTTTGAAAATGTTCCAGACAGAATACTGGAGATTTGTTGGCATTTGAAAGCAACCCTGTAGCCTGTTAAGAGATCCTCAAGTGGAACAAGAAAGCAGTGCAAAGCAATCCTTTGAAAGTATTGAGGCATTACTCACCTTAATGTTCTAATGGTTAAAAAGGCAGGCATTACAAATTTGAATTGACTTCGATATAATTTAGGATAAATACCAAAAATCACTGAAACTGCTTGGATGGCTGGGGAATTTAGCAGAAACTCAGAGGCCCTGGCTTCAGCCAATTTTCCACTACGTCCCTAATTAAATAAAATATTGTTACATCACTACCTAAGACCACTTCAGAAATGCTACACCATTTTGACCCTCTTCCACACACTTGTCTTGATGTCTTGAGGAGCTGGAACAGAAGCTACACACAGTGTTGAGGAGAATAAAATGGGTATTTATTGTGAGGCCTACGAAAGGCCTACAGAAGCCACACCCCAACAATACAAGTGCCACAGTCGTGGCCCCTGCCTGGATGGCTCCAAGATGGAAGGAAAGGAGGGACTGGTCACGAGTTCTCACACCTTTATAGGTTTCAGTCCATTTGCATGCAGGAGTCAACTGTCCAATTAATAGTCTCAAATAGGGAAGTTTCATCCTCCTTGCTTGCTTGGGTGTCCGCCCTCCTCTTTTCACGTTGTTTATGCTTAGGGCTTGAAGTTTAAAGATACTGTCCTTGAGTCCCTAGGTGGAATTGGACTGTTTTGTCTTCATCACCCAAGCACAATGGAAAAGCACATCCAAGCAAAACAGAACAGAAAACTTAAAACTTAGAGGTATCAGTCTTATTTTGTTTTCCAAAATCTGAAGAAGATTTAGGGTTTCCATGGACACCAAAAGTTTTCCTGCATTGCAACACATGCTATAACTTTGAGTGTCTACTCAAAGAGTGGCTACTGCACAGAGAACATTTGAAATAAAATGACATCTCGTGAGATCATCCAGCAAATCTTATTGCTCCAGCAGGGTCACCAACAGCATGCAGCCTGGGGTCACGTCCAGTCAGATTTTCAATGGCTCAACTGATGAGAATCTGAATCCTCTCTGGGAAGCTGGCTCCATTGTTTGACCATCCTTATGGTGAAAACACAGTTCCTTGAATTCAGATTGAGTTTTCTGAATTTTAATTTCTGCTCATTGTGTGTTGTCCTTTCAATGGGTATTCCAGCCATCTCCTCCCATCAGATATTTATAGGCACTTAAAAGATGCTCCTGTGAACGTTGTTATCACCAGGGTACTGACAGGTTAATGCTTGTTCTGCTGACATACCAGGGAAAAGATCTGTTTCTGGTTGTGCTTCATTTTCTGAGGAGTTTGAACCTCTGAACCTTCTCTGAATCTTAGGAATGCTTTTTAAATGTTTTATAAGTAGGCTTAAAGAAAGCAACTGGCCTCAGTGGTATTTGTTACTCTAGGAAACTTTCCAAGACCTTTGTTGGCACTTTGAATCTTGTTCTTGGTTAGCTCTTCTTTGAGACAAATCTGAAACTGAAATGGCATATGGAGTCTAATAAACCCCTTTGTGTGTGTACTCTTATTTATATCCTCACAGTAAAAGGCTTATAAGTTCATTGAAAAAAAATACTATATTTTCTAAGTATTCCATGAAATAAGTGAAAAATAAAAGATGTTTCCCATAAATATTTATGTGACTTTTGAGATATAAGAATTAGCAAGAAGTGCTGAAAGAAGGTTATTCTGCTTCATTTTAATCATCATATATGCTGGGGTTCTACACAACAGACTGCAGATAGCTAGAAGTAAAATGAAGAAAATCTACTGTAGAGTTTTCTGTGTTTGTGGCAAAATCAGTCACAGTAAGCACAAAATTTGATCCCACAGTTAAAATGTTGCCCCGACATAGAGTGTCATGGATCACTAGATCCAGAAAAAAGAACATCCATTCACCAACTTCATTTCGGACTGGAAATTATTAATTTTGTTGAGAAGTCCAGAACTGAAATAATAAAAAAATATCATCTGCAACTGTTGAAAGAGAGAACAGAAAAACTTATTCCAGACGTCAAAAGAGATCTCATTACCTTTGTCTACACTGGGTACATTTGCTACTCAGAAGTTGGAAAATAAGTTCTTAAACTACAGTCAATTGCCTTCCACTCAGTTATAGAATATAATTTCAAAGTAATAGGACTAGAACCTTGCTTTTTTAACCCATGTCAGACTCTTGCCAACTTTGTTTACAGAAAGACTGCAATTGTCCTGTCTGTAGACATGTAGTGTGGTCTCTATTATTGCCCAATGAGTCTGTAAAACACAGAGATTAACAATTTTACTCTTCAGGTAACTGAACACTTAGCTAAAGCCAAGGTTGTTCCTTATATTCCTATAAATGAACACTTAGTGAAAGCCAAGGCTAAATTTATTCCTCAGCTAAACTGCAAATGAGTTCCATTACAGTCATAACCTCAGCATCAGCATAGGTAGAACTCATGAGAGACCTTCATTGTGTTCCAGGGCATAGTCTCTGGGAACTGACATGTGAAATGTTCAGTGACTAAGAACTGAGTGAACAGCTGGGCAGGTAGCAGATAGAAAAGGTTTAATTGGGTAGCACTGTATTTTATTTTTTTAACCAGCAGGGAGAACTACAAATGAAACAGCTGTGCTGTGAAACAAACACAGGCGGGTGAGCAGCAGAGAAGTAAAATAATGGCCATAGATCAAAATATTTTTTCATAAAGGAGAAGCTTTTGTTGCTGTGTCAAGTGTCAAGCCCTTTATGCAGAACATCTACACATTGATTTCCAAACTTTTTTTTGATTGAAAATCCCAAATATTCCAGCACCATCAAAACAAAAAATTGAAACATTACAGTAATATATAATTTGGGGGAAAATGTTCCAACTGAAATGTCAGCAAAGTCGACAGCTTTTAAACATGTTTCAACAACAAACAGAAAAGAAAATCAGTTCCAGTATACTCACTAGCTACAGAAGAAAAACACAAAAATATCATGCCAATCAATAGTTTAGTCTGTTTTCATCTGTAAAAGATAATCATGAACACCAAGGAGTTTAGAACAAGAGTAAGGAAACCCAAAACATCTGAAGTTTTTCTACACTTTGATAAAAAGCGAAAAAAAGACAATATAGAAGTGCCCATGAGTTGTTTTTACTTAAATTCTTACAACACTCTTACTCCCCTGCTCCTCTTTATTTTTTTCCATTCCATTTCTCTGCATCCTATGCCGATCCCCAGGTCCCAAACACTAACTGCTCTGCTACTGCCCTCTGATTATACTTGTCTTTTTCTGCAGTATGTCCAAGAAACTGCCCCCACTAACACAGAAGTGATTCACTTACTGCTTCTCTACCCAAGAGCTGTCAGGGTGAAAATATGTATATACAAAGCAAACAGGGCAAGCAAGAATGCTTCTCCTAGCCCACTCAGAAAATAATTATTCTATTTTTTTAATTATGAAAAAAAAAAAAAGGATCATTTCAGCTTTTGTTCTCAGCAAAGTCCAGATTTGGCAAGGGATGGTATTGTGAGAAAATGCAGCATTAGGAAAGGACAAGAAACATCCAAAGCTGTGACTTTAATTAAAGCAAAACTCAAGCTGAGCACGTGTTCAAGGGCTTTTGTAGAATTTGGGACTGAAAGATGATGGTAAATGAATTAAATATGTGCTTTGGTAGAAACTCTTCATAGAGATAAAATCATCTTTTAATTAAGTGTAGCTAATTAAAGCAAACAGTAGGGTTTATCTCATTTGCTGCACTGAGACAAAAACAACCAGAGAGCTGTCACACTAAGGCTGTACAACAATATACAGATCCCAGATCAGCTGCTCCAACATTTTTCCAGACGTATTCATAATTTGATCTCTGTGTGTAACCCATGGGGGTCAGGTTTAGAGGGAAGGGGGAGTAGAATAGGCACAATTATCTTAGTTTGCAAGAGGAAGGTAGTCAGCATTAAACAAAGGGGAAATCAGTTGTGCTACAAAATCACTTGTGACACATCCTTTTCCTGTGGGAAAAGGTGATAAATGCTATAGCACTGATCAACACTGTTTCACCTACTAAACTGCATATCATTGACTTAAATCCCCTTTTTCTCTCCGGTCCCCCTGGCTGGCTCTGGACCAGAGATGGGTGGGAAATCCTCACAGACAAAGGCAAAAAAAACCAAAGGAGGCTCTTTTTCTCTGGAACAGACCCGCGACCAATGGGACACCACCAACAGGGAGGGGTGAAAGGAAGATTTTTACCACGCCACAATGTGGGAGACGGAGAACGGGAGAAACCATTCAGTGCAAATATAAAACAGTTTCTTAGTGTAATACAACATATCATTATATCATTTCCTCAGAGAATCAGACAGTTGTATTAATCTGATGTTACCATAAAAAATTTTGGGAACTTAGAAAGAAACAACAAGAAATGTATTGGCAGGAAGCAGGCGTGATGCTCCAAAACTAAATACTGAGGGGCTTAATCCCTCTACTTCCATTGCAATTGTGTCAGATGTGCATAACAGACACTCCTCAACTCACTGAGATTTTGCACGACTACATTCATTAAGGAATGTAAAGTTCTAAGTTAATGGAATGGCTGTGTCATAAGAACACCCCAAGAAAATGAATAATTTGGCTTACATCAGAGGAAGGGAGGAAAGAACTCAGAATATCCCACCAGTCAACAAACTAGAAAAAGTGAAAACTGAATAAGTATTAGGTCCAGTCATTGAATAAGCATTTTTAATTCTTTCGGATTTTCCATGGAAACAAATCTTACTGCAAGGACAAAATTTTATAAAGTCTTGTTTCTGCTGGATTTATGCCTCTTTGTTGATTGACTTTTTAACTGAATGACAGCAACATCTCCTTTTATCTCCACATATAACTGGATTATGAGGCTGAGGTAACGTGATTTCCCTTCTCTTCCCATTCCAACTGTCATCCAGCAAAGTAGTAACAAAACCCTCAATTTCTTTGTCTACCTAAACATCTCAAGTATTAAGATAAAGTAATCTATTTCCCCTACAGTATCTCCCACTAGCTGCATACATATGAGCAGTCACAGCCCAGAGAATAGAAATTTATCCAGGACAATGTTACAAGTGTTTATAAATAAATATTTCTTATCCTCTACAGCCCAATCTTCAGCAATTCTAGCAGAACAAATTGCTTTTCAAACCTCTGTCTCTGGAAAAGGTTTAGGAGGTGATATCACACTCTGATTGAGTGATTCCCTAAGCTTTGTTTCCACCAAAGTTAGCATTAAAATAGTGACTACATAAAAAGATGTGATGTAATAATGCAAGTATACAAAGGAAAAAGAAAAAACCTAAACCAGGTTTCCTTTGGCTTTTGAATCTTAGAAGCTTTCACAGCCTTAACATTTAGTTAAAGTAATTATGAATATTTAGAACATATCTAATATTATATTTGTAAACAAAATATAATCAAATTTTTAAGTGTATATACTTATATATATGTATATATAAGAAAATGCAGTTTATATATTTACACACATTCAGTTATACACCACTGGATGATAATATTTGGTTTTATTATTATTTATGCAGCTGGAATTATTGCTATTCCAGCCTATTAATTTCCAGCTACGATCTATAACATTTCTCCAGGAAAAACTGCGGTGCAAAAAAAAAAACCAACAAAAAAAACCCCAACAAACCAACAAAAAAAATCAACTTAATCTTTGCTACTGTCACCTGCTCTAACAGAAGTGCTGTTAATTGCAAACTGGGGATTTCACTATTAAGATTTCAATAATTGAGATTGAACTCCGGAAGTAAGTAATAGATCTTCTTTGTAAAAGCAGCTTAAGTGACAATTGTTCATCTTTACATATAGCAAATATATCTGCATGACATGAAGTAGTGTTTTATTGCAGTCAAAAAGCCCTCTGCAGACAGCTTTTTTCTTTTGCCTTGTGAAGAAAACACAAGTAGGCAACTCCAAAGATGAGCATTCATTATTGAACTGGTTCAGGTTCAAGCTGCACTGTTCAGACATTTACAAAGATAAAACCATCTTTGCTCTGAGAATATGCAATTATCAGTCTTAAATGAAATTGATGAAAAGGTCCTGATGAATATTGGACCAGGATGCATGAGCAGGAAAGGTCAGATCTGGACTTGAAGTTTCATGCATCTATCAGAATACACAGCAGATATTTAATATTGTGAAAGAAAAACCAGAAAAAAACCAGGATTTTTCACTGTTTACTAATCTGGACTATCTTATTTTGGGCTTAGCTGGCTGGTGATTTTTTCTTCCCATGTTGAAATGGTCATACAAAACACAGTTTCCAAACATCTGAAACAAAAGCCAAGCAAGCAAAAGGATAAAATCACTAAACTGCCTGGGGAGCTTACATGAAGACATCTAAATTTAGACAGTTATTGCTGCTTTGCCTAACAGAATAGGTAGAATCCCATGCTCAACTGAAGTCCTGTTCAAGATCATTTTTCAAGGCTCCAGTGTAAGTAACATGCACAGGGTTTCACATTCCTCCAGGTAAATTTTCTCAGTACTGCTGTGAGTGAACATCTTCACCTCAGTTCTACCTCTGTGAAGTATTTTTAGTCCTTTCAGGGGTCAGAAGTAGGAAATCAGAAAAAGACCAATAAAATCAATAAATTGGGCCAAATTTCTGCAGGCTACCTATGGAATGCAGTGCAGAATTTGTCCTGATTACTTGTAGTGACTTCTGGTATTTCCCATAAGAAGGTAAATTCCAAATTTTAGATTTTATTTTAATCTTAGTACAGCATAAAGAAAATATCCTATTAAACAGAGAAATGGTTATTAATATAAATGACAACTTTTATAATCTTATAGTGGATCCGTGAGTAATAAAGTATTAATTTTTTTCTTAATTTGAAGCAGATATCTTGTTCTATTTTTGATGAGGTGGATTCAAATGAACATAAAATAAGGTTATGTATCTGAAGTGACAAGATTAATAAATTTTAAGAGCCATTTCCTTCGACACAGCATAGCTCTGCACTGTGGGTTCTGGGGGGAAAAAACAAATCTGTGAAGCAGACCAGCTCTGAATAGGATGAATAGGCATGTCTCAAAATCTCTTCCATCCGTTTCATACTTCTAAGTGAGAAATGCTGACAAACATCATCAGTAGAATTTCTTACAGCCTTAGTCCAGGAGAAAAATCTTTAGTTTTAGGCTCCATTTAAACTCATCTTTTCAATTGTCCACATATGCAGTGGAATTCAGGCTTGCATTTAAAGGTAACCATATGCTTGATTTGTCCAAATGTATTCTTTAAGAAAGACTATAATTTCATAGGAAAATGGAAAGACCTGTATTCATTCAATAGAGCTTAGATTAAGAGACTGGAGACCAGATCCAGAGATGCATTTAGGCACCAAAACACGAAGTAAAATAAATGAAATGAAATGAAATGAAATGAAATGAAATGAAATGAAATGAAATGAAATGAAATGAATAGAATAGAATAGAATAGAATAGAATAGAATAGAATAGAATAGGTTGAGCACCTGTAATATTTCACTAGTCTAGGCCTTTGAAGTCTAAGTAATATCTGCCCCAAAATGAAATTCCCCAACATTAGTAGCCCAAACCATTGTCAAATCAATCTTGGGGATATTTGTTATGCATTTAAAGATAACATGCAGGTAAACCAAAGCTGATAAGGCTGAATGTTCAACTCGTTGACTTTTATTTACTGTTTGCTTCTAAGTAAATTTAACAGAGCAGACACATCCATCATTAATTACTATGTTTAAAGCTTTTCCCTGAATGATAAAGAGTAAAAATGAGTTTCTAGCTGCCCTTTTTCATTACATTTTTGCTAGAAATTACCTCCACATGCACAGTTAGTTATACATATCTGTCTTTCCTGCGAAAGAAATACTGCTCAAGAACATATTGTTCCTGAGAATTAAGAAAACGAAAACAAAAATTCTGCAGACTAATATACAGCAGCATTTCTGATGCTGAAGCTAAAGGGATGTAGTTCAGTTGATTAGGCCACAAAATTGATTTACCTTTAAAGATGTTTCATATTATAGCTCTTTATTTCCAGACTCCCAGATAGGGTTCTTTTGGAAATCAGTCTTCATTGACAAATGTTTTTGACAAAGCAGTAACAAATGAGGCAGGGAATGGCTCCAAGGAGTGTGCTTACTGCTGTCTTCTCAGAACACCCAAAGGCACTCTTAAGACCTGCTTCATTGTCTTTGCTGATAGTAAATGTGCAGCCCAACTCCCTGTTGCAACCTGGGAAGCATCTTCCAGAGCACTCAGGATCCGTATTTAAAGCCATGATTGTTGGTTTAATGTAGCTTGTGAAAGCATAAACATAAAATCCTGCTAAGTATTTCTGGTCAGGTCAGTAACCAGGTACCTGTTTGTATAGAAAGCTCCATGAGGTTCCTGGGACTTCTTTTTAAATATACAGCAGATTTAATCAAACAATCTATGAGGACCAACAAGAGCAGAAAAAAATATTCAAAGGCATGAATCACAACTACATATCTCATTCCCATCTGCTATGTATAGAAATTAGGCATTTAAATGACATGTGAGGCTCTCAAAAATTCCACCTGCTAATTTTAAAGTGCAGGATGATACAATGTTTCAATATATTAGAAAGCATGTAATTCTGAACAAAAGACATCTTTGGACTGAATCTGCTGCAGGCTCATGAAAGACAAATGTCACTGGAAATGCATTCACTAAGTTAGTGCATATATGCAATTCTTTTGTAGTATAAAAGCTGTGGTTTCTGCTGATTGTTAAAATATTAAGAAATTTCTCCCCCCAAGCCATAGAGAAAAAACATTAGACAGTAACTTCATGTGCATTAAGGCATAAAGGGGCATAATTTCAGCTGCTAGCTAAGACATCTGGACCTTTTAAAAGTGTTTCTACAATAGGCTGTTGCATTTTAGGACACAGCAAAGATTTTCCCCATGATCATAGGCTTGCTTACCACTTCTCTTTTTCCCTATAAAGTAGGGCTGACTTAGGCTAACCGTTTCAAAGCCATCTCTGAGGGTTAGCATATTACACTCAAATGTGCTCTTTGCATCAACTGATGTGTTTTGCTAAAATCACAGGACAGCATGACCAATTTTACCCACCTATTTTAAGAACTGGAATATTTGTACTCATGGAAACCTCAATGGAAGCTAAAATGGCAGCTGGAATCATGTTCATTGTGACACTTACAAACCTGGACTTTGCTTGCTTTAAAAATTAAAGCAGTTAAAAAAGTTGAAGTTTTATACATAATAATATTGAAGGCAAAAATTTAGCTCCAGAGAATAACAGAGCTGAGAGCAAAGTCTGGAACATAACTTTTAACTCTAAGGTGCTGTGCTTAGTTTCGGGATATAATAGGTTTGAATAATTAGGGTGCATTATACAGACATGATCTGGGTTTTTTTGGCTCTATGGAAAGAAGTAAGAGTAAGTGCAGTTGCTTTTGTGCTGAGTTTTCTAGCAGCTGTGTTAAGTCAAACTGCTCAGGCCATGTGTTTTAAGTCCTGAACAAAAGCATGGACTTGAAAAAATATAGCAGGAGTGGCTTCTCATCTGGTCTTGCACTTCTGCAGGCAGTAAGAAAAATGCAGGCTTTGTACACAACCTGGAGACATGTTTCTTTCTTATGGAATGCTGTCTCCTAATTTGAGAGATTTGCAAATGATTATATGGCCAATTGAGCAGAACTCAAACTTCACAAATTAGAGTGACAGAAAAATGTTTTGTAGGAGTACAAGCATGTTTTGCTACAAATGCAAGACTATGAATATAGGAAAAGTATAATCTGACACACAGTTCACTGAAAAGATCCTACAGTTGAGACCATGAATTCATTATGAAACGGCTGTCAGCAAATCAGTTAAAAAAAAAGTTTGATATCATTTGGAAAAGTACTGAGAACAAGACAAAGGACATTATTTTTTACTGTTAGAACCTTTGTTTACCCATATATTGAGTTCTGTGATAGGTTCTGACCCCTCCAACTCAAGAACAATGTAGTAGAGTTAGAGAAAGTATAGAGGAGCATAGCTAAGATTATCATGGTGACGGAGAAGCTGCTTTATGAGATGCTAAAAAGGACAGAAGTCTTCAACAAGATTATGGAAGGCGAGATAAAGATTTACAAAATAGTTAAAGCAATGGATAAAGTGAATGAAGAACTGTTATTCACTGTACCACAACACAGGAACTAGAGCTTATCCATCAAAACTATCCAGGAATCAATTTAAAAGATCTCCAAGGTTGGTGACTCAAACACTTCCCTGCACAGCCTTTTCCATTGCTTGATAAACTACAGTGAAGGAACTGAAAAGGATTCCTTATACGCAGTCATAGCAGCAATATTGCAGGTTACCATGGGAATATTGCCCACATACAGTTAGTTACTGTAGACTTAGAGCAAAGTATCACTGTGCCTTCCAGGAACTGACTGATTAAAAACTAATTTGGGGTTTTTAGAATGCATGCATAAAAGCTACACGACCTATCAAGAGGAGACAGGAGATGCTCGCTCCGACAAGAATGTGGAAGACAAGCTGTTAGTTTCTAGCATCCCAGCTCCAGCAGATAGCAGTCAACTACCTAACTAAATCAGTAGGCTGTAGATCAAGAGAACTGTAATGTGTTTTAAAGCACTTCATGAGAAGGAATGAAAGGTCGATTATCAGAAATTATTGGGTTTACTGATTTTGTGATATACCTTTCTTGAAAACATTTTATTCAAAGGAAATGTTAGATATCTTCTAAAAGAGAGCTTAATCAATGTATGAGTTACTGTTATTGCCCCACATGGAAAATGAGGGGGAGGATCTTTTCTTGCCGAGAAACTTTCAGGATATCCTGGAGAGTAAGGGATAGATCAGACTTGAGGGTAGGAGAGGAACCAGGTTCCATGCAGAAACAGATGATGAGAAGCCAAAAGCAGTAGAATGGGGAAGGCTGCACTCTTCCTTGAATTGAAGGTGGCTAAGGGTGCTTTTCAGCTGGCACAGCCGACAGATAGGCTTTGAATACAGGGTGTGTGACGCTGCCCGCCTTGTCCCACTTGCAATCAGCCCGCTCAGCTAGCCCGCAAAGTGGGGTCACGCCAAGAGTGGCCCCGTTCTGGGATCCGAGAAACCCGGAATATGGGTAAGGCTCGAAGCCTCTTGTCTTGGTTTGAAAAGACAGGTATGGTTTAAGGAAAGGCAAGAGCCCCTTTTTCTGCAGTGCAGAGTGCACCCCCCACCCCCTTTTAATTATTTTAGGTCCAAATCAGACGCTTTCAGGCAGGAGATATGGGGATGTGAAATAACAGTTCTTTACTGGTATTTAACAAGGCAGAAAACAACAACAGCTATGAAAATTGGCAACAGAACAGAACAGTCTAGCTCCGCTCCAGTCCCCTTTGGCCGCAGGCCGTGTCCCTGTGCTCAGTTACCGGTGCTGTGGGGGCAGGGCGGGTCCCGCGCAGTTGCAGAGGGCTGGAGTGATGGCGGCGGAGGCCCAGAGGTGAGCGGGGATGGGAAGGTGACTCCCCCCCTCACGGTGTCGGTCGTGGTGCTCCGCAGAGTGTCCGGAGATAGTAGGGTGAGATGGGAGAGCAGCAGAGCGATGTCCCAGGCAGGGAGCGTGGATCTCAGCGCGGAGATGTCAGGGGGAGATGTCAGAGCGAAGCACGGGGCGTCCTGTCCCTCCACGAGCCCAGCGAGAGAGAGTCCCCTCCCCAGCCCCCTCTCCCACCTTTCCTTTTCCGGTTCCCCCCTCCTCCTCCTCCTCCACCCACCCCCCTGCGAGAGAACATTATCTATGGTTTAAGGTGTAGCCACAACTACTTAACATAACAATGGGAGGAATTCACAGCAAGAAAAGGGGAGCAATCCAACCCCTAACATTATCCACCCCTGAATTTCTCCCATACTAATATGCTATATCAAATTAAACTGTTACATTATATATACATACATGCAGTTAGAGACATAGGCACAGTACTATAGGTATTTCACCCTAAAACAAGGTCTCCTTGGGGTATACATCGGGTCTCTCCATTCTTTTGCATCACCCACCAGGTGCAACCCGGTCCTTGAGCGAATACAACTCCATGGATGGGATTGTCTTTGCTGGAGGCAGGATTCACCCAAACAGTTTTTCCTAGCATACCTCTCATGTGTACCACTGGAACCTTATCTCCATCTGATATTCCCAAGGGCTCAGATTGCGCAGGGCCTGCTCGGTTAGTGGAACCTCGGGTGTTCACTAACCAGGTGGCCTTTGGTAGATTAATCTCCCAGTTCTTGAAAGTTCCCCCACCCAGTGCCTTTAAGGTGGTTTTAAGCAGGCCATTGCACCGTTCAACTTTCCCTGCAGCTGGTGCATGGTAGGGGATATGGTACACCCACTCAATGCCATGTTCTCTAGCCCAGGTGTTTATGAGGCTGTTCTTGAAATGAGTCCCATTGTCTGACTCAATTCTCTCAGGGGTACCATGCCTCCAAAGAACTTGTTTTTCCAGGCCCAAGATGGTGTTCCGAGCAGTGGCATGAGGCACAGGGTAGGTCTCTAACCACCCAGTGGTGGCTTCCACCATGGTCAGTACATAGCGCTTGCCCTGGCGAGTTTGAGGCAGTGTGATGTAGTCAATCTGCCAGGCCTCTCCATACTTATATTTGGCCCATCGCCCCCCATACCAGAGGGGCTTCACCCGCTTGGCTTGCTTGATGGCAGCGCACGTCTCACAGTCATGGATAACTTGAGAAATACTGTCCATGGTTAGATCCACCCCTCGGTCTCGTGCCCACTTATAGGTGGCATCTCTGCCCTGATGACCTGAGGCATCATGGGCCCATCGAGCCAGGAACAACTCTCCCTTGTGCTGCCAGTCTAAATCTATCTTCGACACCTCTATCTGTGCAGCCTGATCTACCTGCTCATTGTGTCGGTGTTCCTCATTAGCCCGACTCTTGGGGACATGGGCATCTACGTGACGGACTTTCACAGGCAGCTTCTCTATCCTGGTGGCAATGTCTTTCCATTCATTGGCAGCCCAGATTGGTTTTCCCCTACGTTGCCAGTCAGCCTTTTTCCACCTTTCCAGCCATCCCCACAGAGCATTGGCTACCATCCAAGAATCAGTGTAAAGGTAGAGTTTTGGCCACTTCTCTCTCTCAGCAATGTCCAGGGCCAGCTGAACAGCTTTGAGTTCAGCAAGTTGACTCGATCCACCTTCTCCTTCGGTAGCTTGTGCAACCTGTCGTGTGGGGCTCCATACGGCTGCTTTCCACTTCCGGTTCATCCCCACGATGCGGCAGGAACCATCAGTGAAAAGAGCATAGCGTGTTTCATCTGCTGGCAGTTGGTTATACGGTGGGGCTTCTTCAGCCCGGGTCACTTGTTCCTGTTCCTCTTCTTCGGCAAGACCAAAGTCTTCCCCTTCCGGCCAGTTGGTAATTATCTCCAAAATCCCAGGGCGATTCGGGTTTCCAATACGGGCGCGTTGTGTGATGAGGGCAATCCATTTACTCCATGTGGCGTCAGTGGCATGGTGGGTTGAGGGAACTTTTCCTTTAAACATCCACCCCAGCACTGGCAGTCGGGGTGCCAGAAGGAGTTGTGTTTCCGTGCCAACCACCTCTGAGGCAGCTTGAACCCCTTCATAGGCGGCCAAGATCTCCCTCTCCGTTGGAGTGTAGTTGGCCTCGGACCCTCTGTAGCTTCGACTCCAGAACCCCAGTGGTCGGCCTCGCGTCTCACCAGGCACCTTCTGCCACAGGCTCCAGGACAGACCATGGTTCCCGGCTGCAGAGTAGAGCACGTTCTTCACATCTGGTCCTGTCCTGACTGGGCCAAGGGCTACCGCATGAGCAATCTCCTGCTTGATCTGGGCAAAGGCTTGCTGCTGCTCAGGGCCCCAGTGGAAATCGTTCTTCTTGCGGGTGACCAGGTAAAGAGGGCTCACAATCTGGCTGTACTCAGGAATGTGCATTCTCCAAAAGCCTATGGCACCTAGGAAAGCTTGTGTTTCCTTCTTGCTGGTTGGTGGAGACATTGCAGTGATCTTATTGATGACCTCACTGGGGATCTGGCGCCGTCCATCTTGCCACTTTACTCCCAGAAACTGGATCTCTTGGGCAGGCCCTTTGACTTTGCTCTTTTTAATGGCGAAGCCGGCTCCCAGCAGAATCTCAATGATCTTTTCTCCTCTCTGAAATACCTCCATTGCTGTGTCCCCCCACACAATGATGTCATCAATGTACTGCAGATGTTCTGGAGCTCCACCCTTCTCCAGTGTAGCCTGGATCAATCCATGACAGATGGTGGGGCTGTGTTTCCACCCCTGGGGCAGTCGGTTCCACGTGTATTGCACGCCCCTCCAGGTGAAAGCAAACTGAGGCCTGCACTCTGCTGCCAGAGGAATGGAGAAGAATGCATTGGCGATGTCAATGGTGGCGTACCACTTGGCTGCCTTGGACTCCAGCTCGTACTGCAGTTCCAGCATGTCCGGCACAGCAGCGCTCAGCGGTGGAGTCACCTCATTCAATGCACGATAGTCCACTGTCAATCTCCATTCTCCTTCAGATTTACGCACAGGCCAGATGGGGCTGTTGAAGGGTGAGTGGGTTTTGCTGACCACCCCTTGGCTCTCCAGCTCACGGATCATCTTGTGTATGGGGATCACGGCATCTCGATTCGTCCGGTACTGCCGGCGGTGCACTGTTGAGGTAGCAATTGGCACCTGTTGCTCTTTCACCCTGAGGAGTCCCACTGCAGATGGGTTTTCTGATAGCCCAGGCAGGGTGTTCAACTGCTTAATGCCCTCTGCTGCCACAGCAGCTATTCCAAAAGCCCACCTGAGTCCCTTTGGGTCTTTGTAATAGCCGTTCCTGAGGAAGTCTATGCCTAGGATACATGGTGCCTCTGGGCCAGTCACAATTGGATGTTTCTGCCACTCTTTCCCAGTCAGGCTCACCTCAGCCTCCAGCAAAGTCAATTCCTGAGATCCCCCCGTAACCCCAGCAATTGAAACAGGTTCCTTCCCGACATGTCCCGATGGTATTAATGTACATTGTGAACCAGTGTCAACCAATGCTCTGTGTTCCTGTGGCTCTGATGTGCCAGGCCATCGGATCCACACCGTCCAAAAGATCCGGTTTTCCCGTGCCTCTCCCTGGCTAGAGGCAGGGCCCCTCTAGCCCTGGTTATTATTTCTCTCCTGGGCATACATACTAGAGGTTCCTTCAAGGGGATCTGACAGATCATCCTCCCTTCTGTAATACCCTGCACCTCCATGGGAGGCTGAGGCTACCTTCACTTTAGTGGAGTTCCCTCTGTTGGTGTTCCCCTCCCTGAGTTGGCGCACCCGTGCTGCCAGGACAGAAGTGGGTTTCCCATCCCACCTTCTCATGTCTTCCCCGTGGTCACGTAGAAAAAACCACAGGTCAGCACGTGGGGTATACCCTCTCTCCCTAGCTGGGGGGCGTTGGGCTCTACCTTTGAGGTCCATGACTCGCACTGGTGCTGCACTGATCTTCCTCACCTCTTCCCTTATCTCCTTCATCTCCTCCTTAAACTCCTCTCTGAGGTCCTTAGCCACAGCAGAGACATGAGCCTGCATTGGGCCAGCCATCATACTCTGATAATTCCTGAGCCTGTTGGCAACAGAACCCACTGTCACTTGGTTGGTATCAGCATCAATCATTGCAATAAAGGAGGTATATTGAGATGGGCCCAGGTTTGCCAGATTCCACAACATCTGTCCTGTGCACCTGACCTTGTCAGGGTCATTGTCATGCTGTCCATCCCTCCCAAAGAGCACCTCCAGTACTGCCACTTCTCTCAGCTTTTGGATCCCTTCCTCAAGGGTATTCCAACGTGTTCTCTGGTGGTACTCCTGCATTCTTTCCCTGTGGACAAACCTCTCTCTCACGCTCATTAAAAGTCGCTCCCAGAGGGAAAGGAGACCTGTCTCCCTTACAAATACCTGGTCCACACCTGAGTCCTGGGTCAAGGGTCCCAAATTCCTTGCCTCAGTACCATCCAGTTGCACACCTGTACCCATAAGGTCCCAGACCCGCAGTAACCAGGTTGTAAAAGGCTCACGGCCCCGTCGTACAATGTCTTTTCGCAGGTTACGGAGACTCTCGTATGACAGGGACTCGGTGATGATCTCAACTTCTGGCTCCCCTGCTGGTTGTGAGGGGCCCCCTTCCTGACCCTTATTATCTAGGTGCCTTGTTTTCATCTTAGACTTCCTAGTTTCCACAGGGGCAACTGCTGCTGGCTGTGAGTGCCCTTGCAGTTCAGCTGGAACCTGGATGGATGTAACATCTGTGGGTCCCACTGCTGCACCATCAGATTCTCCCTCTTTAAGGCAGGGGGAGGGTTTCTCACCAGCTGGGGAGAGGTATTCCTTCAGCATCTGGCCCATCTCACGTATCTCCTTTGCTAGCACCCCCACCCATTCTGGGTGGTTCCTTTCCGAGGTGGGCTGTGGGGCAGGGTCAAACTCTGGGGTAATATCCCTAGTCTCTGGGACAAAATCAGGCTCTGGGGTAACCTTCCTAGTCTCTGGGACAGGATCAGGCTCTGGGGTAACCTCCCTAGTCTCTGGGACAGGATCAGGCTCTGGGATAACCTCCCTAGTCTCTGGGACAGGATCAGGCTCTGGGGTAACATCACTAATCCCTGGGGTAGGTATCAGGGTTGTTATCCAAGTCAATCTCCCCTTATCTCTGAATGTTAGATAGAACAGATTTAACAGGGATATAAACAACACTAGCCACAATATAATGTCATTAGCATTTAAAGCGGATTGGAACCCCTTGAAGACTGGTGGGGTGAACTTCAAAAACCCTGTGATGGGTTGAGAAAAAATTTCACCTGCTGCCACTTCCTCACAGTAAGTACCATTATTGAAGTAGCCCCAGAAACACACACTTAGAGTGCGATAGCTCTGAATCCATGTGGCCATCTTCCAGAGAAAATTAAAAATCCATGAATTCCTCAACTGATCAACCCACATAATAAGCCGGATAATAGCCACAGTAACCTTGGTTATGAAACTCATGTTTAAAAAAGGGCTTGCAAATGGGAGAGATATAGCAGTGACCACATGGAGGCCAATCCAGGGTAAGCTGGACAGCATGGTGTCACCTACCACAAGCTTGGGTAATTCAAGAACTGTTATTCCCTTTTCTACCCCTCTCTCAATGCCCTCAGGCAATGCCCCACGTTGGGCGCCAAAATCTGTCTTGGTTTGAAAAGACAGGTATGGTTTAAGGAAAGGCAAGAGCCCCTTTTTCTGCAATGCAGAGTGCACCCCCCCCCCCCTTTTAATTATTTTAGGTCCAAATCAGACGCTTTCAGGCAGGAGATATGGGGATGTGAAATAACAGTTCTTTACTGGTATTTAACAAGGCAGAAAACAACAACAGCTATGAAAATTGGCAACAGAACAGAACAGTCTAGCTCCGCTCCAGTCCCCTTTGGCCGCAGGCCGTGTCCCTGTGCTCAGTTACCGGTGCTGTGGGGGCAGGGCGGGTCCCGCGCAGTTGCAGAGGGCTGGAGTGATGGCGGCGGAGGCCCAGAGGTGAGCGGGGAGGGGAAAGTGACTCCCCCCCTCACGGTGTCGGTCGTGGTGCTCCGCAGAGTGTCCGGAGATAGTAGGGTGAGATGGGAGAGCAGCAGAGCGATGTCCCAGGCAGGGAGCGTGGATCTCAGCGCGGAGATGTCAGGGGGAGATGTCAGAGCGAAGCACGGGGCGTCCTGTCCCTCCACGAGCCCAGCGAGAGAGAGTCCCCTCCCCAGCCCCCTCTCCCACCTTTCCTTTTCCGGTTCCCCCCCCCTCCTCCTCCTCCCACCCACCCCCCTGCGAGAGAACATTATCTATGGTTTAAGGTGTAGCCACAACTACTTAACATAACAATGGGAGGAAT
This sequence comes from Acridotheres tristis, assembly GCA_037013685.1. Classification (NCBI taxonomy): domain Eukaryota; kingdom Metazoa; phylum Chordata; class Aves; order Passeriformes; family Sturnidae; genus Acridotheres; species Acridotheres tristis. The sequence continues at coordinate 24,428,513 of CM072885.1, read as the reverse complement.
TCACAGCAAGAAAAGGGGAGCAATCCAACCCCTAACACCTCTATAGCGGCTGCAGGCGTCTGGAGAGGAACACAGAGTCCGGGAGGGTCCTTCTGTGGCTTCAAATGAGGATTTATTAGGTAAGCTGGAGGGAAGCAACAGTGATCGGCAAGAGGTAAACCACAAAAGGCAATGGACACGAGGGTGCAGCAACTTACATAAGGGACCCCTCCAGGGGAAGGCACAATACACAAACCAAGGAGGAGAACTCAGGGGAGTGACACAAGGCGGGGAAGCCAGTACACTTGACCAAGGGGGGACGCATAGGCGGGGCCCAGCTTACAATATCGATTCATGTACAAAGATAAGGGTGATAAGCACAGTAACTTCTAGAACAATGGGAGGGGCCAGGGAGGATTGACGACCCGGTGGGAAGGGATAAGAGAGACGGACAGGGAAGGATCTGGAAATGTGGGAGGAACTTAGGACAACTGACAGGGCAGTGGCAGGAATAGGGGTAACCAGGCAGGGGGGTACAGCGTAGGATTGAATCATTATAATGCAGGGTACAACAAAGGTGAAACAAGAAAAATCAACACGCTGCAACAGGTGTGTTCGCAATTAATTAACTTTACGCACAACTCTGACTGTTAAAATGCCTAGTTTGTGTTAGAAATAGTTCTTACCCATGAGGACTGCAGAGAATGCAGGTATGGCAGCTGGTAAGAAAAAGGGATAGACACCCATCTTACACATGGAGAATGCAAACATGGGATGATAAAAAACTTGTCTGAAATAGCAAAGGTGTCTCAGCCACAAATAAAGACTGATCCCTAGATTTCTGAATCCTTCTCTCAACCCTCAAGCCCAGGACCTCTTTCCCACTTGCAGTAATACTGTCATATTAGGCAGGCACATACCCAGCTGAAAAAGTTAATACATTGCATTAGAATGACTCCATATAATAAATCAGCTGCAAGGGAGCATCTGGCAACATAATCTTCTTGCTTTCCCTTCCTTCTGCTCCTCTTCTTGTTTCTCTAGCTGGTGATTTCTTCCTTTGGATGGGATATCTTTTTACAGAAGAAGCTTTCAATAAGCTTCAATTTGATCTTTCCATGCCTCACTCAGCCATGACACGCACACGCTCTTTTCATATCATCACAATGACTAAACAAAAGAGTGGAAGACAAATATCCACCGATGTTCATTTATAGTTTTAATGAAATTCACTTCTGTAATGTTTGTGCCTGTTCTTGTGTTGCAGGAGGATTTTAGCCAGGCCGATTACTGACATGGAGGGGAGGATGTGTGTATGTTTGTGGAAAGCAGGGAGAAAAGAGTGAGACTGACAGACAGAAAGATCTCTTCAAAGCAGAAACATGGAATATAACCTACAGGGTAGATGGATAGAATACTCACAAACTCAAATCAGCCTTCTCTCAACAATTGTGACCTGTGGTTACCGCGCTGCAAACAGAGAGAAAAGACAGCAACACACACGGACCTCTTCTGGGGGAAAAAGGCCAACTTTATTGTACGGACACCCCATATTTAAAGTGTGTTACGTGCAGCTAGGACAGGACAGGAGTTCATTGGACAATTGGGACAAACATCTCTTGGGACAGCATGTCCGGATGGGAAAGACACCAGGTGTTAATCTTTGTTATGACTTCTTTTCTGTTTTTCACCAAGTTATCACTCTGGGAGACTGCCTCCCTTAACTGAAGCTGTAGTCAGCTTGTCAGCCTGGGAATGGACCTGAGACACAGGAGAAATCCAGGCCTGAAAAGAATTGCCAAGCTGTAATTCCCTAGCTCTCTAAATGTGTGTGTCCACATTGTGCCAGTCATCTCTCTGGTAGATTTCCCATAGTTTCCCTTCAGGTTTTTTCATGTTTTCTTCCTACATATACAACATCCACATTTAGTTTACTTAGCAGTAAAAGGCGGGTGACGGAGGATAATTTTTTTTTGAAAATCCCAATGTTCTAGGCTCACTGAGTGTCCCCATCACATTTAGAATGAGACAATGGAGGCAAAAGAGCATCTTGAAGAGTCATAAAACACAGATTGTCAACTTCAAATGACTAATTACAACACAGCCTGTATTTAAAGCACTTCTGTTAATCACAAGCTTGAAAGATAAAATTTTAAAAATGCATATCTAAAATTAGTACTAGGAAGCTACAATCTGCTCATAGATATTTCATGATCTAAGGAAAACTCATCAGATAAATTGTTTGCTGTGAATTACTCACTTGGGTCTCAGATTGCTATGTGTTCAAGCAAATACAGTGAAAACCTATGACTCCTTGTCATTGGATTTGCTCTATGGGAGCTGCTTCACACTCACCCTTTTTAGCAAAACAGGTTTTGTGTGACAGCAACACAACAGTAGCAAAAGGATTTTCTTGCCTTTTCCTCTAGATTTTAAATTAGCTTCCAGCACATTCTTATTGTAATTCTACCTTTCACATACAGACTGACTCAGCAGAAGATTTCAACTTCCTTGCCTGCAGTTAAGAAAGGCTGAAGAACGATCTTAAAAACCAGGAGAAGGATTGTATGGTGAAGGGCATGCTTATCTTCCCTGTTGAATTGTCACATTAACATGTCTTGTAGCTGGTCTGAACTTTGCATTCCAAAGGCAAATATTTTTGTCAGTTAACCTAGGCACAGCTGAGGGCTGACAAAGGCCATGTTATTGCTGCCCTTTAAGCTGCAGCAGCTTAAGAGCCCACCAGAGCCAGTCCTTTCTCCTCACAGAAAAACCAATGGGCATTGCATAAAGAAATGGTTAAGTAAGGAGCTTTCAAAAAAATCTCATAGGCAAGCAAAACAAAAGACTATAGAAAATAACCTTACTACTGCAAAGTAATTGCAGAGAATCAGTTACAAAAAAAACCAAACCAAATCCAACCAAACCAAAAAACTACAATACATTCACTCAAAAACTTATGTCTACAATGTGAATCTTCTCTCCCACTTGAGCCAACCAGATAACTTATTGTTTTCAGGTTAAGAAGACTAGCTTCCCCTCCTGCCTCTTATATATGAATATACTCATAAAAGGCAGTATTTTTCCCCTCTCAGCTCCCTCTATTATGATCAATAATGAATTTATATCTCATTGCCATATCCTTGCCAATCTCCTTCATCATTTTTGAAAAGCATTTTTGGTTATTTCAGTTGCAGAGTGCTTAGAATAATACTTATATTTTTGTTTTGTCCTGCTTCAGTCAGTAGTCTTTAGATGGATGACTCAAACATAAAGCAGGTACCATAAAGCTACAGCTGATGCACTATAAATCCACACACCTAACTGTGATTAACAGAGATAGGTGTTTTAGCCAATGATCATATGAGGGATATTGGTGAGGAGGTAGAAAAAGAGATCCAAGAAACCACAGTGAAGAAAAAATTGTCCTGACAAAAGTGGCTATGTATATATATCTATCTATATATATATATACATACATATATATATATAAATGTTAACTATCCGCACAAGATAAATGGTGGGTCAACAGCAGAGAATGTCATTTGCCATAGTGAAAAACAGTCCTTTCCTACCAGGGAGCAAGACAACAGTGTCTTTGGCTGAAACAAAAGTACAGAAAGTACCTGAAAGCATTATTTTTTGGACTGTTTCCCCAGATAAGTACCTTATTTACTTTTCCCAAACCTCTACCTCCTGACAGGGAGGCTGAAGGAATAACAGCTCTCAGGGAGTGCTCTCTTAAACTGTCAGGTGCAAGTATCTGGATGAATCATGAAGTAGGAAGGGTCATAGTCGGCTTATGGAATCTTTTCAGGATCTTTCATTCCAAGCGGCAGGAAAGACTCCCATTAGTACATGAGTCTTTGCATCAGGTCATACAGATATTTTCAGAAGCCCTGAGGTATATCATGCAATAAGCAAAGCAGCAAGCATGTAAATTTATCTTCAGTTAGAGAAATTCAGCCCAAGACAAAACTAAATGTCTTTGATCACTTCAAGTTTAAGAAAAAAGTTATTTAGGGTAGTTTCTAAAGGTCTGAAGAAGAGTATGAATGAGTGACCTCCACATGCCAATGAAAAGAGTGCTGGACTATTTTAATGATTGCCTGCACAGAGGAAAGAGAAACAGTGCCTACTTCTCACGTGTCATCTCATGTATATCCACATAATGAAAAAAAGAAAGTTATAACTACCCCAGAGCATGAAGATATCCCTTCAGAAAGTTGCCAAATAGCACTTCAGCAAAGTATGTAATGATAACTTAGAGAAGCTACCATGAAACTAGATAACCTTTCAAATCCATTTATCAAAGTAGTTACATTTCTCATTTCAAGGCAAGTGACAGATAATAAATATAGATCAAAGGAAGCCTGTCAGTACATAAAAAGGTGTATTAAATGAAAAATTGATTCACAAAATAGCATTATATATTTTATAGCCTCTTCAAAGCTCCTATTTAAAAACTGAGTTTTGTTTTCTTTGTTGAACCTTAACTATCATATTACATAGCTATAAGCTTTGGGGAAAAAAATCACAGATTAAAGATCTGTAGTGACTAGAGATGGTTCCAACCACAGTCCAGAAACGGGGTGTGAATCCTTTCAGATTCCAAGGGCTCCAAAATGAGATTTCAGTTCAGAAACACAAACAAATGCTTTAGTTAAGAAAATTCATGCTAGAAACCAGATTCAGTAAATGGCTTCAGCCCCTCTGCTGAACATACACAGATATTTTAGATTTCTTTTTCTGAGGTGCAAGAGAGCAAAGCATCTTCCCATCAGACAAGAGGCATTCCTGGTGCTTCAGATTGTGTAGCTAGGAAAAGCCACAGCCCTGGGCTTTGGATGCAGATTGTGCCACTTGGCAGGACAGTGTTTCACACCAGGTCTGACAGGTAACCAGCTCCTTGGCAGCACCACAGTGTCCCTGTTTCTTCTTCATTTTGTGATCTCATCCCATGATCCCACAGGTGATCTCCTTCACAGCTGTCCTTGGTAGGATTATCAGGAGAAAATGTCAGACACAAACCTGTCAATGTGGGAGACAAAAGCCCTTGCTGCAGGGAGGAGCAGAGAAATCAGAGGGACAAAGCTCATGCAGAATGCCCAAAACTTGACAGATGTGTGGATGCTCTTGAGACAAACGGAACAGTGGTTCCAATGGCCTTCACACACAGCCTGCTTGTCAGTCCTCTGCAATCCACCAGAAGTGACAGTGACAGCATGCAGCATCATTTTCACCTTCCCCAGCTGGTTCTAGCCAACCTGGCTCCCTCATGCACTAGTTTTCTTTTTGAACCCGACAACACATATGGATTTTCAAGAGAGCTGATGTCTAAAATTTGTCCATCGTTGCAGATTTTATAATGTACCTTGTCATTTCTGGCTATTTGATCCATTCCTTTAGTAAGAATTGAAATGTTACCTTGAAATTGCAGAAGCTGAAGGAGGGATGTTGCATCCCCTGATGCCTTAGGGATGTTTGACTGTAACATTTGTACAGTTTGTTTAAAAACTCATTATTTTAATAGAATTTTTTAAATGGCAAGTGTCACTTTTTCACTTAATCTTTCAGGACAATTGACTCCTTGGACGTATTACAGAGAAAATTTTAAATGTTCCATTGATTCCAAAGCATATACCTGAAGTTTTGTTAGAGTTTGCAATGCATGGAGTGAAATCCTAGCTTCTGATCTGGAAACAACAAATATTAAAACTACAGAAAACTGCATGAAAATTCTATAGCTTGTCAGATCTAAAGTGCTTTATAGAAAAAAACATAATTTCTAGAGATTCTCCAGCATCTGAAAGGCTTTGTCAGGAAAACATGTTTTAGACATAGAAAATACTGATAAAGAGAAGCCAGGATGCCTCCAGTGTCATGATTCATCCACTATTTTTTATTATATAGAGTTTTAATTCAGATTCTATTCTTGTGATGCTGACTTCAAGCATTACTCTTTTGATGTCAGTTGGTTATAGAGTAAAACTCCCTTAACTGTAGGCAAATATAACAGTTACTGATGGTAGTGTGGAATATTAGAGAGAACATTCAGCTCAGCTCCAAACCTGAAGTTTACTAAGGTAATGCTTCAAATACCGTGGCTGGTTCATCAACCATGCAAGGTTCAATAACAGAAAATTAAATTTAAAATTAAATATAATAAAGAACTATTTAGGTACAACAGGGACAGGCTCCAGAGAAAAGGAATTTACTGTTTACTGTTTACTCTTACTCAGAGCACATTTCCACATTTTCTCTCCCTACTTACGTAGGAAACCTCTCAGATGTTCAGACTACGATGCACTGGGATTTTACACCATTACCCAGTCTGGTGGATCTATCAACCAGAAACCCCTTCCAAATGTGGGAGGGCTTCTCCTACCAATTTTAGTATCTGCAATACAGACAGGAAACATGAATACCAGGCTAAAAGGAATTACTAATGTCAACATTTCTAAGCCAAACTGCTTACGCTAAAATCATTACCAAGAGAAATTGGTGTAGGCACTGACATTAACCATTCTAAAGTCACATTCATTCTTCTGTGAGAAAAACCTATATATAGTGATATTTTGTTTTTTAGAATTAAGTACATACTGAAAAGCAAATCTGGTTTTTTATTAGCATGGCAAATGTAGCCAGCGAGATTCTGGATGGAAAAGCATCTGGGAATTTGTAGAGCTGAGCTGCTGAGATATGAGTGACTGGATCAGCAATGTGAATACCTGCCCATTCCTTTCTCAGGTGAGTTGGTTATGAACATGCTTGTTCTGGTGAATATGAATTATTTATGCTTCATCCATAGTTTGTTATAGCAATTTTTAAGTAAGCAGACAGTTATGAAAGGTTTAAATTCACAGAAATGGAACATGACTAATCGTCATAAAAAAAACAGGTTTGAGGATGTCAGACTGTGCACCCACTGAAATAGGATTAAAGCAAGCAGAAATCTGCACACAGATATGTTCTAATACGTCTGCATAATCTACATGAACATTAATGCAAACAGGCTTACCTGCAAAGAGATAAGACCTATAATTACAATGGCTTCATTTTATTTTACAAGCAATAGAGATAATCTTTGAGTATACAGGCACTGATATGTGATAAATATGGACATACCACACTGAAAGTACACAGACCCTTACATAGGTTCAGAAGGTCATTCCTGCTTTGTAACATTAGGTCAGGATAGCTTCTATTTGGTGTCCAACCTCTTTATCTCTGCTAGATCAAGTCAACCTAAACCCATGAAAAACTTATCCATAGATCTTAAAGCACTTTATAAAGATGGATAGGTATTATTTCAACTCAATAGATGTGTAGCAGATAGGCCTAAACTCATGCACGGGGCTTCAAATCTTTCATCACATGCAACTAATCACGCAACCCTTCATGCAACAACCCTAACTGAGAAAGAATCATAGAATCTTAAAATAATTTTGGTTGGAAAACACCTCTAAAATCATCTAGTCCAGCCATTGACTTAATACTGCAAAGTCCTACCACTTAACCGTGTTCTTAAGAGCCACATTTACATGTCTTACATACCTCCAGGGATGGTGATTCTACCACTTCCCTGGACAGCCTGTTCCAACGCTTGTCAACTCTTTCAGCAAGAAATTTTTTCCTAATATCCAACCTAAACCCTGGTGGCACAACTTGAGTCCGTTTCCTTTTCTCCTATTGCTTGTTTGCTTGGGAGACCAACCCCCACCTTGCTATAAATTCCTTTCAAGAAGTTGTAGAGAGTGATAAGGTCTCCCCAGAGCCTCCTTTTCTCTAGCCAAAACACCCCCAGCTCCCTCAGCAGTTCCTTATAGGACTTGTGCTCCAGACCCTTCCCCAGCTCCACTGCCCTTCTCTGGACATGCTCCAGCACCCCCATGTATTTCTTTTAGTGAAGGGCCCAAAACTGGACACAACTCTCGAGGTGTGGCCTCACCAGTGCCCAGCACAGGGGGACAATCAGTTCCCTGGTCCTCCTGGCCACATCCTGGCTGATACATGCCGGGATGCCATTGGCACGCTCCTGAAATCCCATTTAGCTTCTCCGTATTGCACTCTCTGCACACAGGAGATTCACTTCGGGAAGAAACCACTAGAGGTCAGGCGGGATATAATCATGGCCAAAATGAGAAGGGAGATTGTTCAGAGTGGCACTTATATATTTAAATAAATTAAATAAAATAAAATAAATAATAAAAATTTTAAATTTTGGCTACTTTTCGTATCAGGAAGAAAAACTGTGCTCTTGAAAACTGATATATTCAAGACAAATCACATGCACTGGTATGAAATTATCAGAGAGGAAATAGTTTTATTACATAGGAAACAGGTGTGCAGGCATTCTGTATAAATTGAAGTTGTTCACAGTAAACAAAGTTGCTAAACAAACACTCAGAAGGTGCTCAAATCTACCCAAAATTTACTTGCTTACTGTATTTTCAGCTGCCACCTGAAACAGGTTTTCCACATTGCTTTTGCTATACAAAGTTGTGTCTGAGCAGGACAATACGTAGAAAAACACTATAACATTCTTTTTTTCTCCTCTGAATGAGAAATGCAGTCCCAGTCTTAGAATACATGTAGACTATCATACTGAAATGAGCACAATTGTTCAGCAGCTGTTCCCTGAATCTCCCACTCAGTTTTCACTGTTGTGGTGTTCTCCTCAGGGACATCTATTCTTTCAGTTTAAATGGATGAGTCAAGCTCATGGGCTCACGTATAATCACTCCCTGTCACAAAACCGGTGGCACCACTCAGTGGGAGAGCTGATCTGCAGCTGCCACAGCCTCCTTTAGCCTCATAGTTTTCCTGGCCACAGGAAAAGTGCTACTTCTGATGAAAAGATCTCTCCCCTCTGATACAGATACTCATATTCCCCTGCATCCTCTACAGGGCTGTAAGCTCGAAGGCTAGGTGGCATTTTGTACTTCAGAGTATGATTCAGAGAATTTCCTCAAACAATCACGTTTCTTTTTCCCCTGTGCCACTTCACTACTTGGTGCACTCATCATCCTGCTTGATTTGCAGCTGGGTGCTCTAACAGCACTTCTGTATTTCCTGGAAGCTTATTTCCCAGGAAACATTTTAAGTAATTCCACCAACACTGACATTAAGGTAAGCTGAGTTATCACAAAGAAGGCTACAATAGCCATATTTATTTTATTAGCTACCATGTCCTTAGTGAACAGAAGAAATTATTTAAAACTCAGTAACAATTACTAAGCTTCATATCTAACTGTATCTCCTACATTCCTAATTCAGTACAGATCTGTAAATCTATAGTGATACTTGTATCTGATAGCTCCGTCAAAAACAGCACATCCAGCAGAAATATCACTTAATTCAAATTAGCCAAAATCTGTATAGGTACTTGCCATCTACTAGACTGTGAGATAGCTGTCTGAAATGTGAAAGTCCTTAATTAGGCAAAAACAGAAACACAAAAAATCTACACCTACTTGCCACAATATAATGAAAAATGAAAAACAGAAAACATGAAAACATGTTACTCATTAACAGATAATCTGCTAATCTTTCAATACTTACTGATTTCTGACAGCTCATGTCAACTTTAACAGATATTTAAAAGTAAGTCCTACATCTTCTATTCAGCTGCTTCAATGTCAGAACTGCCATTACATAAAGCAGGAAAAGCTGGGAACCCTCCTGCTCTGATTTATGTCTGAATAGATGCACAAAAATTGATGTCTAATTGCTGCCTGCAATGGTGTAAACTTGTTTCTAAAATTGTGGCTCATAGTGACTTGATAATTTGCCCCTTACCACTATGAACAGGGTCTACAGAGGCAAATTGAAAAGTGCTACTGAAGTCTGCCCTGCTTCCTGTGTCTCCATACATTATATATATGTGGCATTGATGTTTTAATACTTCTAAGTAATATGCATAGCTAAAATCCATGTATGGTTCAGTTTCCTTCAATTCAAATTAAAAAAGCAACCCTCAAAAAAACCCAAACAAACAAAAACTCCAACCAAACGAAACACAGAGCCAACTGTTCCTCAGTTTCCATGGAGAAAAGGAACAAAGAAATAGACAGACATAGGAAAAGTCATTGTTTTTCTCTTGTTTGTATTTCACCTCCACTGCTAGGTCCTGAATTTCACTTTGCATAGCAGCTGGAAATTGGAGAGTAACACCTGGTGGATGGATAAAGAAATAAATGTCACATTTCTGTGCATAGGCTTTATTATTACCATGTACATAATGTGATCTGCAATTGCCTTTCAAACGGGAACTATGAGAAAACACTCTAAATACTCAATCAGGTGCCATTAGTGATTGTGCAAGATAAGGAAGACTATGCCAGAAAAAGGGAAGATATGGAATGACGCATACACAGCATGTGTTGGTTTATCCAGAGAGGCTGTATTACTCCATACCCTCTGGCAGAGACAGAGTAGGTACATCCACAAGAATAGTGACAGAGCTCCCGGGCATATTGACTGGATGGAGCAAAGCATGGACAAAAAGTGGCTCTGCCAATTCATGGGGGATGACCACAAAGCTTTGAGATTATCTATAGCTGCAGAAATATTCTGGGCATAGAACTCTCCCTCTCCTTTTCCATGTTGAGACTTTATACCTTCATTAATCTGCTAAGGATATAAACAGAAGTATCTATTAGCACATGGTTGGTTAACTGAAAGTACAAATAAACTGAGAATCAGGAGGGGCTACCATAGCCAGTCTTTTCCATTACTGAGGGTACTGGAGGCACTTTGGGAGGCATGGGATAGCACAGTACAGAGGCACCTGAGATGGCTCCACTGCTCCAGCCTGGCATCTCCTAGGATGAGAAAGAGCAATGCAGATGTTTTTGTGCACACAGTGATGGAGAGCTGCAGTCTGTTAACAGAGGTGATGGCTGTACTCTGTCACTGTGCCTGTCACTACAAACATCAATGGCTGTGCTTCTCGAGTGTGACATACACACAAAAGGAGCAATCTGACAGAACACACTGAGCATTACTTAGCTGTTCTCTTGAGAGACTCCTGCAGTATTCCCACATACGGTGTTGGAATAATGAATCTTAGAGGATTGCTGGGGCCTTAAGTAACTGTGCTATTAAGGTGAAAGATAAAATTTTAAAACTTTAACATTTAGGACTGCATTTAGTCCTTCCACTGCCTGCTAGGACCGTGGAGAATGCAACAAAAACATTCTTTGGGAGGATGGAAGGAGCAGCACTGTGACATAGCATTGCTCCAGACTGTACTGTACCGGAGATGCACTCCAAACAGAGCAAAATGTTTCATAATCCATACAATCAATGTAGCAAGATGAAATATACACCCACTCAAGGAAGCTATTCCCTTTTGAAAAAGAAGGCACAAACTCTTACATAAATGGATTATGGTAAGAGCGTTACCACAGTTCTGCCTCTGTTAATATAAAAGGATAGCCCATGTATTAAATAAGAAATGGACAGAGGAAAGAGAAAAATATGGAAAGAGAGAAAGAAAGAAAGAAAGAAAGAAAGAAAGAAAGAAAGAAAGAAAGAAAGAAAGAAAGAAAGAAAGAAAGAAAGAAAGAAAGAAAGAAAGAAAGAAAGAAAGAAAGAAAGAAAGAAAGAAAGAAAGAAAGAAAGAAAGAAAGAAAGAAAGAAAGAAAGAAAGAAAGAAAGAAAGAAAGAAAGAAAGAAAGAAAGAAAGAAAGAAAGAAAGAAAGAAAGAAAGAAAGAAAGAAAGAAAGAAAGAAAGAAAAAGAGAAGAAGAAAGAAAGAGATAGAAATAGGAAGGAAGGAAGGAAGGAAGGAAGGAAGGAAGGAAGGAAGGAAGGAAGGAAGGAAGGAAGGAAGGAAGGAAGGAAGGAAGGAAGGAAGGAAGGAAGGAAGGAAGGAAGGAAGGAAGGAAGGAAGGAAGGAAGGAAGGAAGGAAGGAAGGAAGGAAGGAAAAAATAAAAAATCCATCTGCTCCTTCAAAGTAAGGAAAAGGTGGCTGATTAAAAATGGACATTAAGTCATTATGGTTAGCTGAAAAACACTGGAGAGCTCTCAAGCACAGAATTTTTAGTTTATATAACCTGTCTGATTTTTACAGGAAAAACATAACTAGAGACACAACTGAAATATAAATGACATAAGAATATGGTTAGTTACTGTGAAATAAGAACATTTTCATTAATGTAGAAGACTAAGCATTTTCACTGTTGTACCACAAAAAAGAATTTGTAGTGTGGCTGTGGTCTTTCTTGCATCTGTTTCCAAGCATATTACTTTTTGAAACAAGGAGTTGCAAAAAACCGAATATGTTCCAATTGGTGAAGAAATCTATTTGTCAACAAAGTATCCTAAGTCTTTTTTTTTGTTTTCCCAATTCTTTTCCAAATACAAGTAGTAAGAACTGTAACTGATTCCTTACACTTGTCTATTCTGCATCTCAGCATATGATTATTAGGAAAAAAAAGCATCAATATTGGCAATATTTTTCACTGATATAACATTCTTCATCTGAGATTCTCAAGCTCTCCACAATTGTAGAAAAGTATTGGATTATGGATGGGAAAATGAAAGCATGGAAAATGATGTCTGGGACAATGGAGTCACTCTGTGGCACTGTGAGTGTGGCTGTTATTGCTTATTTGTGAAACACCACTAGTGAATAAGGCAAAACCCAAGAAAATAAGGAATTTACTGTCCTTGCCCTTATAGTTATAAGGATATATTTGGCTTATGAAACACATTGGTATATTCAAAATACTTCTCCAAGTATTAGACTATAATAATTAGCACAGATATACATAAACGAATGAGGGAAGGTTTGTGGTTTGGGAGATTTAAAAAATTTTTTGGTTGGTTGAGGGGGAGTGGGGTTCGGATTTTGGTTTGATTTGGTTTTCTATCTTCTGATAAAAAAGACAACCAGTATAGGACAACCAGTAAAAGCAGTGACCAGCCTACACAAAGCCAGGCCTATACTGCTCTGAAAATGTACATCTCAGGGTGGAACCCTGAGTAGTACCTCAGTGGTCCCCATTTGATTATGATCGTGAGTGGACTATGAGCATAAATTTTCATCACTGTTTTCAAATGTTCAGATATTAAATCCCCTGTAAAGTTGGACATTATGAACTTGAAAACTGTTGGTTTGATTAAATTAGATTTATTCCTTATCTTGTGATCAAAACCTCTGTGTTTTCTCGAACGATGATAGCTTACAGTACACATGCAGACTACACACACTGTAGAGTTTCAGTGCTCAATACACTCAAAATAAGAAACTCTTTAAACAATAGCAAGATTTGGAAGCCAGCAATCAATATCTCTGCCGCTTGCAAAATCTTGCCACCATGAAAAAAGGGGTTTCAGGAAATTCCTATTAAAGGTAAGAAAACCCTAAAACACGATGAAGTACATAGTCCATGAGCGGAAAATTGCAGATCTAGCAAGCAAGAGGCAGCTTCCTTTAAACTTTAAGACATTTTCTTGTTTGTTTGTCCTAATTCTGGTAATACCCAACCTCTGCAGTCCTCCTTTCACCCAACATATAAATTAGACATATTTATGCTCACTGTCCAAATGTAACTTTCACACTTTTTCTGAATTAGGCTAAAAATACATGCATATGTGTAATTTTTTTTCTCAATGGCCATCATTTCCACAAGAGGCAGAATTTTGCTATCCAGTTCTTCCATAAAGACCTGGGAATTTTAACTTTTCTAAGTGCTTGTAAAATTCTAGAAAGTCACTTACAGTATTACTCTAGGCAGCTGAGAAAATGCAATAATAATAATAATTATTATTTTCATTGAGCTAAAAAAATCACATTGGTATCACTTTTAGTAGTCAGTTGTTTATTGCTTTAACAATGAGGGAAATGACGCTGTTACATTTCCTCTTTGTTAGTATCAGTCCCTAATGCATCCAACTCTCATTTGCTTACTAGCAGAAGATTTCACCTTTGTCAGCACTGCAAAGCCCGAGCTGTTGTGGGAAAAAACCGAACTGCAACCTATTCAGCCCCTGGCCCCATCAGCAAAGCTTTGGGCTAAATTCTACGGATTGTGATGCTCAGCTGTCCTGAACAGCCCCTGCTTTGGAACAGAGATGTATTGACACTCACTGCCAGCATGGCACTGTTAAATACCCTGATGCTTAACCCTTCATTGCAAAGGTTTGCCTGAAGGCAATTCCAGCCTCCAAAAGAAAATCAGGGACTGAATCTTTTCAGTCATCCCTTGTGAGGCTGCAGGTGGAATACTGCTTACAGATTTGCACTTCTCGGGGCAAAAAAGACAGGAACATACTGGATTGAGTCCATTGGAAGTTGACCAAGATGATAAGCTGATTTAAAGAATTGACATGGGACAAAAAGCTCAAAGGAATTGGCTTTGTTTAGCCCTGGGATGACAAGGTTCAGGTAGGGGGATCTTATTGCTGTCTTCGCCTATATCATGAGACTACTCAGAGAAGGTAGAGCCAAATATTACTGAGGAGTAGGTATAGGATAACAAGTAACAAAATTACAGCAATGAAATTTAGAAAGAAGAATTTTTTGTTTGTTTTGTGGAAGAAGTCAAACATCAGAATAAACTACCAGAAAAAGTTGTGGTTTCATCTCACTTTGAGATATTCAGAACTTGACTGGTTGCCCTGAGCAGCTGCATCTAAATTAGCCCTGCTTTGAGCAGGGATTAGATAATATATAACCTCCAGAGGTTCCTTCCAATCTAAATTATTCTGTTTCTAGGATTTTATGACTTTGATTTAAAGAAATAACAGAGATTATCAAAAGAGAATTCCTTTAGCTTCCATTTTCCATGACCTGCTCCTGAAAAGAGAGAAAATGTTATAGAAATAAAAGGCAATTTCTCTGGTGTGAAGGCACAAAGATTTTAGTTTGCTTTAATCATGGAGAATAGAACAATGTAACAGTGACTTACATGCATACTCTCGTAAGTAAAAGAAGGTGCAGTACTTAGATGTGAAATAAACAATGAAAACTGTAATAATGCAAGATAGGAAACCTACAGCCAAGAGGAGATTTGTATACTCTGTCCAGCCTGGTTATGTATTATGGGTCAGACTTCCAAACCATTATTCACTTTCTGATTTGGCTGAGAGTATTTGTCGACACTGAACCATCCCTTGGTTCAGTTTTCAGAGCCAGCCTCTTGTTTAGCAATTGCTAATTGTGTTTACTACACAGTGTCCAAGGAAAAGGCATTTCCACTCCATGGCAAGATGCATTTCCAGAGAATGAAACCCTTCCTCACCACCAAAGGCTGGCCCCGAAGTGTCTTTCCGAGGTCCAGCCTCACTGGGATTCATGAACAGGCACCAAAGAACTGGTGGGGTGTGTCTGACTTTGTCTGCTTCCCCGCCTGCTTCCAAGTCCAACAATGAAAACAGTCAATAATTGTTGAGTTTCCCTGTTTGTAAGCCTTGCTTGACCTAGGGAAAGAAAAAAATAACTCCTCTTTCCTTTTCCTTTCCATTCCCACTTCCTTCAGTATAAATATAACTAACAAACAGAAGGAAAATCAATTGTTCAATTTTCACCTGTCACTCCCAGATCTCTTGTGTCAGTTCCATAACTTTATCTAGGCTGCAATCTGTCACCTTTATTATTTTCTCCTCAATAGACTGAGTTTTATATGATGTTATTTTATATTACTGCTTGGCTGTTGTTGCTGAACTAAACGCTCTTGTATATGAATAGTTCTGGATTACACAAAGGGAATATAGCAAGTATGAGATCAAACTCGTGTTTTTAAATAAAACCTGCAATGGGACCAATATGTATTCGAGTCTCTTTCTTGAATTTTTATGTTGTGTTTGTTCTTTTGGGTTTTGTTGAGTTTGGGATTTTAAAATTTTTTAATTTTTTTTATTTGGATAGCTGAATTGATTAGAGTATCTTTTATTCAAAACTGTGTACTGTATTTATGATTTATACAAGCAGATACATTATAGAATACAGTGCATAAATGACTGCAGAATGAATTCCATTTATTTCTTGAAACAGATTGGGATACTTTATGAGTAGGACTTCAAAACAGAGCTTAGCCAGTAAGCAGAAAGTTGCATTTTATCTCAAAGGGAGTAACTGGTCTAGAAGAGGCAAAGTTCATTGATCTAGAGTCATCTGCTTTAATTTATCATAGAATGATAGGTTCACAGAATCATAGTATGGTTTGGGTAGGAGGGTTGTTAAAGATCTATCTAGCTCCAAGCCCTGAGCCGTTAACAGGGACAGCCTACATTAGATCACACTGCTCCAAGCCCCATCCAGCTTGGTCTTGACACTTCCAGGGATGGGGCATCTGTTAACTTCCTTGGGTAACCTGTTGCAGTGCCTCATCATCCTCACAGTAAGGAAATTCTTCCTAATCTGTGTATTTTCATACTATCTCCAGTCATCTGGAGGTGTTCAAGGAAACACCTTGCGGCACTCAGTGCCATGGTGTGGCAGACATGGTGATACTGGGTCACAGGTCAGACTGGATGACCTCAGAGTCTTTTCCAAATTATTCTGTGATTCACACTGGCTACAGTCACTGCAGAGCAGCTCCGCCTCCAAGAGTGTTTGGGATGCTGTTTGCCAGGGGGGTTTAGGAAGAGGGGCTGCTTGTTGGCAGAAAAGCCTGAGTCACACAACAGGCTGCATGTTCCATACGCAAAACATGTGGCTTTGGAAAACAGATGCAACCGCTGAGTGCCAACATATTAATTAATCACCACATCCTTCCTTCCATGTCTCCCTGCTGCTGCTTTGGAAGCATTATGATAATTATCCGCAGCTCAGAGCCTCGGGGTTTGCAGAACAGCTATTCAGATACGTGGTTCTCTCAGCGGGAACAGACTGTGAGGCCAGATCCTGCGTCCCGGCCGTGTCTGGCTGAGCTCGGCACGGCTCGGTCGCGGCGGGCCCGGCCTAGGCCGTATCTCCATGGAAACCGCGGGGACAGGGCGGGGGCGCAGGGCCCAGGGCGCATGCGCAGCCTTCCTCCTCCCCCTCCCTTTGCCCCCGCGGTATCTCCGGGAACGCGGGACGCTGGCTTCGCGCGCATGCGCCCTGCGCCCCGTGTGCCGCCGTCCCGCGCGGGCGTCGCGGTGGATCGGGAGCCGGACGAGGCAACCGGAAGCGGAAGCACGGCTGCGCGTGAGTACAGCAGCTCCTCGGCCCAGCGGGACCGCCCGCGCTGCCTCGTGCCCTGCCCGGCCCGGCCCCGCCCCGCGCTGCCCGCGCGCCTTCCCGCGCTGTCCCGAGCCCGGCCCCGCCCCGCCCCGCCCGGCAGCCGGGGAGGGGCTCCCGCCGCCCGCGCCGCCGCCCGCGCTCCCGGCAGCTGCCGCCGGCCCCTCGTCGCCTCGCCCGCCCGCGTCCCCCTGCCCGGCGGCCGCGATGTCCGACAAGGAGTTCATGTGGGCCCTCAAAAACGGAGACTTGGATGAGGTGAAGGACTACGTGGCCAAGGTAGGAGGAGGCGGCGCGGGCAGAGGAGGGAGGGAGGAAGGGAGGGATGTGCATGCAGCCCCCAGGATGGGGCCGAGGCGGTGGTAGCCGCGGTCTGGGCGAGCACCGCCGCTCGCTGAGCTCCGTGCGGAGCTGAGGGCTCCCTTCCCCTCCTCGGGGCCTCTCGGTTCCTCAGCTTCCTCCTTTCCTGCCCTCGTCCGCCCCTCGCGCATGCCAGTGGAGTTATTCCGTGTCACTACGCGAAACTTAATGGATTGACAGCTAAGATCCCGGTCCTATTTCGCTGATCTTGTGTGGATTTGTGGCCTCGGTTTGGTTATCCTTCCCCTCTGTGCCTCAGGGCTCATCCTTAATAGGATGATGTTAAGCTACCGGGTGTGCTGAGGCTTAATTCATTAATCTTCCGGGAAGTGTGCTGATATCTAGCTAGAGCGAGGGCTGCAGGAACAGCATACACCTGTGTGATGACTGAACAGTCCTCAGGTACATGGCAGTATTTGAAAGCTGCATTCTGTCCTCATTTGCCTTCTGTTGTCACTGAGGTTTGTGGGAAAAGTACATAAGGCCAACATTCTGCTTCAGCGAATTCTTACTGTTCAAAAATATTGTCTGGGAGCTGTTACATCACAGCAGAGGTGTACATGTAATTTACCTGTAATTATTTAGATCTCCGAACAAGTGAATGATTGTCTTTGGGAGCTTGACACATGCTGACACAACTTGTCGTGGTGATTTAAGTTCTTTCTAGTCCAGCTGTCAACTTTCAAACTTGCAGTGCTCCTGGCAAAAAGGAAAGTGTACAAGTACTTCCAGCTGCTTTAGTACAAAGTCCGATAGCTTAGCCTGAATAGTCTTCTCTGACAGTTCTAGCTAAGCTTCTGGACTTTGATGTAAAGTCGCTGTGCGCTCACATGCTCTGCCTATAAAGTTCTAGAGGAAATAACTGGGAATAATGTAATTATCCTACTTCGTCTGTTTGCTAAAGGTTGTGTACCTGTGTCTGTGTAATAAAGTTGGGTAATACATTGGTATATCCAATATCTTCTCAGATTTGGGGACTTGAAGAGTATGTCAGCAGAATACTTGGGTTTTTCCTACAGCTTTTAAAGGATTTCCATGTCTAAAAAATTTTCACTGCACGTTAGTAATTATTGGATCCCTGTGTATCTTTTGCTGAGGCAGAGGCTTTAAAGCTTTGACAGTGACTGTTTTGGTTCAGTTTATATCTACAAGTTCACTGCAGTGCTAATTAGAAGGCTTTTTTTTGTATTCCCACTCTTCTGAGTGGCGCTGCAACTTGTGTAGCAAATGGATTTATGTGATCACTCTTTATCTGCTTCAGTGCCGAGTCAGATACTTGGTTCCATCTTCTACTGAAAGAGGCTTGAGCTAGCCTGGATGCTGCTGTAGTAAAGAGGCTGTAGGCTATCATCTAATTGCACTAATGAGGCCGAAATCCTTAGAAGAGAGTTACTCACTGGGGTTAGATGATTAGCGTAAAAGGAGCCTGCAATCCTTGAGTGCTCTTACATTGTGGAACTGCTTCTAATGTAGCCGTTGAATAAACTCTGGGCCATTTTCTGTTGGTTTGTGATCTAATCTTATTCGTACTTTTCTCCCACTTGCGAGTATGTGTTGTCTTCAGTTGTTAAACAACCTACAAGAAGTCAAATGTTTTCAAGTCCTTTTTGTTTCCTTGACAGACTATGGACTAGTAAACTCTTAGGCTGGTTTCCTGTGGAAACAAAGCTTATATAAGCCAAGTTTTGACTAGTCCTCATCCTTCGTAGTGGTTTGTAAATTTTTTTGTCTCATTTTTGTAAGTTTTACAGAGGTGCAGGTAGGTGGGTTTTGGGAAGGTAAACGAAATAGAGGAGGTGCTGCCAGGGGAGAAAAGAGTACAAGAATGAGTTTGTTTTACTGTATGATAGGAAACGTATGTTGAGGAGGGCCAAGAGAACTCCATAAACCATCTGAATGTCGGAGAAGCCTCAGCTGGAACTTCACTTTCTCAGTTCTGAGAATAATGAAATATGTCAAGACAAATCATTCTTTGGTAGTTAGAGTTCTCAGGAAAGTATCTGTCTGTGCTTTCTGACTTTCTTCCTTATCAGTTATATGGTTTCTGCTCGATGCTGCTTTCCTGCTCTAAGTATGATTTAATGTTCAGGAATTCTACTTAAATAAACTTTGCAGTGGCAGGAATTTCCTCTCCCTGTAATGGGGGAGGCAGTCATATATCTTACAGCCAGCATCTTCATAAAATTCTTCCTTGTCTGTCTTCCTGAAACTTTTGTTTCCCAATTTCTCATTTGTTTTATTTCTTGTTTCCTCATTACTTGTTTAGAAACAGTACAGCCTATTTAACTATAATCTTGTAGTTTTGCCACCAATTACCACATGAAGGCTTTCACCCCTGATTTTGTTTCATATCTGAATGGCAGTGCTTGAAATGCTAACTAGGTGACCCTGCGTGCTTTAAAAATAATAATATAAGTGGATGTTATCAGTGAGACTGTAGAAGTTGAACTATTTTAATCAGACATTTTCTTAATTTGTGTGTAATAAGGTGGGAGGTTCTGTCTTTGGAGTCATAAGTATCTCTTATTATTTTTTTTTTATCTGAGGTTTGGCTAGTAAATACAAAGAAGAAAGAGAATGTTTCTGCCATTTCAACAGTTCCTGGACAAAGAAAGGATACAGAAACAGAAGCAAGGGTCTTTATTTGCATTACTTATTTTTCTACATAGGAATCTTTTATTCTCCTGAAGGTATTTTCTTCAGGAAAAAACTTTTCACATGAAGTAGATCTGAGGCGTGGCAAGGAAATGGGTAGTGCCAAATGATACTGCTTTGTTGCTTAGCAAAAGAGATCTCAGTGTTGCCACTCTTCATTTGAAAGACACTGGTGGCTTCTATTTGATGAAAATATGAAAGATTATTTTTATAGTTTGAATAATCTTGTAGGACTTCTTTCTGTTTTTGTAAGAGACATCATATTAGCATCTATATTTCTCAACTTTCAACAGTGTCAACTTTTTCTTTATGGTAAATGTAAATTTCTCCTGGAATACTGTATCTAGTGTGTTATGCTAGCAGTTAAGTACAGTGTCAGCTATTTTTATGATGACTAGATTAAAAAGTCATTTTTACTGTTTGCTTTCTTTGATGTCTTCCTTTTTAATATAGCCAGCATATGTTGGCTTCAGAGATGCCTACAGGATTCTAAGGTATTGAAGGAATTCTGCTCTCTTCCCACATACATCCACTCAAAGTTTTAAAATTCCTCAAGAAAGCAGAAACTTCCATGGGAACAGCTGAATCAAATATGCAGTTTAATGGGGGAGGAGGACCCACGCAGCTGAAAGATATTTACCTTACTCAAGATAGGGAATATGTTAAAAAGTATCAGTTGAAGAAGAACAAGTTATATTAATCCTGCAGAATTTCTTAAACTGAATGGTGTTTGTTCTTTTTCCTTTTCTTTAGCCTTTTTCCCCAATAGAATTAGATAAACTGTGCAGTTGCTTAGAAAGGACTTCTCTATCAGCATGTGCACATAGCATTTTCAATAGTAGATTTCTGAGGCGAAGTACAATTTCTTTTATTCACTAGGCATAACGTTTTTGGCAAGATAAACTTCGATTTGTAGGAGAGGCTTCAATAAATGTTTGTTCTGAAGTAATTTCATCTCCCATAGCTTAACTGAGAATTCCCCACTTTCATGAGCTGCTTTAACCCGTTACATCGTTTCCTAAACCTATCACTGCTTACAGTTAAATTTGATAAATCAACTAACCTAATACCATAAGATACAACAGGCAACCAAACTGGAAGCACCAGACTTTTACTGCTCAGAGGACTGGGAGGCTGAAGTGATGGTAGGCTGTGAAATGGATGTGGCCTAGTAGGCATTTCTGGTGTGGAGTCTTGTTTTTTTAAATAACGAAACAAAACCAAATTCTTGGAGGACCTCCAGTAACTCATCTAGACAATAGTGACCACTTGTGTGTTCTTGACAAAGCTGTGATGCTGCAGTCGTTCAGTTCTTTAGGATATAGTGAAGTTTGAATACATGTCTTAAGAAATGCATAAAACTTGACTACTGCTAAACTATGGAGGCTAAAATAAAAGAAACTGTTTAGAAGTACCTTTTTGAAATAGAAGCAACAATCAGGAATATAGTTAAGTGTAGTGAAAAAGAGAAGCGACTTAATATATATTCAAGAAGAAAGATTAACATGGAGTAATAAATAGCTTTTAGTTCCTGGGGGTAACCTCTGCTCTTTTCATTGTCCATTCCAATGCCTTCTACACCTTCAGTTACAAACTAAATGAAAATGAGTACTGACATGGTTGCTATATACGAGTAGATTGCTTGATTTACAGATGAATTATACCATGGGTACATTGAAATTCCCCTGTGTCATCATGCTGAATGCTGAAGTGCGCATTATTATTATGGCTACATTGATACCTGAATTGCCTCTGGTCAGATAACAGGTTTCCTGCACTTGAGTGACAGCCTGGAAGCCTGTCTGGATTACAGTGCAGGGTAGCTATATCTCACTAGTTTGTCCAGGAGCATATCAGAGCTAGGCCTGATCTGGGATCTCCTGGACTGAACTCATTCCCTGTGGGGCCTCTTAGATATCTCTGTACTGTAACTCGCTAGTGTTATGCCAGCACTTTTACTATGTGGGTTTGTCTTTTTCTGCAGATTCTAGGAGTTTATTTTCCACTTGATTACTTGATTTACACTTGATTACTCCACTTGAGTTGAGTGTGCTGAAGTGTGATTGCTAAAGATAATTTTGTTTTACTTGTAGTTCTAATTAAACTTGGTGTTCAATTTACATTTTGCAAATTTGAACATGATGACCTAAATCCTTCCTTTTATGGAACAAGAGAATTATTTGATACTGTCACCTGCCCTTAGCAGGTTCCATATTCCTAGTGGACTTAGTCTTAACAAAAATGTTAGGAATGTATTAGAAAACCTTCCAGAAAAACACAATACTGCCCCTTCTTAGTAGTGTGTACAATAAAACGAATGAGGTGGTTGAAAACCATCTCTTCAGGATATTTAATTAATTTCCCCAGTCTGATCCAAGAGAGTCTGAGGACATGTGGCAAAGAATTATTCACAGATATTAATAGTTTGTGCATCAGTTCTTAAGTAGTTTATAGGACCAGCGTGGAGTAACAAACTTGTCTGCAAACCTGGCATTGCAGTGGAATGTGTGACTCACTGATTGAATGAACATTTCAGGATTCTCAAATCTCTCCCTTTTTTGGTGAAGGTACAGATAGAACTGATTCTTCAGCCATTTCAATTTGAAATGTAAATAGAGCTCACATTGGATGTGGTCATTTGAATGATCATGAATCTGGAACTGCTAAATGTAATATTTTCTTTTAGATGTTGATGTCAGGCTGTGGTGATTTTGTTCATTGAGTTTGCTTCTGTGCTCTGAAAATCTTGGTGGCTTTAACATATTGCCTAACTGATTCACAATTAACCTTGCTATGCTTAAAATCCCAAGTCAAGTACTTCCTTACTTGATTCTGTCTGGGCTGTTCTTACCATACTGACTTGTCCTGTACTTAATGGGTGTTTCCTGCAAAAAGTAGAGAGAGTTATTAAGACCAGATTGTAATAAAACATTGGATTTAATTTTTTTTTTGCTGATGTGCTAATGTATTCCATGTACTAATGTACTTCCTAAATTGAAAGCAAATTATATTTCTGAAATACATCCTGTTTTGTCCAAGTGTGTGGTATACAGCATATACGTTTCTAAGTATGATAGTCCAAGTTGGGAGTATGTTATGAATAGCAAGCAGAGAATTCAGTGGTATGAGGAAGGTATTTACTTCTGCCACTACTCTTCTTTCTCCCCTCCCTTATTCTAACCAAAATTTTCCCTCTTGTGTCAGTTTTATCCTTAATAAATCCTTGTTTTTCAAGCCTAGCTCAGTTAGTTAACTTGCACTTCAACAAGAAGGAGATGTGCTAAGCTTTCTAAAACTCCAGGAGAACATTTCTGCAGTGGTATGGATCTGTATCCATTTGGAATAATATGTATGTGGAAGGTTTTGTTAGATGTGAAGATTGTGCAGTGAATGTTGACTTGGCTACTATGGCATTGGTGACTCATGCACGCCACATAAATAAAAAATACTGAATGAGTGAATCTTGCAGCAGTGTCAAAATGTATAAATAAGGATTCCTTTGGGTAGTTCTCAGCAGACCAAGCAACTTCCGTGTGCCTTTTCTGAAGGACCCTAAGCTTAGCTGGTAAGATATCAGGACTTGAAGGTCAAATATTCTACTTAAGTTCAAAGAGAACATTGAGAACTCAGGGTTCTCATTTCCAAGAATTTTTATGTCTGATCAAGAGTCAGAAGAGAAAATTTAGGAAAGATGCAGAGAACCAGGAGCTGTATATGATTGTATTGCTGAAGTTGTAGGGATGCAGTTATATGTGAACGATCAGATTTTGGCATGTTTTTTATGGCTTTGTTTATGCTTGTTTGAACTTCTGAATATGTGTCCACACAAAAGTGTGAGCAAAGTTACTTCTTTATATCTAATTTGCCCATTTCTCAAATTGAAGGTTTTTATTAAATTATTCCTAATTTTTCTTCCCCTCCATAGCAAAATGAATGTTGAATTTCCAAGTACAATTCTGTGGAAAGAAGCAGTTGTCATTTCTGTAGACAAATCTATTGCTAGGACAAAAGCATGAGCTGGAATTAATAAGTGCCAATAACTGACCAGTTGGTTATACAACAGTTGTTCTTCTTATAAATTGCAGTTTCAGCGATTTTGGACAATTAGATGTTTTTCTGCTTTAGCTCATTATGAGGAGGGATAGGTATAAATCAGCACAGCTCATATTAAAGTGAGTTTAAAACTTTTATTGGATGCTGTGTATGAGATTAACTTTTTTTTATAGTATACTGCTGTTAAAGCCTGTGTTAATTGTGACCAGTGATGGCAAATTCTACAATTACAGGCCACAGATGGGGAGGGAAACAATACTTTTATTTAAATGGTTAAGGAACTGCTATCTAGTGTTGCTATTTTGACTTGGATTGCAATCAGTACTAATAAGTCCTATTGAACAAGCTGTAGTTCTTGTCTTAATTCTCTGATTGGAATGTACTTGTGTGTGTGTTTTGTGAGGTTTTTTGTTGTTTTTTTTTTTTTAATTTTTATTTGTTTGTTTTGGTTTTTTTTCTCTTTTTAATGAAAACTGGAGTATCAAATAATTTGTTTTCCCAAAAGCAACTGAAATCCTGATGAGGGATAGTAGGAAGAAAGAAAAATATGGTCTTGAAAACTCATAATGCACATGAATATGGCTTTGAAGTAGCTTGGGAGACTTGGGATTTGGTACTTTTAGCACTTCTGTCCATTTTTACGTCTTTATTAGTATTTCTTAGTGTAATTCTGTAGCTCACTTCAGATACATTGTCTGCCAAGGGCATTGTGTTCCTTCAAAGAAAGAATTTTTGTCTCTTGCTGCATCAAGAATTAGAGTATGGTCTGCAGTTTCGTCTTTGTTTACAGACATTGCTGCCTTCCTCAGTGGTTACAGGCCGGAAGAGAAATGGTGAAATCCTTTCACTTAGCCTTCAGCTACACTTTGGAAATCAAAGAGAGTAATTGCAGGCTGTAGTTAATAAGCTGAGCAGGCAAATATCACTAGATAGGTGTTCTGGAAACTGCCCTGTCACACTTTCAGCCAAAGTTCAGAGAATGTTCTGAGTCAGTTTATATAACAAAACTGTGTGCTCAAAGTTTCTGATGAGCTAAGGTCAAGTCTTGATAATTATTGTTGAATGACTGATACTTTCGTTTCCCAAACTCCTGTCATTTATGAACTTGCTTTTTAACACACTTGTGACCTATAAATTAGTGATTACCTTCAAGCAGGAAAGATGAGCTCTTAGGCCATTTGAGACAATAGATGTAGAGAGCTGTCCATAGAATAGTTACCATCAGCATCTGTCATTTAAACTAATTCGTTAATGGCACTATGAAAGCAAATACCGTAGGCAATAAATGTTTAAAAAGTATTTTTCTGTTTGTTCAAAAATACTTCCAGAGCTTGATTCAGGTAATGCAACTGAAAGTAGAAGATTTCAAGTCAAATAAGAAAGAGGTCAGGAGAGTTCTCTGAGGTGAGATCTGCATTTCGGTATATGCCCTGTATTAAGAAAAACCAAACAAACCCACAAAAAACCTCACAGTATCCTTTGTACTCAGGCGAGGCATTTGTGAGAAGTTTTATTTCTTGCATTGCTGAATTTTCAATAACTTCAGTAATGCTATTAACTGTTTCTTGGCTGAAGTCATGGATATTTAGCATGGTTTAAAAAACTGTCTTGTGATAAAAAGAGTAATTGTTATTTAAATTTGTCTTGGGCATAATGACAGTAAATACAATTACTTTCAAAATAGGGTCCTCTAATTTAGAGTATAACATGAAATACAGTCTTTAGTTCCATTTCTGTGAAAAGTTAGTAGACTGTATTTACTAAGGCATTTCAACAGTAATTCCTGGAAATCTGGAGAAAATAGCTTAACTTTTGTAGGTGGGTTATTTCAAACTTAAAAGTGCAATACCAATATTTATAAGTTTTAGTGAAAGTATAACAGTGAAGCTGAATATTCAGAGTGTGTATATCGGTTCAGGGAGCCATTATGTAGTTGTTAATGCATATGTCTTTAAGTATATACTGCTTAGAAAGCAGTGTTTACTTTAAGGATGCAAAAATACCTTTTCTGATTGAGTTTTTTTGCTTCGGTGTTGTTTTTTTTTTTTTTTTTTGCATGATTCCAATTGCCGACTGCTTCATCGTGTCAACAAAACTGCATTAAGGCACAAAACCTCTAGAACTCATTAATGCTGCTTTTGACATTTCATATAAAGATATGCATTGCTGAATGAAGAAAATGTGAATTCAATGTGCGCAGGAAAATAATGCCTGTTAATCTTATAGGAAAACCTATTTAGATGCTAAGCTTCACTGCTTTGGTTTTGATAGAACACTGGGTTTTGCCTTGGGACATATATTTTGTTCAGTTTCTGGAGAAGTAATTCCTGCTTATGGTCCTTAAGCCCCAGTTAAAGCACTTAAACTCAGGGGGTTTTTAACCATAGCAATAATCTTTGGGAGATAGACTTATGTTCCTGTTTATTCTCTCATAGTTTTCTGATACTGTACAACTTGAGCTTTGAGAATTCACATTTCACATTCACGGGTGAATGCGGGTTTTTTTTTTTTTTAATTATTGTGTCTTTATATCATGCAGAGAATTCAAAATATCAAGCTGGCACCTATTGAAACTGAAACCCAGTAGCTGATGCTGTGTGTTTGCCTCAAAGGAAGACATCTACTTCCTGTTCATTCCTTGGACAAACATGTACTGAGCAGTTTAATACAGGACTTGATGTGGGCTTCTTCCTGAAACTGAAAGTGTTTTAATTGGGATTTAATAACTCAATACAGAATG
The DNA here is from genome assembly GCA_037013685.1 of Acridotheres tristis. Classification (NCBI taxonomy): domain Eukaryota; kingdom Metazoa; phylum Chordata; class Aves; order Passeriformes; family Sturnidae; genus Acridotheres; species Acridotheres tristis. The sequence goes on along the minus strand of CM072885.1, from coordinate 24,401,550 downwards.
TGTGGTAATGGCTGGGATCCTTTGCTCAGCTGCTTAACTTTTGGAGCAATTTCTGACCTGTTAAGCTTGAGAAAAAAAATTTCTTTTTTGCAGGAGCAGGTGTTATTTTGTAGATTTTTCTGTTTTCATTGTGTAATCTGTTGTCAGTTTGCTCAGGTCTAGTCCTGAATTACTGAGGCTGATTTACTGCTCTGATTCCTAGTTTATGTATGGTTGATGGCTCCTGTTTGATAGTCATCTGGAATATCTTGTACTTAGTATACCCTTAGAAGTAGTCATCATCCAAATCACATAATCGAAAATATAGTGGGAAAACACGGAATCTGGCCAGTCACTTCTGGAATAAAAAGTACAACCCTTTCAGGCCAGCTCAGTGTTGCGTATGAAAATGGACACTGCACTGTGTTCAGTAGATGCAGTGTTTAACACCTTTTTAGAGTGAACATCAGGTTTATGTAAACTTAAGGTTTAAGTCATTGGATTGATCTGCATATCTTTAGAATTAACGGTTAAAGGCTTTTACTAATGTTTGTGCCCCCTGTATCAGGGCTGACAGGTGAGTCCTGATGCTATAATTAAAGCATTTTAACTTTAATTCTGAATTCTAACAGTCTTTCTAAGCAGAGGCAGTTTGGAAACTGTCTGATCATTGGCTGTTTCAATTCGTGATCCAGAATATTTCGTGCACTAACATTCATCAGTTAGAGGTAAATCTGAACAGACAGTAATGATACCTTTGTCTGCAACAGCTTATTCTGTCAGAACTGGTTGCTGCCATTACTCTGAGCTGTTGCCTAACTAAGAAACAAACTTATAAATGGAAGTTTTGGACCAAACTTGTAAATGGAGATTCATAGGAGCTAAGAGAAGCTGCACAACTGGGCCCTTCATTCCTGTTTCATCCCTTGGTAGTGCAATTAGTGAGTGAGTTATATTATTTCTCACTCAAGTCTTGCATAGATTAAGGATTTTGGGGAGGAGAGAACAACTGTTTTCAATAACACATGTGTTTGGCATATCTTTGAAGCTGGGATTGTAGCACGAGCTTCTAGAAGCTGTAGCTAGGAAATGGTTCATTACTTTTCTACAGAACAGTTCGTATCAGGTTTGTTTGTCTCACAAAATGCTGATACAACTGAAGCACAGATGGCTCAGTAGTTCAGTTTATTTAGCAGTTGCTTCTGGAATTGTATTTGTTTGACTGAGACAAAGGACTTCAGATTGCATTTGATTATGGTGGATAAGCTAGATACTTGCTTACCACCACCAAAACCTGAAAAGTATGCTTGTTAAGCATCTTTTTGTTGGCTTAAGCCAAAATAAGTGTAGCAGTGCTTTAAAATCTTTGCAGAGTTACTTTAGATACCATATCAAGACAGGCAAAATTCATCATCAGGTTCATAATTAATTTTCTTAAATTTTACAAACCAAATATTGGTGTTATTATTAGCAATTAAGGCTTTTCCTAAAGTAGAGAATTGCAAAGTAGATATCCGTCTTTTACATGGACATCTACATCTGTCTGCTCTGGTTGTAGAACTTGCTGCAAAATGCCAGCTGGAGGGACACATGCTCTCCTCAGAACAGAAACCCCTTTTTGATAAACTTTTGAGGGTCTGTTGTGCTGAAATGTTTTGAGTAGCCTTCTTTTCATATTTTTAAAAACAGAAGCTCAGTTGGATGTTGCAGGCTAAACTAATAGCAAATACCAGAAGTGAATCCAGAAAAATTAGGAAAATTTGATACCCATATCTGCACCCTCTTCCACAGGGATTTAACTTTCTGTATTCAAGTCCCCTTCTCAACATCTGTTAATTTGGATTTGGTTTTTGATCACTATCTCTACAGGATTTCTTGTGGATGTTTTTGCTATTTCTGTTTGTTCAGTAAGATGTGATAAGGGGGAGGTGTAAAATCAACTCGTCCCATATATTTCCCAAAGCAAACAGGGTAGAAAGAAGACATCTGGGAGAAAATTCCTTTTTGCTTCAAGCTGTAAAATTTAGAGGACAGGGAATGAAACACGCAAAAGAGTTGAAAAGATGTTAATTAAATACCTGTGTGGATAAGCAAAGAAATAATGGGTAGGTAGGCTTAGCTAATGCAGTCACTCTCAGCTGTTAAACAAAAAAACAACCAACTTCTAGTTTTCTGAAATTCTCCAAGTGAAAAGTGGTTATCCTACACAGTAAATGTAGGTCATTTGCTTCAGTTGTCTGCGAACAACTGTAGTCCACTCAGGCTGCAGTTGGAGAGCTCCTGGAATGGTCGGAATATGCTGAACCACTAAGCAGCAACAGCAGTTGTCTCTGCAGGCTGAATGAGGCCGGGTTACACTGATATTTTTGGGTGGACTGAAACTAAGTAATTTTTTAAAGTATAGGTGATTCACATGAAACTTTCAATCTGGCACAAAACTTTTGCAGTTGCTGTTGGAAGCTGCCTACTTGCAGTTATAATGAGTTGATTTCCTTAGCCCTGGCAGGATCTTATTGCAGGTTTTTAACTGAAGAAATCTGCTTCAAAATCATAAACAATTCACAGCTTACAACATTAATCTTTTTACTTCCCTTTCTGCTCTTTGAGCTTAACCCAGACTTTGAGTTACTAGTTATTTCACCAGCTTCCACTCTTGCTCTTGGTTTGAATATTAATGACTGTTAGTGAAACATGGTCATTTTTCTTTTGTACCAGAAGATAGAGACAAGAAAACTTGAGACTCGATAAACTTGTGAGCAGAAATTATGAAATACTGTTGCTTCTTCTTAGGCCTCCTGCATTGTTTCAGTAGTTTTTTTTCAATAAAACAGCTTGAGTGGAAATGTGAACTTTACCTTTTCCATTTGCTCTGCCCAGTTCTTTGGTCTGCAGTCCCTGAGGTATCATATGTCAACAGTGTTTTCCATTTATGGGAAAAAAAATGTACAGATGTTTAAATGATACCTTGCACTGACTTGTTTTGAGCTGGTCATTTGAATTGTTCTTGCTCTTAGTTAAAACAGATGGGAATGTGAAAACAGCACATTAGACTAGTTATGATGAAATACACAAAAGCTTACATAGATTATTTTCTTGGCTAAAATACTGGACTGCTGGCTTCATTACCTTCAGATTTGTATTAGGGCAGATGATGTTAGGATCTGTCTGCTGTATCAGTGCAAAGCTGTGCCAGTTCCTGTCATAGACACAAATATTTAACCTCTCTACCCAGCAAAAACTGCTTCAGGCTGGTGCTCATTTCCGTTACCATAACGAAATATTTAAAGGAAATTTTATAACCAGCTTGGAAGAAGAAATGAATATATTATCTCTGCTAGTCAAAGGTTTTTAGAGTAGTGTTAATTTGACACTTAAACAATAAATAATTTTTTTAGAAACACCGTGATGCGGATTTGGTAATTCATACCTAACGTCTTTACCTATTGGTAATCTCCAGGGACCTGTGAAAATGCTAGCATGGATTTTGGTTGGCTAAATCAGTTTGTCTTGGCAAGAATGAAAACTACTCATCAAAGCCAGTGCTGCTTTTTAGATCCTGAGACTCTTCCTGGGGTGAGGGCAAAAGTTGAACTACAGCATTGCTCAAAAGATCGGGTGGAATGTTGTGGGATTACTGAAGTGAAGGCCTAAAGGGCAGACGGGGTGACTACTTATGTATAGCAAGCTGAGTTGTTAGGACCTGGTGTCCTACAATGCTGTTAGATTTCTTCAACATATTTTATAAAAATTAATATCTTGGGTTTGTGGATATGTTTCATTCCAGTTTGCAGTTAAGGCTAGCAGTGCATTAATCACTGCTTTAGATGAGAACAGAGTTTACAGAGTATCATCCATACAGAACCACTCCAGAGGCAGACTGAGGAGTAGGAAAGCACTCTTGTTCGGGTCATATGGGAAATCTAGTACTTCTGCACATAAGCCCAAGGATTGTTTCAATAGTGATACAATTCCAATAGTGAGAAAACTGGGGTAGTAGCAGTTGAGTTTTCATTGGTAAAACTCAGCCTACTGTGTTGGCTTTTTGTGTTTGAACTCATAATATTCAATTTTAGTTCTTCTCAAGTCTTCAAAGTTAATGGAAAAACAGAGTATTTGAGCTTCCAGTTCTGTGTTTGAACAACTGATTTGTGGAAGAAGAATTCAGAGGAGGAAAGCTATATAAAGTTCTTTTTCTATGATGAAAGATCAGATTGCCCTTTTTGGTGCTATTTCATGGAATCATAGAATGGTTTGGGTTGAAAAGAACTTAAAACGTAATTTAGTTCCAACCTCCCTGCTGTGGACACAGACACCTTCCGCTATTCCAGGTTGCTCAGAGCTCCAGTCTCCCTGGCCCTGAAAATTTACAGGGATGGGGCATCCACAACCTCTCTGGGCAAACTGTTCTGATGCCTCACCACCCTCTCAGTAAAGAATTTCGTCCATTTCGTCCTAATACCTCATCTAAATGTTTCCCAGAGCTGAACACAGCAATCCAGATGAGTGAAGAGGGGTAGAATTGACCTGCTGACCCCATGGCTTTAGGTCCATTCCATGGTACATTTGGCTCTCAGGGCTGCAAGCACTCTTTGCTGAGACATATTGAAGCTTCTCATCCACCAACACCCCAAGTCCTTCTCCCCAGGGCAGGTCTTGATCCAGTCTCTCCCCACACTGTACCTGTGCTTAGCTGTACTTGTGTGTTTGATTACAAATAAAATGTTACTGCAGCCTCTCTGAAGTGAAGAAGCTCAAGATCCTTCAGGGGCCTTTCTTTAGAACCTGGAACTCTGTTACATGAGAGCAGGAGAAATGCTGAGTGTTCTTCAATGCTGCAACCTGCATCCCATGTCACATATTTGAGGAATCTATAATACTCAGAGTTACTGAGAAAGCAAAATGGTCCACTGGAAGGAATCTAGAAACCTTGTACAAATATGCAGAGACGGAGGAGGTATGACAGCTCGACTTCAGTTGTAGTTAGGTGTTGTGGTTGAGGTTCTTGTTGAAGTGAAACAGGAATGGCCTTTCCGAAGGTTTCACAGAGATGTTTATTTCAGCCACGCGTGTGCACAGTCCCGGAGTTCAGAGGCAAAGGCAATGGTCTGGGGCTTTGCGTTAAATACATGGGAGTTTTAAAAGAGTGTGGTTAGAGTGTAGGGGCCAACAGGGAACCAGGGTGGGAGTGACTAAAAGGCTGACAGACAGAGAGAGGCCAGGGGGCTGTCTCCAAGGAACAGAACAAGGGTTGTCTTAACCTGATAGAACAGGATTTGTTATCAAAAGGAGATAACTGAGAGGCTTCTCCTGTCTTTTTAACTGGGAGTGCTTTTCAAGGTCTCCACAGTTAGGAATCTGGAAGGCATAGGAAGATCTGTACCAACTGCTTTATGGAGCAAAGGGCCTATTGAAAAGAATATAAAAGCTTTTTTGCCTCTATTTTTATTGGTAGGTGAAGGATGTACAAGTTGATGCTGTTAGAATTGTGGTAGCTTGATTTTTTTGGGTTTTGTTTGTTTTTTGGAGGGTTTTTTCCTTTTAGGAAGATGAAGGGAAGATTTTATAATTATCTTTCTATACAAAGGGTAGGATATAGAGAAGTTTGCTAAGTTGTGCATAGTGAAAGTATAAGAAACAACAGTTGCAGTTGAAATGCAAAAAGTTCTGATTGGGTGTAAGAGCAAAAATACTTCCCTGTGAGGATGATCAAATCCTGGGAAGGGCTTATGCCTGGAGACCTTTTGTAATCCTCAGTCCTTGGAGCTCTGTGGAACTCAGCTGAGCAGCCTAGTCTGATTGGACCTACTTGGCGCAAATGTTAGGCTGCATAACCTCCAGAGTTGCCTTTCAGCCTTAAATAGTCTGTAATGTTATGAGTCACTAGACTGACAAGCTTGTAGAATTAAGCTCTCCTTATATTTTTAGATTATTAGTCAGATTTCATGAAGTATGGTATTTGAATTTTTCCTCATTGCCACCGGTATTTATGGCCCAATGTTTATGGATTAGCTATATAAAAAACATCAGCTTGTTTTTACTGTTTGAGTAAGGACTGAAGTTTGTGCTTGACTTACAATATTTTTAAGTTCATAGTTTTTAGAATGATTGACCTTGTGTGTAGAAAATGGGTGGGGTTTTTTTCAGTTGTTTCTGCTGTATTGTTTTTAGAGATTGTCAGTCAAGGTATTTACATCCTCAGAGCTAGAGAGGTAACTTTTGATTAGATAACATGTGGTCGCAGTAAACACTTAAACTCTATGAACAAATAACTGAAACAAAGGCAGACTAAGCAGTAATGTATATTGGCTTAAGTACTTAAAATACAACGATTTTGAGAATTTAAGTAGAATGGCAAAAAATAACTAATGTATTTTCATCTTTAGAGTACTTACTTGGTATTTGTGGATTTTTGAGGCCTGGGGGAGTGGGCTTGTGTTTTTTGGTTTTTTTTTAATTCTTTCCAGGTGATGAATGAAACTGGAGAAAGTTATAGTGGAGAATGATGGAAAGGGTGTGAGCAGACTCACTCTGAGAAAATGAAACAGTGTTTGGGGAAGATTAAGACATAATCAGTTCATCCATGCCCCCCGCATAACCACTGTGGAAGTGCAAGATTGTTTTCTAAACTGTTTGGGTATATGGCTAATAATTTTTTCTACAGGTGTGATTTATCCAAGCTTGCTCTTCTTTCAGAAGACTAAGGAATATATAGTTCTTAAGTGATCTCAGTTTATATATGTTCCACTTCAAAACATAGAACTTACTATTTCAGGCACTTAGTTTGTTTTAAAAACTAAAACTTAGTTACATTGGACGGAAGGATTTCATTCAGTGGATACCAGTATAATTTCTGTTATAGTAAAACATGTCTTGATAATCTCTTTGAATGTTTAAAAACAAATGATACAACCAGCATAAACAAAGGGGAAAATAGTAAATATGAAGTTTTTGGAAGCAGTATTTTCAATGTGCAGCAAAATAGTAAAAATATCTCGTCCATGGGACTTAAACTTTTCTTTATAGAAAGAGGATTTTTGCTCTTTCCCACTGAGACAGCAATGATTAAGTTGTTGCTATATGTAAAATGTCAAAGTTCTCTAATACACTGTAAGGGTGGCTATCCCTTGTATGCAAAGAGATGGAAGTAATGCAACAGACAGTACAGTGAGTTATTTTTTTTCCTAGAGTAATGAAGACAGGAATTGCACAGTAGCTCCTGAAAGACTCTTCCCTGCACTCTAAAGAGATCACTCCATGGAATCTGTTTTCCTTCATTAAAACTGAAATGAAAGGAATACATGGAAAGGGGAAATGCGGTTATTTTTGCATGACAGGATAAGTACAGATGGGGATATGGAGTTGCTTCTAAATCTGAAAGAGTATTTTAATGCCACAAGTATTACAAGCACTGCTCTACTAATACAGTTAACCTATGCAGTAGGGTTTAATGAAGCCACAATTGTCAGTTTCTATTCCTGTGGTAGAACTGCAGTGTAAATCCCAGCTACTAATTGCTGGTGTGTTCAGGTGCTAAGTCATGCAACAGATGAAAGGAATGGTCAAATAAATTCTCACACAGATTAGTTCCTTCATTGGATTCATCACTCAGCCTCTAATTCTGGTGCAGGGGTGGGAAGCGTCAAACTTTGGCTGGAAGTAGCAAAGCTGTTGGTGCCACACAGGAGAAAAGTTGGTGCTAAAGTGAAGAGTGAGCCGTGAAATTTGTAGTCTGGCAGTAATGTTCGAGAATAACACTTCTGACAAACCACAGTGTTCATGTGAACACCTGGCTCAGGTTTGGTTTCAGTTCCTGGGCCACTGCAAAATAAGCCTGTACTTGAAGCACCTGGAGTGTGCTGTAGGGGTGCTAGAATGAGGTTAAACTTGAGTTTAGCTCATTTGGCTCTAAGTGTTGATGTTCTGAAACTGACAGGAGCTGGGCAAAGAGGGAGTTAGCAGATAAAGGGAGACCAAGGCAGGCATAGAATACAGCCTTGTGTAATAAAGGCTACAGAAAGGCAGGGGCTGTTGAAGGATGGAGTCAGTTTGATGTGGTTGAATAATCTCCCTGGAATATAATGAGGTTTAGAACTTTATGACTAAACTTGTTCATCCAACATTTTCATGGAGCTGATGTCATAGCATGCATTAGGGACAAAGCCAGCAAACTCTGGTTCATTCTTTTAACAAGGAAAAGAAAAAGGAATTAAATTTGGCACAACTTAGTCAGGGTAGCTGTTAAGATGCAGATCCTTCCAGATTACTCTGGGACATCCATCCAGGTGTACAGGAGGGCTTGGCTGTCAGGGCCTCCTCTCTAAGCTTGGGAAAAAAGAGGGGGAGCATAAAAAGTGGAATTGGGGGTGGGTACCCAAGGAGAACATAGGCATTTTCCCAGGGTGTGCAGGGATGAAACTAAAAAACCCAAACCCTTGACTAGAGCTAAGCTGGAAAAGGATATGAGATATAACAAGGGGTTTTGTGTAGGTATATTGGCAAGAGAAGGTAAAGCAAGGAAAATGTGTGAGAGAGAGGGTAATGAAAGAATTAAGTTCAAGAGTAACTTCTTTTGACAGTATTCACTTAAGAAATTAGTTAGAACAGATCTTTTTATACATTAAATTGCTCCAATTACATCTAGTGGGTGATAGTTGCATTCATAGGATGCTCTAATGAATCCTACTTTTAGTTACTTAAAAAGCAAAGTTCTTAAAGGTACTTGGAAGTGAGTTTCCCGTTTTTGTTTTCCTGTCCTTCAGTAAAAAGTTGATAGCCATGTTTCAACTGACATTGATACTTAAAGACCTAATTGAATGTTCTTCTGCTAGCCATTTTAGTTGAAATAGGGTATAACAGTCTTCTTGTATGTCGTCTTGTTTAGTAATTGGAGATGCACAGAGGCTTTTCTTTACCCATAATCAGATTTTAATAGAGAGGATTAAAGCAGATACCTTGGAACTGCTGTTTCTGATGTTTCATGGCCTGAACGGGTTTTTAATGTTACTGCATAGCTGGTGCCCTGGGTCTTTGATCTGAAAAGAAAAATATCACTAATGTGATTTCAGCCAGACTTAGCCTTAAATGGCTGACTGAGTAAACCCAGTGTGTTCTGGAAGGTCATTAAAGAGGTGGTTATGTCTTTTCTTTTGCATGGGCGAATTACTTTTTGAAGCTGTGCACATATATTTGCATCATTGTTAGTGGATTTGTGGGTCTACTCTAGAAAGTGAAAATAAATAATCTTTCAGGAGAAGCATGACCTATTACTGAAGCTTTGTTTTATTTTGAGGGTGATACTATTCCTTGATCTTAGCTTAATTGTGTCTTCTCCAAATACACAAGTTAACCTCCCTGCTGCTCTGTTAGATTCTAGAATATGGCAGAAGTCCCATAAAACTTCCTTGAAGAATCATGCTGTCACCTTTGGTCTAGTGCACAGAAGATTTTACTCCTGTGTGTGTAAAGGAAGAACTGTGCTCCATTTTGTCAGTTCATGTGGATTCTGACCATGAGCCTCTGCAGGGGATGGTGATTTTTAATGTCAACCTTCAGCAGCTTAGTTTCAGCCCACCAATATATTGGTTACTTTGCTGTCTCAGAGTTCTGTATTGAGAATCATCACCTCATAAGATTACTGATACCCAAATTCGTAACATTCATTATGGCATGTTTGACCAGTATTACTCAAAACCACAGTATATTTGGAAAACTTTGTGCAGAGGTAGCGTTTTTTTCAATCTTTACTTGTGTGCTCTTTCCTGCACCAGCCTGTGACAGGGCTTGAGAGACCACTTTGTCTCCTTGTGTTGGCATATTAGCCACACCTTAGCCAGAGCTGTCCCATTTATGAGGCTGGGGCTCAAGTCTTTATCTTATGCTTAAAGATTTAGTTCCAACCTCCTTGCATGGATAGGGGCACCTTCCATTAGGCCAGGTTGCTCAAAACCCTATCCAGCCTGGCCCTGAGCAGGGGGATTGGGACTTGATATTTAAGGCAACTTCAGTATGTACTCCTGTACTGTGTAACATGCACATTATAAAATATACCCCAAAAATGGTAATTAAAGATGAACTAAAGATGCAATCAATGCTATTTTTCCATTTTATTAATTGTGTGATATATATTTTCTTCTCACACCCCAGTGGCTTGTCTTGCACACCTCTCTGGGTTTTCACACCTTGCTTTGGAAACCACTGCTTCTCCTACAGAGAGGTGCCCTAGGCAATATAAATAGAAGAGCTAAAGCCCAGAGAGAAATTATCTGTGAAGAGTCCTGCAAGTTTTTTAGTGTATATGTATTAGTGACTGCATTTGAAACAAGTGGTTTTGCCAGAGTTTGATCCCTGTATATTAAATGCATTGGTTTATCTTTCCTTCGTACTCCTATATTTCTTGAACTGGCAGTAAGAAAGACCAGGTAAAGCTTTACAACATTTAATGGTCTATTTTACAGTGGCTTTTCATACCTATGAAACAAGTGCAGAATATAGGAGTGCTTGTTTTTTGTCGTTTTTTAAAAATTTTGTCTTTGTTCTGTTTATTCAGACTAAAATGTTCTGATGTTTAACTTTGAATGTTAATAATATGTGTTCTCAGTGCCAGTATTCAATACCATGCAGTCTTTGTTTGGGACATCTTTATTTGCAGACCTTTTGCTAGGTACTACCCTGTAAATAAGTTTTCATCATCTTTATGGGGATCTTAAAAAAATAGGAGTTTGGGTGGGGTTTTTTTCCCCTCTGAAAGTTCATAATCCACTAGGAATTTGTTTCACAGCTGGCTTAGGAGAGAACAGAGACCTTTGTTTTATTCTTTAAAAACAAAGAAAAATTGCTATCATATAAGCCAATGAGTCAAATAATATTTATAATCTTAAGGAAGTGGGAGCTTTTCTGGACTGTCCTAATCCTGAGAAGTGATGACTCTAGCTTTCCTTTGGCTGTGAACTTTGTGACTTGACTGTGTGCTGTTCCAGGACTTAGCCTGCCTGCCATTCTCCCATACTCCTTTACTTACCATGTCGTGGCATGTGTCATACTTCTGGAGACTGTTTTGTGTTGGTTATTATGTGGCTTTCATGTGGTTGGCTTCTCAAACTTGTGTACCCAATCCCTAATGTATCAGCAGACATGATGGGTTAAATGCCAGTTGTTTTAAAACTGATGGGAAGAGTCCATGTGCAAATAAAAGTATGTGTAGAGTTTAATGTTCAACATAAGTATATGCTGCTTCTTTATATGCTTTCCCAGACTATTTATGTGCTATTAGCATACTTTGATCTGGGTGATTTTTTAAAAATTTGAATTTAATTGTCAATGAAATTCAGCAAATGAGAAGCTACATCACAATACTATAGGCTACAAGGGTATATGATGAATAATTGAATATCCTGTTGAGAAGAGAGAAGAATAGCGAGGTCATCTTGATACTTGACTAGTAGTGTAAAACTGATTATATAGAGCATCAAAAGCAGAGTAAGATTTCCTTCTGGCAATCTTGTCTTCTATTTTTAGAAGGGAAGTAATGTCTGGAAGATATATGTCAATCACTCTATTCTGTGCACTTTCTAGAACTTTGGGACAGAAGTGAGGGAACTGCAGGGGCTCTATAGAGAAGTATGAATTGGTACTGCAGCTGAAATTTTTCTGCTTGTTTTTCTGTGGAGATACAGGGCTTGAGTTATGATGCTAAATTTAGCCACTTCCTAAAATACTGAGATTCCTTGCACATAGGAACACGAAGCCACTTACCACACAGCTTGTTTCCAGTAACTTGTTACTAATGAAGGGCAGTAAATCAGTTTATCCTTAGTTGCACAACCCAAGGTGAGGAAACAAAGCTGATTAGGTACTCAGTAAATTAAATTTTGTTTACGTCTTAAGAGATGTCTCAATCCATTTGTACAAGGGGCATTAGAGTACAACGTCCTGTGGCCTGATTTGGTTGACTCTTCAGGCTTGTTTATATCATGTAGAATTGGCAAGTGCTATTTATAAAACAGGGTGGACAGTTTCATAATTGGGTTGTAAATTATGGATGGCCTGGACTCACTTGCTGGTAGTTATGATGCTGAATTACTTCTATGCAGCTGGTTTGTCATTATGCAAAACTTTAGTATTCTTAGAAGTAGATAAAGGAACTTAGCCAGATAACTATGATCCTAGCTGTGGGGCAAGAGAAGCAAAATGAGCCTAGGGGAGCATTTTGTACAAGCTCTAATGATTTTTGTTATTGGTTTGGTTTGGATTTTTTTTAAAATCATGAGTTACCTAGTACGCTCGGTACTTGTTACACCTCAGGTGCAGTATGGAGCAAGGGATCAAGGTTGTCTTACGGTCATAAAATGCAGATGTGAGGGAATAGAAATTGAGCGACTTAATTTTCATTTTTCTTGGATAGTGACTGAAATATTAGGGTGGAACGTTCTTCAACATGTTTGAAGGTGTTGGATTTCTTTCAAGCTCTTTGTCGTGTGTTAGCTCTAAAATTTTGCTGATTGGATTGTGTTTGTATCGAAGGGTGAAGATGTCAACCGGACACTTGAAGGTGGACGGAAGCCTCTTCACTATGCAGCAGACTGTGGCCAGCTTGAGATCCTGGAATTTCTGCTCTTGAAAGGAGCTGACATTAATGTATGTATAAATGTATTTGCAAACAGGTCTTAAAGTCTTCCCACACACACTGAAGGGATTGGTGTAAGTGCCTAAATGGTCGCTGAAAGACATAAATCAAACCTAACAATTCAATGCATTTAAAAATATTTGAGAGGTGGGATTCTAGAGGTTAGAAGCTTACAATTATGTTTATTAAATGCTTTAAGTGTCTCTTTGGACACACTGGAAAAAGTTGTTAGTAGCTATAAAAAATTGAAATTTAATTTTAGTGCAATTAGAAAAATGATTCCATTAATCACATCAGAATAAGGTTTGCAATGTGTATTTGCATTTGTTGGAAGGGGTTTCAGAAGGCATCCTTAGCCAGGGCAGAATCAGCTGTTTAAATTAGTGTGCTTTTTTCTTCTTTGAAGACATTCTTTCTTGTTTAAGTCATTTTGCTGTAGCTTGACATGCATGGCTTCTTGTTTTGAAATGACTTAACTAAGCTATATCAGCTCTCTGGAAGTTAAGTTCCTAAATACTTTAACCATATGCCCCAAATGTTATGCCTTGGAATGCTTGCCCAAAAGTTAACATGTAAGACATCTTAGCTTTAGTTCATAACAAAAATGCTTGGATTTTTCTCCTGGGTGTCTGGAAAGATTATCTCTTCCTTGGGAATTTTTCTAGGTGGGGAAGAGTTAAAAATAGCATTTCAGATGCTCCATTTTTGTTCTTTTCAGGACTGTAGTTTAGAGAGAAGACAGATAAAATAATGTTTCAGCCAAAGTGATGTTGGCTGTGAAATAGGAAAATTAGGAGTTTTAAATAGGGCAAAATTTGTCAGCTGAAACAGCATGATTTCTATCATCTGCCTAAAATTATGGACAAGCTTTGGGATACCTAGAAGTCTTGTGGAAGAAATATCTTGCTATTACCTCTTTTTTAAATGGTAACTTTTATTTTCTAAAAAAGAGAGATAAAAAAATCCAGTGCAATGTATTTCTGGCTAATATTCTTAAGTTTTTACTTCCTCTACTATTGATTATAGAAAATTGAAAAGTTCTGTGAAACCTTATAATGCTGTGTGAAATTGTCCTTCAAATAATTGTATTTCAATTTACAGGCTCCAGACAAACACAATATCACGCCACTCCTATCAGCAGTTTATGAGGGCCACGTTTCCTGTGTGAAATTGCTTCTGTCAAAGGTGAGATACAAATACCAAGTTGCCCATTAGCAAAGCATATTATTGTGATCGTTTTTATCAATAAGATTATGATGCTCCAGATGATATGTTCAGAACATCAAACAAATACCACTTGTGTTGCTAAAACAGAGAGGGTATTTTGAGCATGGTGAAAGATAGCTGAAGGACAAAATTGCAGGACTTCTGTGGTGTGACTATAAGAGTATAGTGGGCTCCAACTATAGAGCAGAATTGCAAATCAGTAAGGGAGGGAAAAAGATGCATTCCTTCAGTGGATTTGGCTTTGGCAGCTGTTTAAGTGTATTCATCTGATGGAATCTCTGCTGTGAAGTTGCTCAGAGGTGTGGTTTCCCTCAATTTTTGCCAGATGACTGAGAACCCATCTGGGTTGGCAGAAGGCAGGGAAATAAAAGTAGGAAGCCAAGCTTTCTCTGCCCTACAGCTTGTAAATTTTGTCCTGGGGAAAATAAGCTTAATCTGTCTCTGTTTGCACTTTGATTTATATTACAAAGGTAAATCAATTTTGCAGAGCCAGTAGATAATTTAAGCGATCTTTTGCCTCTGTTCATATGCACTCCTTCATGATTACACTTACATCATTTAGCCAAAGGATTTCTTGCTGTGTAATACTTTCATATGCCACTTCCAGGGTAAAGTTTTCCTTAACTGCCTTAATGCTGCATGAATTTCACTTAACTTCTTTTCTCTTGTCTGATATTACTTTTGCTTTTGTAAACAAATGCAGTGACTGCTAATTTAGGATTCAAATGGTGTATCCAACTTGCTTAAATTTATTGTGAGGATTGATCCTTCATTTAGGATCATCAAAAAATAAGGTATCCTTTATCCCATGTTGATTTATTTCTATTTCTGGTTTGAGGGTTTTCCATCCTAAGTAAGCTGCTCAAATAATAAATTATTTTCAGATTTCTTCATGAAGAGTTAAACGTTGATTGCTTCCACTTACATAGGCTAGCTGATTAAATATTTATAAACTGAAAGTTGGCTTATCAGCTCTATGTATTTGAGGCAGCGCTTATACATAGAGGTTGTTGTGTCTCTTAAAACAGTTATTTTATGACTCTTGTTTAAACATTAGTTTAAACATATCACACCTTGTTTGTACCATAGTCATATATTCTTTGGTAGCAGATACCTGGGAATCAAGATTCAACCCTTACTGAAAGATCTAAAAATTCTTGACTGTTTAACGTTCTTTTCGGTTACTAAGCCAATTCTCCATTGCTTTCTCTGGTGAATGGACTGTGGGGGTGTTTGTAAACCTTTTATGTGAGACTCTTGAGCTATTGGGAGGGAGGAGAAGGAAGAATATTTCAAGAAATGTTTCAAGCACTGATCTGTGTTTTTCTTTAATAATCTGGTGTTTGATTCGTAATGTAAAAAGTTGTGATTTTTTTAGTGTCAGAGAAACCACTATGTTAAAACAGTTTGAAAGCTTCAAATGGAGGATGAGGGTTGTTGCATAGGATGCAACAAACTTGATCCATTTGTTCAATTTTCAAAATAGTTCTGCTTTTGCAGTTGCAAGAAATATCCTGTTAAGTTGGGCAGTTTAGCACCTTTTGTCTTCTCTGACAGTGGCAAAAGGAAGAGCTGTGAATATGACCACATCTGCTCACTCATTCTCCTCATTCATGGTTTCTGTACTGGGGATTTCAGAGGTACGCACATCTGTCCCCTCTTCAGATGTGTTGGCAGATCTGTTGTCCATTAATTCATTCATGTACTTTTTGAACAAGAAGACATCTGCCTCTGTTGTGCCATTTGGCAACTCTTTTTAGCAGTTTGCTGCTTGCTGTGTAAACTAATCTTGTCCCAGCTTTGTTAAGTGCCCCGAATTCTAGTTTCACAGTTTGGTGGGAGCTCAGCTGCATTTGTTGCTTTGGGTTTTTTCCAGAACTGCAGATGGAGCCAAGTAGCTCCTATGTGGCTCTCAGAGCTTGTTTAACATTGTGCTTCGTCTGGTGGCTTAAGCGGGCAAACATTCTTGTTTGTTATTACCCTACCAAGGAGAGGGGGTTCATATTTGTTTGTGTATGTGTATTTTCAGAGTCAAACATAAGACAAATATTAGTAACTTTTTACTTCAGGGAAGTAGAGAATGCTATGGAATCATTGTACTTTTTATGAGCTTTTTTATTAAAGTTGCTTCCAGGCAATGTTGTACTTCTGCAAATTAAAGTCCTCTTGACCTGTCCTTTATTGTTTCCTTTTCTTTTTATTGAATGTAGGCAGGAATCTTTCTGTCTAGCTAATGGGCCATTTTCTAAATTTATTAGTACGGAGTTTAATAAACTGTGTCCTTCTTAGGTAGTCATGACCCTTTTATCCTACATTCAGTAAAGCTCTTTTAGAAACTCAGGTCTTATATGTCAATAACTTTTGTGAAGTATTTTTCTGAGGTGGGGAGAGAGCAGTCCTATATTAAAATTAAAGCCTCTCTTTATACTTCAATTTTATCTCAGTTAACTGGTATCTTTCATGCCCTAAATGCTGGTATGTAGGTGGAGAGTTTTATGAATTAAAGTTCTTTAAATTCTGTCAGGTCAGTTATGGTATAGTTCCATTTTTCTTCAAATCAGGATTTTCAAGGAACAGCTGTGAAGCTTTCTTGATTTCCATATAGATTCTAATCTGAGTGATATCTAAGCAGTAGAAATAATCAACTCCTGCAAAAGAAGCTATTTGTACTCTTAGTTGACTTTCTTTTCCCTGGACAACTGGGATTATAAGTGTTGAATACCTGCTAAATCTCTTGGGGAATTTTTAGGGGAACAATAAATGTTTTACAAGCGATGTTCCCATGGTTTCAGCCCAAGTGTGTGTTTGCAGTAACCAAATTGTCACTTGTTGGACTAACTCAGCTCATGTTCATATCCCAAAGAACTGCAACATTCTTGTACCATTTGGGCCAAGGATGTTACACAGTGATTGGAGAGAGGAAATACTATAATTGCTCTTGTCACTGGAGTGAACTCAATGCATCTCTTGCCCTGAGAGTCTCTAGGGACCAGAAGGAAGATGAACAGCTCTGAGAGGATCAGTTTGGCCACTGGGCCACAAGACTGGCAGTACTATCTTAAAAACCACTGCAAACCCATCTTTTTTGAATGACAGGTTGAATACATGTAAGTAAAGAGTGTACAAGTTTCAGAGAGGGAAATATCCTACACTGTGAAAAGTAATACTGGTAGCACATGACAGTGGTATCAGATCTCGTTTATTATACTATTAGAAAGGTTTAGGGAAGTGAGAGTTGTCTCGGGAGCAGACATATATATGCATATATATGCAAGTTCAGTGGGGCTTTGTGTGTTTAATCAGTAAAGAAGCTGTGGAAATTCTAGGTCCATTATGTTCTTAAAACTATTCAGTTTCTTTAATAGTAACTAACAATCTCCCTTTTAACTGAGACAGGATTTGTACTTACTCTGTGGAGAGCTTATGCATAAACTGAAGACAGCTCTGCTGTACACAGTTTTGACAAGATGTGTTTGTACCCAAAGTGTTTTTCCTGTCGTTTGATAGAGCAAATACACATATTTTCAAGCGACATTTGCATATCATCTTGCAGAGTTTTTCTGAAATCAGTCCTGTGATCTCTAATAACTTTTGTCCCCTTATTTAGCTACCTTGTTTACAGTTTAGTCTGTTTTATTTTTCATGAATGTGATTACACAGTGCTCAAAGCAAACATGACTAGTTAATCACTGTTTCCCTTCTTTTGTTCTCCTCTCATAAATCTGGCACTGTCCTTGTGATTACTTGCAGCAGTTCATTGTAGTTCTTTGATTTATCCAGTTAGTGCATTATCCTCCAGTTTATCCAGCTGGTGCATTATCCTCCAGTTTATCCTGATGCTTCCCTGTTCTGTTTTGTTGCCTTTTAGGTCTACACATAACTCTTTCAAAACAAACCTGAGCAGTTTTGGACTTGGAATGATTTTGTGGTGTTGTTTTTCTGATGTACCAATAGATACTTTTTTTCAGAATGGAGGATCCATCCTTGATGAGTGTGGCCGTTTATGATATCGAATGAATATAGTATGATATGTTAGTAAATCAGCTCTTCCAGGTATTATATGTCTAATTTAGCACGTGAGAGCTTCTTGCACCATAGATTTTGTAGAACTGTGTAACACTGAATTTTTGCTTCTGTAAGAGTAGTATTTGCTGGAAACAAAACAATAATTTGTTTCCAAGATTAACTGATAATTTGTTGGATTTGCAACTTGCTGTGTAACAAAAATTACGTGGCTTTTTTCCTTATTTTTAAATGACAGTTTTGAAGCTCAGATTAGCTGCATGCTGAAAAGTTCTGTACATAAATATTGTCTGGTTTCTGAATGAAATACAAGGCACTGCAGTAAAAAGCTGTATGTAATCCATATAATTATGCAAGGTATGTAACTTTTGACACTTTGTACTGATGCAGCCTGGCTGTATGAATTGACAGTCCTTCTCATTGTCTTTCCAGGGTGCTGATAAGACTGTGAAAGGCCCAGATGGACTAACTGCATTTGAAGCCACTGACAACCAGGCAATCAAGACTCTTCTTCAGTGATAGATGGACTGATATCTTAAATGTCTCTTCTGTGGCCTCACACTGCTGCCTGTCTGTCACTCTTTGCATCTTCCAGCTTCTTCAGCTAAATACTTTGGGGTGAGGGAAATTCTTTATGAGTCAGCCTAGTTAGGGGCTTGTAGTGAAGATAATCTGGTTGGAGAGGGTTGAAAACTATTATGAACAGTGTCCCTATAGGACTTCTTTCCAGTGCACAATCTCTTCCCATTTCTAGTGAAAGTGGAAGAAGGAAGACAGACTATGTTGAATTTTTAGCTTGTAAGCCTCCTAGATTAGTACTAAGATTTTTCTAGTTGGATGGAAGTACTTCGTTTAGATGGAAGTACTGTGCTATGTACCTGAAACTAATTGTGAAGGAGACAGTAGTCCCATGCTCTTAGTGTCTGCCATAATCTGAAGTGTAGTAATGTAGGTGGCTGGGTTGCTCTTCTCTCGTCTCTCTCAGTGGGTAGCTTAAATTCTTCTTCTGCCTAAAGCTTCTGTTGCAATTTTGAGGACTTTTGATACTAGTTATTGGATCTGTTCTTTATATTGATTAATTGGATGTCACACTAATGTTTTCTGACTCTTGAGCAAATCAAGAAAGACCAGTTGAGGTATGGTGGTGTTACACTCTATAATATCTGCCAAGGTACTTTTGGATACTTGAATTTGAAATCTTTGTATCCCATATTTGTTCCAGTCCAGGACAGAAATTTTAAGTAACTGCTTTTGAGAGAGAGGTCAAAATTTCACTGTAGTTTTTTTCCAAAAGGAATGTAAGATGAAATTTCTTTACTCACCACATCAGCATAAAATTCCTAGACGCGTGTGAAAGCTCCAGGTTGTTTGGTACACAAGGATAATCAAGGCAAATGTGGAAAATGAGCAGTAGTTATTTAGACATTCATGCTACGTGAATATTGTTGCGAAACTTTTCTGGTAAACATGGAACCTTTCTAAATTCAGATGTAGAAGCAGGAAGATGTACAAGCAGAAGTCTTAACTTGCTCTAACTACCACAGAATTTTGTAAATTGTGCGTATCTTCAAATCAGTGTTTCATTGTCAAATGGATGAACCTCTTAAATTCCATTAAGGCATAAGGCTTGTTCTGGAAGTTCCCAGTGTGACCATACCACATTAACCATTGACTTTTAGCAGTAAGTATGACAGTCGTGACCATTCATGGGAAGGTATTTAATGATGTTGTAGGCACTCCAGTCACATGTTATGGTCCTCAGGAATGCCTGACCTTCTTGCTTTCATCCTGAAAATTTTCATTAGACACCTGCTTCACCTAAAACCGAGTAACAGGTTCTCTACCATAAATTATACATCTTCCTCTTTGTTGGAATACTGATTTCAAACTTCCTGGTAACAAACACAGTACTGAATAACAAATGTATATAATGTCTCATGCTGAATTCTTAAACAAAAGCAGCTGATACTATTTTGATATCACTGTTGAAATTGAGAGGATACATAGAAGTAGACTGGTGACTACCACTCATGTTTAATGGAGACTTAGTTTTACTTGAATAATGTTGCATATTAGGATTGAATGTCTCAGCTATGAATAGCATTGCATTTAGACTGTAAAACAAGAGCAGGAACTGATTTACATCTACACATACCATGAGAAAAGCAATGGAGAAAACAATCAACTCTGGCCCCAAACTGTACAGTACAACTACTCTATTTCTTGGAGATGGGTGGCAAGGAAGAACAGAAGGGTTGGAAATCAGTGATAAATCAATTAGTGAACTGCTGATAAAAGAACAAGAATATTTGGTGAACAGAGCTTTTAATGACTATTTATAACAGGACTCTTCAATCTTATCTCTGATCAGTGCTGGATTGTCATGTCATTGTAATAGTGTGAACACCGACTATAGGTTTAATTCTTTATTCAGCTATGAAAGTTACAATCTTAGGCATCCATTTGCCTCGATATTATACTATTAAATACTTAGCTATTCAAATACTAGTCTAGAAAACTGTAAGCTGTTTTTACTTGGAGAGCTTGATTGTTCAAGTTTTTTGTGTTGATTAGTGTCAAGTTGTCTGGCCATAGTGGTTTTGTATTTTTGTTGGAGTTTTTTTGATTTTTTTTTTTTTTTCCCTTCTGTATTCTTTCCTGGCCTTCCCTTTAAGTGAGCAAAGAAACATCATCTTTGTACTAACTCTTCTGGAGATTCACTGAGGCAATTTTGCCTCCCTTTTTCTACAGTTATGGGGACACCTTATTTTTTCTTACTTCACCCTGGAGGGGAAAAAGAAAAGCAAACAGACTTCAGTAAGTCAGGTGTTAATTTGGCTGTAATATATATCCAAGCTGCCTTTTGAGATAGTTAAAAAGATGGAATTTAATGTTTGGCTTATAAAGAAGAAATACTTTTCTGCTTTTTGCACTACATAAATAACAGGTGTTTAATCATTTTGCCCAGGATTTAAAAGAAAAAAAAGTAAAAAACGAAAATAAAAGCTTATGCATTTATAATTGTCTAGAGACTGGGCTTGTTTATTTGTTTCTTTCTTGTTAGCTATTTTGTGGAAAAAATAATGGATGGCTTCCTCTATCTTTGAGTAGGTCCTAACTAGATAAAAATATCAAACTGTAAATTATTTTTCATTCTATAAACAGAATTTAAATGCGTTTTCAGACTGGAATTGCATATACTTGGAAATCCACTCTGTTCTTAAACCTTTTCCTTTGAAATTTGTGCTGAATAAGTTATAAATTTAAGTATATTTTGGATTTTGTACCCTCTGCTCCCGTTTTCTGACAGGGAGCAAATAAGAAAAGGAGTAGAATAGTTAAATGGAACTGAACATAACAGTTGTAGAAGAGGCTGGTAAGAATAGAGTGTCCTAGGTCAAGCAATTGCAGTGTTGCATGCAAAATTTCAAAATGAACTTGTCTTAATTATATTTTGTAAATGGATAAACAATCATCTTTCTACGCAGTGACAGAAGAAAAATTAGTGCTCTGTGCATTTTGATATTTGACTTTCTTTTTTCACCATTGTTAACTGTTTTGACACAGTTGGGTTCATCGTTATCATGGTTCATAGACACCAGAATGCTAAATGATACTGTATTTTTAAGTTTGTGTTGCAAGAACGAATGGAATAAACTTGAATTGTGCGATATGAGAATTTGGAGTTTCATTTCCCTTTCTGCTCCTGTTTTTTTTTTTTAATCTTGGGCTACAAGGTCTTATTTGCCTGTAAGGCATCTAAGTTCCAGTTCACATGTACAGTGATTAAACTGTTTAGCTGCTTGTAAGACTGAAAAGTGGAATGGAAGCTGCTTTGAAAACTAAATATATAATGTTATTTGTGGTTGTTTTGGGGGGGTTTTAAAAAAGTACATCTATTTAAAGGGATTTTGATAATTTTTGTGGTCTTGTAGTCTGCTTTTCCTGCTTAAATGGTAATGCATAAGGTTGAAAATCTTCTATTCATGTTAAATTCTAAGAGACAATCTGTAGAGAGAGGAATGTTTTTTCTCTTACCTCTGAAGACTGAAGTAATTTGCTTTCTCCTTCATCAAAGAAATTGAAAACAGTTATTAACAGAAATGGCAGCTGAAGTATGAATAAAATTGTATAGAAATGTTTATTCATTATTTTTGTGACATCTTTACAGCAACTTTGTCAGAACTTCCTTTTATAACATTTTATAACTTTGCTTGTCGGTAGAGATTTGAATTTAATTGCCTGAAGTGTTTGATATGATTTATTTTAAAATAGACACTTAAAAGTTCAGGAAGATGTGTTAAAGTAGGAGAACTATAAATAAAAAAAAATTAAAATTAATTTAATTTTCCTGGTTTTCTCTGCTAAACTTTGAAAAGTTTACAGAACTTCTCTTGCTGTATGCACAACCTTTCAGTCAAATATTGGCGAGAACAAGCGTGTGTTCACTATAAATGCCAAAGCAGTACAAATGGTGCCAGTGGCAGCTGATGTGTGTGGGCTTCAGTCCTTGTCTTCATATTATTGATTGTTTGTTTTGTGGGGTTTTATGGTGTGACTTCAGGGTTTTTTCAGTGGGCAGTTTTTCTACAGGAGAAAATATTCTCTGTTCAAAATGCAGATTTCTTTCACTTGCATTCCTCAGTGACTGGCAAATCAAATTCATCTATGCAGGTAAAGAGTTTCTAATATTTATCTATCTATGGCTAATCTTCTCAAAGAGAATGGTTTCCCAGCTCCATTCCAAAAGGATGTTGGCCCAATAAAATAATTTTTTCAATTGCACCACTTGATTGTTTCTCTCAGTTTAGAGAAAACTATGCTCTCAGAGCTCTCCTCAAATTTTTTTTTCTTGTGATCTAACATCTGGGAACAGCTTTCAACTCTTAAGCTATGCCATAAACTTCCTAGATAGTATTTGAAAAAGCGCTTGATTGCATGTAGTGCCTTCAGAGTCTTCAAACCCATGGAATTTTTGTCTGCTTGGGAGGTGGAGGAACTTTTTTTTTCTTACCATCAAGGCTCCTCTCCCTATCTTTGCAGTCAAAACAGTATTTTCAAATTTTAAACCTAGAAGTGTTGCATTTAAATACCATTGCTTGCTATTGTGATCTAATGTTGTTTTGGAGAGCCTTCTTTTAAACAGAAATCCTGGAGTCTCTTAAGTCTTCACTCTTCTTGGAGAGCACCTGAGTGCACCTCTCCATTCTCCCACGTCCTAAATGTCTCAGGGTTGGGTGCATTGCAGGCTGCCACAGAACAGAGGATTCTTTTGTGCTTTTTGGTCCGTTCTTTTTTACTACATAATTTTGCAACATTTCAAAATTAAGAGTAGAGGCTTTCAGGCACTGAGATTCATCTTATGGCCATTCCAGTTAAGAGGAAGGACTGTGTGCCAAAACCACAACAGACTGCATGTCTCAATCCATTTATCAAAATTCATTAAAGGAAAATTTATTTCAGTTGTCTCAAGCTGAACATAAATTTGAAGGGTCTAAAACCCAGTCTCAAAAATAGTTTCTTGGCCAATGAGCTCAAGTTCGGTGCATATATTAAATAATTCACCTCTGAAACATCTTTCTATGTGTTTCTTACTGTTTTTCCTTGAATTGAATGTATTTCCTCATTACATTTGGAAGAACATTCAGTTTGTTCAACTAAAGCTTTTGTCTCAAAGTAAAAAATTTCTAGTTTGGATTAATGTTTCAACTCTTTTGTCTGAAAAGTATTTGGAGGTGGAAAGTCTTGAAAAGTATGTAACTCTTCATGGAAGTTAAATTGTGCTTCCTCTTTCTTTTTGAAATAGACTTTTAATTAAGATTTGTAGCCTTTTATTTGAGTAGCAGCATCTTGTGACCATGTCCAGCTACCATTTTTTTTTCTTTTATTATTCTTCTTATTTATTCTTGTATTGTTTGCAGTGGAAAACCAACAGATCTGTTTGATTGACACAAAATGCTTTGTTGGTTGGTTGGTTATTGCCAGTGTAGCCACCAAACCAGATCTATGGCAAATAAATTTTGATTCTACATTCCAGAACTCTTTCCAAAAGTATTCTTGTTACTTTATAAGCATTTTGGTGGGCTTTGTCTTGGAACACTACTTTTGGAGGATTTTTTTCATTACACTTTTGCATAAGGCAATAATTTTACCTTTTGCGACAGAAATTTTTCTTCTACAATATTTTGGCCCACTCAAAGAAATTTAGCCTGTATTTGTGTGCATCTGTTATACAAGAACATTTGTGCTGAAGGATACCACACATCAGTATTTTTGACAAATTGCTATGGAAAGCTAGTGCAGCACCGTGTACCAATATCTACATGTAGATAAGTCTGGAACAGTTTTTGAGGTATTGGTAAGCTGCCACTATAACTGGGATCAATACAGCAGCAGCAGATTTTTCTTTTTTCTTTTTTTTTTTTTTTTTTTGTGACTATGCACAAACTTCTCTGTACTTATTAATTTCCTTCTTTCTCTTTTGTTCACTTAAACTGTAAGCTGATGGGAGGATGATCTCTAGGTCTTCATACACCTGAAAGGGTTTTTCAGTGCAATTTGCAGTCAATGTCATTAATGTTCTCAAGCACAAAAGAGCACATTTAGAGAGAGATGAGACAGGTGGAGGAAGCACACGGAAATTTCTGGTGTCAGAGGCTTCAAATACAAGAACAAGACCTAAAATTATAACTTAATGAAGTTGCTGAAGGTAGCTATACATTTTAATATTTACAAAGCCATATTAAACAGTAACTTGAAAGGAAATAGACCCAGCCTACACCAATGAGGCTGCATAACCTGTACACTTAATAAGGAGGTGCTTCTGAGGCTGTGTTCTCATTATAAAAAGCTGAATATATATTGGCCATTCTTTCTTTAGGCTTTAAAAAATTTTTTTAGAAGTAACTGGCACTTATTTAACAGTTGCTTTGGGAAGAAAATAATTTCCTTTTTCCAAGAATTCCCTTTTTCTGAATTTACAAAGCTCAGAGGTTGAGATTGAATTTTTTTTTTTTTTAATTAATTAATAGAGGTGAGGTTGAGAGAGACGTACAGAGAGTGAAGTGTGCTATAAATTACTGCCCAAACCTCCCTGAGTGGTTTCAAAAGATTTTCTGTCAAAAGCATTTCTCCAGAGCTGGCCTGTGACACCTGTTCCTATTTTCTCATCCTTACCTGCCCCTCCTGAATGCACAGCTTCCCAAAGCTGTGCTTTACCTCTGTCACAGTTTTCCCTCTTTAATGGGTGTCTTGAAAGTAGGCAGCGAACTTTTAGTAGATGTTACTAGAAAAAACTCCGTCTAAGGCTGTCATCTGTAACAGGAAAGGAAGAATTAAAAACACAGGAGGAGGGACTGAGGAGAAATTAAGTAAATGAGAGGTTTTCTCTATTTTACCTCCTTTCTACTACAGGCATATTCTTTAAATATAAATAGTAGTTTATACCTTTAGATATATATATATATCTTTTTTAAAAAGATCAGTTTTACTTCTTTTTTTCACATCAGGAGTGCTCAGAGTAGTTGCAGATTTGGAATACCATGATTTACTTTCTCATTATTTCTTTGGGGTTTTTGGGGTGTTTTTCCTGAAAGCTACTAGGAGACAAAGTAGTTGCAAGATACTGTAATGTCAGTGATGCCTTGGTGCTACCCTGAAGTAATGTGGATGTGACAGAAGTGGTTTAACTTGCCTGTTGTTGGAGTTCTTGAAGCCCTTTTGACTTCCCCTCTGTTAATTTATAGTGAAAGGTGTCCCTACCCTTGGCAGGGGGTTGGAACTGGAAGATCTTTAAGGTCCATTCCAACCCAAGTTGTTCTATGGTAATGCGACAGGTTGGTAGGAATAATGTAAATTGAATGCATTTTGTTTCAACCTTTGCGGGAAGATCATTTTCTGAAACCTGCAAGGTACTGAATTTATCATACTGAACTGCTGATGGTTAATACATCATACTGCTGGCAGAAATAGAAGACATCACATATTACAATCCTGCAGCTCTTTATGCTGTAGTTGGCCTTCTAACTAATGATGCCTAATGTTCGTGTTAGTTGTGATATAGCATAATTCAGAATACAGCTGGGCAAGTGCACGCCTCAAAGATGAGGGATTTTTTGATAGAAGGATGACTCGGAAACAGACCTTTTTTATTAAAGATCAGGATTTAAAAGACCATCTGCAGTGTAGAAGAGTAAAAAGACAAACATAGGAGCCCAAGAGGTTCTAGACTTGGGCTTTGCAGGATTTTAAAATATTGCAGCAATGAACAAGGCGCGCAAGTGAAGGATAAAACATAAGATCCCATAGCGATTGAATAGTTTTTCACAGACCAGTTTCTATTTCAGGCTGATTTCTTCACAGTTTCTATTGGAAATTAAATGCTTTTCAGTAACAATTTTAAGACAAGTTTATAAAAATCTGAGCTGCAGACTAGGGCTTTGGAGGGCAGTACATGTTGAGGTAAAGCAAAGAAAGTTGTATTGCATTCAGGTTTTGTGTTTGACAAATCAAGTCTGTTTCCCTGAGCACCTGGTAATTTAATGAATAAGATCTTTTTGTGCATCTGTGAGATATAATTAATTAAAATTATTGGCTTTTGTTATAAATATTTGGAGCTTAAGTGTTTGGTAATACTTGTTCATGCTGAACATGTTTTTTATTGCCTTCCTGCTTCAAAATGATAGATGATAGATAGATGTTCTCTGTGAATTGGATTTTATCACTTTTTTCTTTTTTCAGAAGATCTTAGGTGTCCCTTGCTCCTGAGCCATTTGGACTGGAAAATGCTGCTTTTATTGCACTGGAGCTTAGCTGTGAAGCAGAGGCCCATGTCAGTGTAGAGCTGCCTGCTGCGTACGCAAGCCTTTTCACTCTGGAGAGCATCTGCAACACAATGTAGACCTCCAGATGCACTGGTGACTGGGAAAACCCGTCAATAATTTCATGGCCATCTAGGCAGAAAGCTATTACCTTTTATAAAAAGGTTTCAACCAGATTGTTATTCTTTTTATCTAGGGACAGCATACCAAAGTGAGGAAACACTGATTTAAAGAGCTTACGTGAGTTTGACCTGTCTGGTGAAAACTTCCTGCAGATAAAGAAGTGGATCCTACGGGAATCTCCCCCAAGGAAATTTTCAAACCTTCGCCAGGTAGTAGGTACGTGTGCTAAGATGCACCCATGGATGAGTCACTTCTCAGTGATTTTCTGAGGAGTTGGAATGTTTATTCAAAGATTCTGTGTCCCACTGTTAAGAAGCCAATGGCTAAAACCCCCAGTGTAAAGCTTTGTCACTCTTGCCAGCAGTCCCATTAAGAAATCTTACTGTGGACGCACACTGAGATGGTAGCAAGTTTCTTTTTATGTTTTATTTAGTATAAGTGCAGCAGTTGTAAAGGCACTATCTAGTCAGGGATTCAACTTTGTAAAGTAATTGACTAAGAGGAAATACAAACCTTGTCTTGCAGAGGCTTTGAACTTACACAATATTTTTTGACAGGTTAATAGTAAGAAATGTCACTTTTTAATATGTTATCAGCAGTTGGGATTATTTTTCAGGGTTTCTTCTGTTACAATGAGGAATTCAGCTTTTTCCCTATTCAAAATTTTATCTACCTGTAATGGTAGATGAATTCATTATTCTGTTTTGGCTCTTTTAAAGCTGGGAGTTATGTTGTGTATGTTCTTTGATTAAAATAGAATAATCCTTTGTTGCCTCAGGGAACCTTCTGTATCTGTAAACAGGCAGAGTAGCATCCAACACAAAAGTAGATTTTTTTTCCCCTTTAATTACTGTTCTTTCATTTTAGGAAGAAAGAGAGAGGATAATTCATCTTGCTCATGAACCATTGATCACCAGGTAATAAGAGGCAGGAATTTCCCTGATTCCTGGACTTGGATAAAATTTTTGTGGTTAAAAATTGATCCTTTATATCTCTGGCAGGGTTAGTGGAAGAATAAGAAGTGATGAAGTTTTTGTAGCAGCTGAATGCTACATAAATGGATCACATCAGACATCATTGTTATCACAATTGGTACCTAACATACAAGAATTTCCTCTTGAGAACTGAAGAATTTAGGGCTATTTAATCCAAACACTTTTTTGTCATGAGGAATTAAATGGTTGTACTTGAGTTTAAGAGGCAGCTGGTAAGAAATACGAAAAACTGGTATGAAAATAACCTTGGTATTCTGCCACTTCCTTTCCAAATGTAAAACGAATAGCCTCCTACCCTCCCCTCTCAAAAAAAAAGAAACCTTACTACAAAAAATGGATAAAATAAAACAGAAAAAGAAAGAACAGCAACCAACCAACAAACAAAAACAACAGAAAAAATGAATTTGTATTTCTGCCTGGGAAATTTCCGGTCACTCCAGTTCTTACTGGTATTTTGATACCTACTCCAGTACTGGTAGTATCTTATAGCTGGATTCCCCAAGGCTGTGCGACTACATCAGAGAAATATGAGATAATCAACCTCGAAGGTTCATGTGTTAGCAATCTGCTCTATTTTCCACCATGTCAGGAGGCAAATGTTTCTATGTGGTGGTGTTTTCATTGATATCCAGGCCAAGTGTCTACAGGAGGCCAGCTCTTCTCAAAAACTTTGATCTTTTCTATTTTTGAGATGTGCTTCCCTCACTTGAGAAATACTAGGGAAAAATATTAGGGAGGGTGTTAAATCGTTTTACTCTTGTAATCTGCGGCATTTAGCTCTCGCATAGATAAAGTTGAACTATGAGTGTTGTTCCTGCAACAAGTTATTTTTGCAGCAAAGGAATTCAGACTCATACAAGAAGTATGTAGAGAGAGGAAAAAAGAGAATTTTGTTGATTTCTGGTTCTCCAACATACAAATAAACTTAGCAAATCTGTGCCTCCCTCAGTTTCACAGTTATTTAGCAAGACTCTCCTTGAAAAGATTTGGTTTGACCTTGCCAGTTATGATTTTCCTCTGGAAAGATAGGATCAAAAGGAGGAAATGCTCATGAGTTTAAGCACTGTTAACCTATGCGGTGCAGTTGCCCAGGATATTACTGCCAAGTTGAAGAACTCTGAATTTGTCCTGCTTGCATGTCAAGAAATAATACTTGGATGGAAAATAAAATGTGGTTAAAAAGTGGAGCCAGTGGTGGGGAGAACTTTTTAATAAACACAAAACAAGAAGCTGAAGTGTGCAGGGTCATGTGCAGTTCATGTGGCTGTGCTATCAAAGTAGCTGAGTCCAAACTATTGCTCTCTTAATATTGGGAATTGATGAGTTTTGGAGGAAATTGCATTGGAAGTTGATGCTACAGAAAACAACTCTAGTGGTAATACATAAGGGGGGCAAAGCAGGATATTTTTAGTGTTATTAGGGAAACCAGAAAACTATCAGGTAGCATAATAAAGAGGAAAGTAATTCAGAGTTTGCATTGCAAAAATTCAGTAAAAACATACAAACAGCAAAGTGATTCTTGCAGAAAAGATGTCTTGATGACTGGGGCAAGAGAGAGTTTTAACCTGACAGGAAAGGAAAGCAATGAGTGTCTGTTGCAATGCATCCACTAATAAATTTCAGGTTCACACAGTCCAGTAGTTTCTGCTGCAGAGAGTTTTGACTCATTATAGTAAGACAAAAGTTGAGAAAGTTCAGGTGACTTTTTGTGCTGCAATAACTTGAGATAGTAATTATAATATTTTCAAATTAATTAACTGATTTTTCATTTAGCTTTTTTCTTTTATTGTAGTTACAGTTTTATATACATGAAAGCTGAATTAGTGAATGTTGCAGCTTTGAAGTTCTTTGGCTCAATATTTGCTTTCTAAATGGTGCTGTTATTTAATCTTGAACTGTGAAACCACTATATTCTGCTGAGTTGAAAGAGCATTGTGAAATATAGTATTGCAAAATGCACAGGAAAGTAGTTGTAATGTTTCTTCCTGAAGCAGGCAAGTACAACAGCCCTTCTAAAATGCAAAAGCATATTTAAAATTGTCAGTATATAAGTGAGCAATAATTACCAAGTGCTACTTTCCACAGGTTTTCTACGCTTTCAGACTCTTGTCTTCTTTTTGAGAATGACCACATTCTATTAATTTATCTACAGCTGACATGAAGTCATGAAACTTTCTTCTGATTCGATTATACAGAAAAGTTTGAGAACCACTCACCCAAGCCAGTAATGCTCAATATAGAAATAACCAAGATAAATGTGTATTTCAATGAAATAAACAAGCAATAAACTCTTTCAATTCTGGAATAAGCAATCCCAGTGGAGGTTAGGAAGTACAAATCTATCTGGCTGAAGGTGAGCTAATCCACTGTGACAAAGCTGTGGGTTCTCCTGTCCTTGAGGCACCTCCCTGCATCCTACCTCGCAGTGACAGGAATGCCTGTGTAGGGTGGCTGCAAATGACTTAATTTATCACAGCTGTCACCTCTGGGATGGCTTTAAGCTCTGCTAAACACCTTTTTTTTTGTCTATGGTCTTGCAGGCCTTGGTTGATGAGCTTCCATGAGCCACACTGGAGGGAGAGGAAAATCTTTAACATATTGGGGTCTGGTGTGAAGGATCCTTATGCAGCTAGTGTGAGGTACAATGATATGAACTGTCCTGGGTTCTGCAAATCTGTTGCTGTCGTTGCAGCAGTGGTGAGAGAGTTACAGGTACTCACAGAAAAACACAAGTGGGCAGCCAGGAGAATATTGCTGTTCAGTGCTTGCCCCTGCTGAGAAAAATGATGTTCCAAATGATTAAGTGGCTGTCTCTGGAATCAGGAGAGCTGATTTCCTTGTTATTTTGTTTGATCTTCAGACAAATCATTTGTGCTGCAGTTTGATGAAACAGTTAAAATAAAAAATGCTGCTGAAAAAGCAGAATTCCCGCACCCCTCATCATTGTTTGAGCCCCAACCTCCTTTCCTGCATTAGCACTACTTCTCGCCTAGTCCTGAGGAGAGCTGAAATAGCATAAAATGCAGCCTAACAGTGACTGCGAAACTATGGTAACCCTGAGACAATATTTTAACTGCTCTTAGGGAGACAAAGCAAATTTTTCTTTCTTAATTTACAGTACTGACAAAAACTGTAGCTGACTGTGGATTCATCACATCTGGCACATCCCCCAGGTCTTTGCTAGGTCTTTCCAAAGTTTCTTGTACTCCGTAGTTGGCCACAAGAATCTAGAATAATCAAGGGGACATAGTCACCTTGCTGTTCACCTTCCTTTTCAATTTATGAATTCATGGATTGAATGTCCTCAGTCCAGTCCTGAGGCTGGTCCCTAGGTCACTCCAGTATTAACCTCTGTCAACAGTGAGAAATGGCTACTGATATCCAATTCATTCTGTCTCCAGTTTTAAACTGTGCCACGACTTTTATCCATGCTGATTGCCAGATTTCTTCAATAGCTTCTTGTGCAGGAAGACTTTTTTGGTCCAAAGTCTTTGGAAAACTGAAATATTTTCTGTCTAGAAGTTTCTCTATTTAAAATCAATTGGCTACCAGGGATGAGGGGCAATAGAGAAGAAATTATATGGACAATTATTTTACAAAGCATATTTCTTTAACAATCAGTAATTACCCTGCAAATTTACAGTCCTTGGGGGCTGTGGACTCTGACTTCTAAGGAAGCAAGAATGTGAGTATCCCAAGCATGTAAATGGTCAGGCAATTAAAAGTTCTTGTTTTCCCCAAAGTCTTTGTGAAGCATCCTACTCTAAACTGCTCTTTACAAGGGTAAGTATATGCTTTGGGGAGCAATCGATTCCTTTCCTGAATGAATTAATCGATTCCTTGTCCCTGCCTCATTTGGCGAACAACAAATTACCAGTGGCTGTTAAGGCAACATCAGTGCACGACTTCATCTAAACTAAGTTTGGATAGATCATTAATATTGCAGACCCTGGAATGGGGTGAACTTGTATCTCTGCAATATGTTCTAGAAATGCATTGCATCTGAAAATCCAAGGTTTCCAGCAGGCTGACACTTCAAACAGCCTGTGAGAAGCCATCAGACTGTCTTGTGTTTCAATTACTTATCATCAGTCTGTGAATACAGTAGACAATCCTTTGGAATTCAGAGAAATACTTTGAATGGAAATGTATCAACTTTGCTAGAGTTCCTCACTACAATGATAGCATAGACATGAAAAATAAAATTAGTAATGCCTGGTTCTTACGCACCATTTGCATGTGGGAGGTTTGACAGAGGAAGCAGATACTTGGAGATAAAAGCGCCATGGTCAAGGACAGAAATAGAAAGAAAATTCAGAGTCTCAGAATTCTCAGTCAAGTTCCCTGGGGCTTGCTGCTACTAAATCTATTTAGGACCTTATAGTTGTGTCCAGAAGTCCTGGCCAAATACTGATGTCTCTCTTCTATGATACAATGCACACAGGTAAATAGCTTAGAGCAAGCTAATGTTTGACATCAGCTGCCACTTCAAATATTTCTGAGAGATCAAAAGTCCTCAGTTTCAGTAGGATAAACTCTGAATACTCTTCACACAGAGGAAAGCAGCAAGAATGATCAAAGGTCCTGGAAACATGCAATAACAGACCTTCTAATATGCAAAACACTCTTGCAAAGAGGAAGGGAAGCTGTCTTTCTCCATGACTGTGGCAGATGAGGTAAAAATGGGTATAAACTACAGTGAGGAAACTGGTATCAAGAAATAGTGAATTTCTGAGACAGCCTATGGAGTCTCCATTGCTAAATGCTTTTAAAAACAGAGATGAGGGGTTTTTCTTTTTTAGGAGTTACTCAAGTAAACCTTTGCAACAATGTGCTTTTTCCAAACTCTTCCTAGGCTAGCAATTTTGTGAAGTTTCATCTTCTTGAGGGTTGTATATATATTTAATGCAGCTAAATATGCTGTTTTAAAAAGCATTAAAATACCTGACAAAAAATGCATACAAGGAATGCATATTTATGCAATTTATATGGATTATCATATTTTAAAGTCATAGAAGTTCAGCTGCCTTTCTGGGCTTTTTTAAGGTTGACTTTGGATTTGGTATCCTCTGAAACTGAGTAATTCAGTGTACTTTATAGATACTTTCAGATGTTTTCAGATATTGTGCTTGTTGAAGGCAACCTCTGCGTAGACCTTGTGGGAAAAGAAAATTGGAATTTTAAATTGGAAAATTTTAATAAATTTAAAAATAAATACGAAAAAAGAAACTTGGCTTGGAATTTTAAAATGAAAATTACAGATCTTGAAGATGAGGTTGGTTTTTTACTTCTTTCTTCCAAGTACACGTCCCCTGCAGCTGTTTGTATTGATTCTAACACCGACTACTCTGCAGAATCCTACTGAGTCACTGTGACAGCTCAGTCTATGAAAAACAGATTGCAAACCACCTGAAAAATATTTCAAAAATGGCTCTGAGACCCATGCTGGATGTTGAATAGTGTTAAAAACACAAAGCTGTTCAATTAATCAAAGTTCAGTTCTGATGCCTTACATAGGCATAGGCTATATGCTGGTGTCATTAATTAATTTCGAAGTGTAATACTTTATTTGTGTACCTGTCTGTATTAGTAGTCTAGTGTGAAAACAGCTTCTAGCAGTAAAGTTTATTTCCATTCCCACTCAGATATGATGTCTGCCATCGCTGGCCTCTCTTCACTCATGCCATACTTAGCTGCACCCACAGTGCTTAAGGTTGTGCTTCTCTGGTTGTACAGGTCTACGAGTCTAGACAGGATTGTTTTTTTCTGTTTTCTAATAGATTTTAGTTTCCTTCATGATGTAGCATTGCTGATATATGGGTCTTTACTTCCAGGAAAATGGGATTTATAAAAAACAAACCATTTGCCAACTTTCTTTGGAGATTTCCCCCATTCATTTTAGTTAATTGAAATTATAAAAATTCTGCAACGCCTCCAGCAGAGATTTCTCTGCAGAGTACTACTTCTGGCCAGCTTCACAGCTCGATATTACTTCAGCAGATACAAATAAGATATATCAAGAAATGTGTGTTAAAAGGCCCCATTAATTTGAAATAACATGGCCTGGGGTATTGTTTTACCCTTTATTAAACACATTAGGGGTTGTAAAAGACTTTTCTGTTATGAGGCTACTATTCCCTGAGTTTCGAAAAATATTTCAGGATAATTTATCTTCTGTTATTCATTTGTGCTTAAGTTACAAGTCTGATGTTATTATTATCTTTTTATTAGTAGCAAATGATATTCAAATGAAAGGAAAGCCATGGTCTGCATGCAGACTTTCAGCTTTTAAAGTGTGTGACCAGATGACAATTTTAGCTGCAGGCCACGTCTATAATACCAGGACCACTAGTGTGCTATGCTAGAAAAATGCTTCAGGAGTGAACACAGCTGCAGTAGGAAAACCATGCTTTTAATCAGTCCAGACATCACCCTGAGCAAAAAAACCCACACAAAACCAGCAAAAGGTCTGGTAGGGCAAGATCTGCTTCATCAGCTTCAGTGGCCAAATATGTCCACAGATATTACATCCCTCTTGGTTGCAAAACTGCATCTGCATGGGTTGTAGTTTAACCTTTCTCATGGAGGTTGGACTAGATCTCCTGAGGTTCCTTAGAACTATGCCATAATTCTATGTTGCATTTTGCATGAGTGTTAATATTTCATTCAGTTATAGTTTGAATTCATACACCCAGAAAAGAAATATTTCCGAAGATTCTTCCTCATTGTCCTTGTTGATCTTCTGGATATTGGTGTACTTTCAGTTTCCAAGTCAAGTGTAGGCTAAAATCAGATATTTAAAGAACAATCTTGCTAAAGCTGACAAGCAAGCCTTTGTAAATGGGCTGGCATGTTGCAAGTCTCAGTGAGTCAAACACATGCTTCCAGTTTTGATCTAGGTTGTACATTTTACAGGTGGAACAACCCTAGCAATGACTTTAAATAGCACTTTTCAACTGCAGGTGGGCATTTTTTGTAGCTCAGCCAGTGAACTGGCTTTGGCAAAGCACAGGGGCCTGACTGGCAGCAGCCCCCTGCCTCATCCTGCACAGTGACCAGAGATTTTTCTGAGGGGTTGTACGATTTCTTCCGAAATGTCTTGTGCCAGGTCAGCACTGGCACCAACATGGACAGTGTTGTGGTGGGAGTCTGCAACCTCTCTGACCAGGCAGAAGTGGGTAAGGCCTTCTTTAGGTAACCGGGAGAAGCCTCGTGATGGAAGTTCTAGTCCTCACAGCAGGCTTCAACACCCCCAGGGTCTGCAGGAAACATATTTGAGGCAATATAAAAACCTGAAAAGCAACCCGACTTGCAAATAAATATAACCTCAAAGGACTTCAAGACACAAAAGCATATCAACCATAAAAGTGGCTTCCTTGAGCCAGTTCTACATTGTTAGGGAGAAAACAATAAGCTGTAAATAATCAGGTAATTTCAACTGTACTTGCAATGAAATATCAGTTAATTCTAAATTATATTGTGCTACAAACAAATCCATGCTTTTTCTTTTCTACTTACTAGGTTTTTATTAAGTTACAAGAGACAAATACAAATAATTACAGCTCTAAGAATATCTGGAAGTGGGATAAAGCTTTGACTCTGCAAGGCTTTTAACTGTACCTAATTTTAAGGATCTTCTCACCTTGCTTGTCAGCTGATAATGCATAAAACACTTGTTTCAACACCTAACAGCATTGCTGCTATAACATATTCCTTTCTAGAAAAATGATCTGCTGTGCTGTACTTACCTGTGACAACTGTAATCTCTTGATGTGATAAAATGCAGGTTTTAAAATACAGCCACACATGGCTTGATCTGAATCATCAGTGAACAATCTCAGTCATCTAGCTCTCATAGCTCTCTAGCTCTCTAGTGTCATTTTTAGTACAAGTTTTGTCATTCTGAGGCTAACAAAGGAGATGAGGAACAATCATCAGAGAAAGGGCCAAAAAAAGGGATGAAAAAGAGAAAAATGGGAAGCCCTTTTCCCACAACCTGGGAGAAATGGTTATGAGAGTCTAGATACACACACAGAACCTTGAGTGAGCTAAGAGCATTTTGGTCCTCAAGAAAAAATGTGTAAGTCTGTGATTGATCTGGATAAAAAAATGTTTCTTTCCAATATTCTTGGTTTGGCTTCTGAATAACTTATTTTATCGCTTATTGAACTGATCCATATGGCCACATAATGAATAGTTACTGCTATTAAATTAAATGTCTTCAGTTTCTGAAGCTCTGTTTCAGCTATTATGAGATTTGCCCTTTTTCATTTTTAGACAGCTCTCTTAAAAATACACAGAGAAAAGTTCAAAGGTACTGCAGGCACCTTTTTTATCTTGAGTTTTTTCTTCCTGTTGACTTGGATACTTTTAGTTTGCCTTTGCAGAAGACCTCTGTGGGGGCACTAGAACACATCAAATACACTGAAACTGAAAAAGGGACCATACCTCCATACCTCAAGGATAAAAAAGCTCACTTGGTTAGTAGGCTTTAGGGAAAGGTAAACTTTCCTGCTAAAATGGACTTTTTTTATATAACTAAGATAAAAAGAAACAAGTGGGGAGGACTAGAAGAAACCTTAGGAAACCTCACAGCTTTAGGATTTCTTGGTTTTAGAAAAGTACAATATTGAAAAAAATGTCGGTTTTGTTATTTATTTCCCTATTAGGGAATTAATTTTTTTTTTAGATTCTGTAGATGAAAGAATTCTTGCTTACTTCCCAAAGCGTCTGAGTGTTCTCATACCCACCATTAACAAAATAAGGAAAACAAAAGCTGGCTTCAAGATCTGACTTTATTTCTACAAGTCTGTTACAAAACACACATGAAGAAAAAAAAAGTGTGGGCTCTGTCAATAACTTTCAGAACTGCAGAATCACAGAATACTCTGAGTTAGAAGGGACACACAAGGATCATAAAAGTCCAACTCTGGCCCTGCACAGGACAGCCACAAGAATCACATCATGTGATGTTCCATTTAAAGAAACTCATGTTTTGATCTGGAAAGGATTTTGTATTATTTGCAGTGCCATGTATTCTATGCAGGGTGAATCCCGAGTTGCTTTTTCATGAAGTTTCACTACTGCCATGGTTGGAGTAGAATATCTGACAATGAGCAAGCCTTATTAAGTTTAGAAATTTCATTTAGGAACCAATAAGAGTTCCCAAAAACTGAATCTGACTTTAATCTTCATCTGAATTTAGTGAGAACAGTGTTGCATGCTAAGTTTGGTTTCCAAGTATTTTGGTGCGCCTTATTTTGTATATACTTCAGCAGACCTTATTTCAGCCAGTTCTAGCAATTAGCAGCAGTGGAGCAAACAGCTACGACAAAAAATATTTTAAAAGTAACCAGTTTCATTTTGCTGTCTCCTTGTTTTGCATTTTGGATTAGTGGATCAAATTCACTTGGAGGGCAACCATTGTCATCAGCTGCAATATTAAATATTTGAGAATTACTTAAAAGCCAGTTTCAAACCATTAAGGGTAACCTGACTGCTCTTATCTGTGAGTCACACCTAAGAGCTTTGGGATACATCACAAAAGACTGAAATAGAAAGAGAGAGATTTTGATGATGAAACTTCAAAATAGCCATATTTAGGGCTCCAGTAATTCTTCTTCTCCTGCCCCAGGCTGTCTAGTCCTACTCCCTTCTTTGCTGCGTGTGTGACAGGTTGAGGAGAAGACTGTAAAGCTGCTGAGCATCTGAGCCTATGAAAACTTCTGACTTTTTGCGGATGATGCCAAACAACTCTGCTGATGGCCAGCACCAGGGTTGTTGCAAAGGAGTGGGTTGTGCTATGTGACTCTGGGTGACACCTCCAAAGCAGATCATGTGAAGCCTCTATGCAGGTGCACAATGAATTATTCAAGTGCTGTTAAAGTGGTGGCAAGCGAAGTATGGGTTAGAAACAGTACTTGGATTCATCAAATAGGCATCACATTTAGATACTCAATCAGAGGCCCTAAACATAGTGTTAAAGAATATTGTCAAATCGCTCAAAAATTAGGGAAGGGAAAGTGCAACTTGGATTAAGCTTCCCATTGCATTAATTTGAAGTATTGCTTAAAATTATGGGCCTGGAGCACTAGAAGAACTAACATCTCTCTAACACAAAGCCCTATATTAGGTCATACAACCACAGACACATGATCTAGTTCAGGGCTGGGGGTTTTTGCCCCTTTTTTTTTAAAACTAATTTTATTTTGAAACAAACTCTTATTTGCAAAGAAGAAAGGCCTTGTCTTAGGAAAGGCCTTCCCTTGGGCAGTACTTTTGAGTAGCACCATTTATTTCTCTGGGGAGGTTTCAGGTTTTTCAAAGATACAGTCCCTCAGGCAGCAGCTGCTTTTTGGTCACTTTTTGGTGACAGTGTAACACTTTCCATGGCTCTGTGGGTGACAGGAGGTGCGATACTCCAGGTGAATATGTGATGGCAAGGGACAGCAAGAGGTGCTTTGCTGTGCATTTTATACTTGATGTTTGAGAGGTCCACGGCTGGGGCTAATACACTGTCTGCTGAAGAACTGGCGTCACTTCACTGTGATTCAGAGGCCAGGGAAGGGAATCTCATTATAGACCTAACCTGCAGATGAATACAAACCTTATCTTTCATTAAAAATGACATCTGTGAAATGCAGCTTGGCTTCCTAAGAGAAAGAACACTCCAGCTGAATACTAATTCAGCAGCTCCATCCTGTCCTGTGACACAGTGATCAATTGCTTGTTCTTCTGTTGATGTAGCACATCTTCCTCGAGCAGGGAAGCACTTTAATCTAATGTGTGAATTTAATTTCCCCATCATTCTTCCTGGTCCGTAGAATATTTGTCTGAGCTATGGGAAAGAAATGTGAATTTTTCCAGAAGGCTGTGGCTGGGAGGAATGATTGAGAAACAGAGAGCTGTAAAGAGCTCATAGCAGTAATTGCTTCATGTCCTGTT
Source organism: Acridotheres tristis (assembly GCA_037013685.1). NCBI lineage: Eukaryota > Metazoa > Chordata > Aves > Passeriformes > Sturnidae > Acridotheres > Acridotheres tristis. Next base: position 24,362,818 of record CM072885.1, on the reverse strand, counting down.
CAAGCTATTCTTTATGATCTTCTGTGACATGTAAGAATTATTTCCATGCTGTGAAGTCAGCGGCTCTGTGCAACATATAAACACCTCTTTCTCTTGATTCAGAATCTACCTCTGGTGGTGCTGGAATATTTTATGCACTGTCTGGAATTAGTGGGGATTATACCAACCTATGACTACCCCTTTTTCTGCAGGATAGGTGGTTTCTCCCTAATATAGATTTGGAAGATTATGAGTCTCATTCGCTTGTCACTTTTTCTCCAGAAAATTTTGATTTTTTTTTTTTTAAAGAGAATGCCAAGCAAGATTTTCTTTTCCATGTAAATAAATAAATAAAAAAACCCAAACAACTAAACATGATCTTGCTACATATGACCGTTTATAGGAAAGAGGAAAAATATAGATCAGTTAAAAAGCATAGAAAAGCACAGTTCTACAGGTTCTTTTATAAAGACCAGGGAGAGCTGCTTCTAAACTTGTTTCAGTATTACTCACTGGAGTTTGCAGAGGCTTGCAGAGGGCAGCTTGGCTTTCTGAAAGCCTGTCAAAATTGTCTAACATAGGGGAGTGGTGCCCTTTAAGAGGAAAAAACACTTGTCCTCAGCCTTAGACTCGAAGCATGCAGGTGGGGTTTCCTTTGTGGCCCCATATCTCGTTTTCTTGATCTAAAAATAACAAGTGACAGCAGATTTCGTTGTAGTTGCCAGCTTATTCTCAAGTTCAGGTAATTTGCTTCTGCTTCAGAAGTGATGAGACACCTTGAACTGGATCACCTGACATCTGTCTTGCAAGCACGTTCTCCCTCAGGGCTGGAAAGCTAGGTGGAAACTGAAAACAAGGGTTAATTAGGAAAGAAAGGATAATTACCTGGTTTTACTTTTTTTTTTTTTTTTTTTTTTTTGTATGTTGCAACCTTCACTGACCTATAGTTACTGAGGTACTGTTAGTTCATTTCCCATTCTGCACTGGTACCTCTATGCATTTGAAATGGCTTTGCCCACTGCTTCTCTGCTTCAATAAAACCCTGGGGATTCTTCAGCCTTTAATGAGAATTACAAAAGCCTCTGCATATTGTGCAATTATCTCTCCCTTTGTTTTCCTACAAAATGGATTCAGCAGCTCCCCAGTGGGACACCAGAATCAGCATGTCAATATCACAGCATCTCTCTGCAGAGTCATGTTGGATTTGTAGCATTCTGATTCAAGGTTATATGTTTTTAGGTGCAAACCACTTCGAAATGAGCTGTTTGCACCGGCACCTTCAGGGCATGTGAACAGTGAGTAAGTTGTTTGTTCCTGTCCTGGACGCAGGGTCTGTCACAGGCATTAAAACAGTTGTGGTTTAGGGTGAGAGGTTTTAGAGGAGTTTGCCTTTCCAGCACCCTGCCCACTTCTGCTGCTTCTCAGAGTCCTTTCACATGAGACTTCCTCTACTGCTCCAGTAGCTTTACATGGAAGCAAATTTTATTTCTCTTCCAGCTTGGCTTTAGGCATTGGAGCCCTAGCAGTGACATCCTTATTTTCAACACATTTCAGCATATGCATCTTCACTATGCTTTTCCTGGCATATATACAGTGTGTAGATAGTGAACCTCTTCTAAGAAAAAAGAAAGCATAGATAGATCGATAGACAGATCTTAAAAAACACAGGCCATTCTGAAAAATTTCCTAGGTCAACGATATGACACTGATTTAAGGTGTTTTGACGGTTAAGTGTTCCAATTAAAGTCTATCGGCAGTTCTGAATCATCTGACTTGCACTAGAAGTCAGAAATGTGTCTCAGCTTGCACACCAGAAAAAGATATCAAAAATACTATTTTTGAAGGCTCTGGTCCTGTTTATGCAATCTGCCAGAGTAGATTGCGCTCTTTTGATAAGAGGCAGGTGAAACCAAACAACCAGTACAACAGAGAATAGCAACACCCAGAATCTGGTGAAAGAACAGTTTGCACAAAGCATGCTTCGTCCCTCAGATCTCCATCACTAAGCCAGAGCTCTGCAGGGAGATCAGAACAAGCTTGGGAATTGCCACACCCATAGCAGTGCTTCAGAATAAATCCACAGACTAAGTGAAAACACCTCACCTCCCATTTCTCTTTGAAACTGATAAGCCAAATATCATAACAAGACTTTCTCTGAGGAGAGTTGTACTCCACCCTCTTAGCAGGATTGTTCTCCGCCCCTTCTCCGCTCATATGGAAGCATTAGCTCTGTCTCTGATGAGAAATTTGTGTGTAGGAGATCTTATTTTCTTTTTTACTTTCTTAGTGCACTCTGTTGATTTTGGAAAACATTTTACCCATCCCTTCAAACCATAACTTTCAGAAAGGATAAGCAGTAACTGATGACATTGCAGTGTTTGCTGCTGACGAACCAACTAATAAGTTTGGATTGTGTGTACTTCTGGACAGCATGATGCTCTCTTTTCTTTGCAAGAGATAATAAAAGGAGCTTGAGCAAGCCGGTAACTGGATCAGGCTTCATATTTGGCTCACTCACCTCTCCTCCTTTTGCCTCAGTTTCCTCATCTGTAAACTTGGAGTAACGATGCTGACCTCATTATAGTGCCTCTAAAAGAAAAGAAATACAGAGAGCTACTGAGCTCACCAAAGCCTGTGCAAGAAATGTGGGCGCCTACTTCAGAGGTCTGCTCTGAGAGCATCAAAAAGCTGATTTTTTGTACTCCAATTTTCTGGGCCTAGATCTGCATGTCCTCGGTAGATCATGGTACCTTGTTCACATCAGTTGCTGTTTATCTGCTTGTCCATTCTTCTTCCCTTCCCTGCTAAGAGCTCATGAAGATGAAACACTATTCACTTACTCCTAAACATGTTTTCTCCTCTGCTTTGGTATTAATAGCTTCAGAGGATCCTCAGCCCCAGCAACATCCCACTGGATGCTGCTGGACTTGCTGCTGCTGCAGCTAAAGGGTACCAGAACATTCAATGCAGCACATGCACTGATGGGTTATAGCAGCTCCTGGGGGCTCATCTGGAGGCAGAGGGACCATGACTGTTGCCAGACATGGTGCACGAGCACCTCAAAATTTATAGCCTAATCAGGCAAACAAGACCCATGGTAAAAGAACAGCCAGCAGACATCGCCAGCTAGCAGACGACACAAAACTAAATGAAGTGATTTGCCAAGGACAGGGCTGGGCCTTGCTCCACCTCTTGGGTGAGAGCTGGGTATGTACAGACAGAAGGCGATGTACCCAATGGATGAACAGACACTTTGGATTTTTAAGTGGTTTTACTCCTTTTCCCACCCCTCCCTTTTGGTCTCTTTGCCTTCTTCATTCTTTTCTCTTTTATTTTTTTTGCAGGCCTGCTCCACACTGTCCCTGGTGTTCTCTGTCCGTCTCTCCAGCCAGGTCACCAGGTGAAGTCTGTCATCAGCCAGCCCTCGCTTCCCTCACAGAAGTGCTTGCAGGTAGCTGGTGCCAATTCCTCTTTTCTCCAATAATGGGTTCCCTGGGACACACTCTGCTTTAGCTGTAATTTTGTACTTGAACAGAATGATTTGACCGTGCTAGTAGCTGGAAACAACAGCTACTTGCTCAGGTCTTTCTGCCTCCTCCCTGTGCCTGTTTGCAATTCCACCTGCTCTCCCCTGCCTTGCCTTGCAGTAATCTGATCACTCCTTCAGCTTCCCAGCCCTAGGTCCCAGGGGCTGCACAGTCACGGGGAGAGAAACAGCCCCAGACTAGGGAGATCCAGCCTAAGGGTTTGGACAGTGGTACTGAGTAATTCATCAACAGCGGCATCCCTGTGGAAAACGAGTCATCAGCAACATGAGAGGTGTGTGACCTTCCCTGAACTGCAGAGCAGTGTAGGGCTCAGCTCTGAATGCTAATGGCTTCGTGCAGGGCTCCTTGTTCTCCACCTGTGCTCTGCAGTACAAGAGGAAATCTGCTTCCACCGGAAAACACTACCAGCAAGGTCCATAGGGGTGTTTGCACAGCACCACAGAGCGTCTGTGTAACCCCTTCAGCAGTTTAGAGCTACTGAAGGTTTTCATCAGAAGAACTCTACCCCAGAAACCTCATATGTGCACACAGCAGCAGCTGGTGCGCTCTCGTGGTGTTGTGCAGTTACTGCCTGTCCTTGCTGTGGCCAGACACTCTGTGCTGCTGCAGCACTGGGAACCACAGCACTCATGGCTGTGAACCCTGTCTCTGAGCCAGCATCTGAATCACAGCTGTCCAGGTTTCCGTTTTAGTCACAAAAGAAAATAGAATTTTGTTAAAAATTTGCTCCTGCAAAGGTGGGGGGCGGGGAGAGCTTGGTCCTGTGCTTATCCCAGAAGTGCATTTCTCACGATACTGCTGCTGATAAACTCCCACGACTGCTCTCTTGCCCCATGCATCTCCTCTCCTATAAATCCTAGACTTTTGTGTCAGTCCCCCAGCCCAATGCAACTTAAGGTATGTGTGGCACAGATGTCCAGTACATGTGTTTCCTGTAACATCTGAGTCCTGTGCTTTAAAGGATACATTGGCTTTCCATTCCATACCACTCGATATTAAAAGTATCTCAATTGATTCCCCAAACCTTAACTCAGCTAGATTTTTGCTCTTCTAGATTTTCCCTGCTTCAATGACCCAAAACAGCCTTGTTAGCTAGGAGAAAGAACTTATTTTTTTTCTCTTCAGTTTTCAAAGAGAGAGCTGTGTGGGCCTGCAAGTCTTCAAAGCCTATGGTCTGTGGTCCAAGAGCTAAAAACAGTCACAAACTTCACCACCAGATGGATGAAAACTTAAGGCTCATCTTGCTCGTCTTTCTCCTTCAGCAGCAAAAAAAAAAAAAAAACAAAAAAAAACCCTTGCATTTAAAAGCGTTTATTGGTTGGAATTTTTCTCTGCCTGTAACTGGGAAGAAGCTAAGAAACCATGGAAAGATCACATATTTAGACTAGCTCCAGGATTGACAGTCCTGATGAGTGTTTGCATAACCAAGTGAGGTATCACTCAAAAATGTGTAAATAAGTTTCCCATGGGGAGCTCTCAGACTCTGCCTCAGAGGAAGAGTTTTGCTTAAATAAGCACAGAACAGCTTTGTTGTTGCAACTTTGGGGAGCCTTCAGGCTGCTAGTCCCAAAAGCTGTACAAGTCCTGGCCAGGCTCACTGAAGAGCAAGCAAATGTGTTCAGCTACACACTGCCTTCTCCAGTCCTGCCAGTGCTCCTCTCCCAGCTCTGCTGCTACCTTTGCTAATAATAGACCACTTGTATTTTTTTCAGGGAAGAAACATAACACATATGGGTTGTGCACAGTGAAGGTGATTCTGAAATGCATTTTTTGTGGGCTAAATTAAATTAAACTAAATTAAACTAAATTCCGCTTTTGGCTTGCTTTGAAATTAGTGCAGTTATCCTATGACAGTTGTGGATCCTTTTCTTACCAAAAATACAATGTGAGTTGTTCCTTAAAATTATGGCAATTCTTGCTTCTTTGGAGCAGCCCCCTTCCTGATACAGAACACTGGGATTGTTTTGCCAATAATTTTTGACAACTCTTCCACCTATCCCCATGTCTTTAAACCAGAGATTTTGACATCATCTGTGCCACCATGAATAACTAATCTAAAGCATAGAACATAAAATTTTAGACATATTATTCTCAGAATAAATTATTTTCAGAATATTTTAGAAGAAGATACAATTTAAGAGATCCAGAGAAAATAGTCACAAAATAGAATGAAAAGGAGGAGGAGGTGTAGGCATAAGAACAGCAGAAAAGGCACAACCAGAAGAGAGGGAACAGAAAATGGATGAAATCAGGATATAAAAGTTTATAAATCTCCTTATTTTAAGGTACAAAAAATACCAAGTCTTAAAATATGATCTTTTCCTGGCAATGACCACACAGTTAAGAAGTTTTCCTTTTGGAGCAAAAAGGGTGGGTGTGCTCAGGGGCATTTTTCCAGTCTTCTGCTTGAGACCTCTTTTCTCCTGTGCCTGTTTCAAGCAAATGCTATTGTAAGACACATGGGCACACACACACAAAACACTTAAGAAAATAGAAGTCGGCTTTAATTGAGACAGCAAAAACAGAGCAAGTTTTGCATGCAAAAAGCCTTCTCTGGAATTGAACTGTCTTTCAACACGTCAGCATGGTTGTGTATCTCTCTGAGTTCCTGTGACAAGAGCTGAGAATGGATGGCTGGCTGTTTTACTGCAGTTTTTGAAAGCAGTTTTCAGAGATTAAGACTATTTTGAAAAGCCAGTAGAGTCTACTTTCAGAAGGTACTTGACATTAGCAAGTGACTTTTGCTATTCTGATACTTATTTCAAAGATGACAGAGGTTAAAGGAAAATCAGTCATAAAGGAGAACTGAGTTTGGTGTCTTGTCAAATAGTGCTCATCTAGGGAAGTGTTTTTCAGAGGTTTGTCAGACCCAGCCTCATAGCATGCATTCCAACAGTGAGAGAGGCTGTGATCAAAGGAATAAACATACTCCATGTTATACATCTACCCTGGCTTGGCATGTGGCCTCCTTCATTGATTGGAAAGAAGTGGAATCAGCAGGTAATAAAACAGGCAAATTGATTTTGATTGGTTTTTTACTAATTATTTACTTTTTACTTTTTATTTTCCTTCATTTTCATTTCCTTATTTTCCTGCCCCATGTTGGCTTTCTAGTGTTCCTACGTTCACTTTCTGATCTCAGTCATTAGGTTTCCTTCCCCAGTGGGAAATCATTCAGCCAGCATGGTAAATGCTGTGTGGCTGCTGTCATAGGAGAGTTTAAATGACTGCTGCTACTATTAATCACTGTATTCCTGAATCAGTTTTGTAAGGTAGTGGCTGGAGAAGTGAGAAGAATCACATTTGTCTGACCAACTGCCGTAACTCCACTGACACCCAAAATGAGCAGTTACTTCACTTAGCACTGACTGGGGCCTCTCATTTCATTTAAGAATGCATTTCCCTCTGAAATTAATATCTGCTTTATACTAAGCATAACTATTCTTTCTGTCTAACTTGGGTCACATCCACTGAATCCAGTAATAGATGAGGGATCTAAACTCTAAAAATGTGTCCCTTAAACATTGCTAAGTAAAGAAAAGTTGATGTGTCCATCAGCAGTTTTTCTTTTTCCCTTGTTCTATTCAGTCAGGTACAAGGACTTCCCCAGACCTCATTTTTTGCACAATTTAATTGTGTTGTAACTTGTTGTAGTAGAAAAGTATAGAACAATATTTTCAGAAAAGCAAGATCTCTAGGGAGAATCAACATTTTTTACTAGCCTTGCTGATATATTTGGAAAAATCAGGTATGATGTCAGGTTCTGAGACTCTGCAGGTGACTCAGTGCTTTAAAATGTTTTATATCTGCTCTGATGAATGATGTTAGCTCTGCTCCAAGCTTCACTTTCTCTGGCCACCAAAGCTACAACAATGCTACTGTCAAAAACCACATAGAGGATCATTCTTTCACCCCAGCCTTCCATAAGCCATTAAAAAAAGTTATTATTGTATGTCCCTTGAGATATTGGGAATAAAGAAGAAATGGTTTTTATATCAATGGACAACACTTTCTCTCCGGCTCTTGGCTGGTGCCAGCCTTTGATCACTCCTGCTTCACATCAGTTGTGATTATCTCAGTGCTGAAGCCAGGCTGAGTCCTCCTACTCACTTCTGGATATTCCCCCTGCTCACCACACAACCTACCATCAGACCAACAGCTTCTACTCTGTTTAGAAACACATTTCATTACTGTCAGCTTCTGGTGTCAGCTTTTATAGACATGCAAAATAGCTTTCCTTCCCCCAGCACCCATATGCTGAACTACCAGATTACAAAGATGCCCTTTTTTAAAGTTCAAATTTGTGAAGTCTCATTAAATTGAGAATTAACTGCAAAGTGAGATTTCAAACAATTGCCTCTCTTAAGCAGTGCTATATGGCTAGGAAAACTGTTCTCTTTGACAAGAGTATTTAAAGCTGGGTTTATCCTAGGTGGTGTATGGTTGTGAATCTCAGAGCTAAAATTTACTTTTTAGTTCCATTTAGTTCAGTTTCCAAATGGACTTTCAGGGTAATCTTTCAGCCAAATTTCTGCATCACGGATCATATGCCTGACATAGTGAAGGGAAACAGAAATCAGGAAAGAAAACAGAAGTTGGAGAGAGGCAGCATTTTGTCCAAGGTCAAAGTGAAGGTGGAAGCCAGAGCAGAGCTGCACCATCTCAGCTCTAGGATGTGCACCAGGCCCTGTTCCTGAGCTCCCTCCCTCATGTTTTGTAGCAGCAATTTGTCATGGCTTCACAAGCTAGCTGCCTGGCCTCCTGCAGGCTGAGGATATCATGTGTTTTTCTCACTATAAACTAGATTAATAAAATTTGTGCTTGGGTTTGTATTTATTCATGACCATTTTTTCTAGGATGAGGTAATATATTAAATGCAAATGTTTATATTAATGCACTCCCATAGTTCCACTTAGGCCAGGAAGGTGAAGCATGTTTAACCAATCTGTTAGCTGCCTATGGCTATTTTCCTAAGGGTTACCACAGTGGGTTGTAATGCTCATTTAAATTCCAGCATCTTCCCAACAAGAGCAGGCTGGTATCCTGGCTTCACTGGCCTCCTGTTCACACAAAAATCAAGCACTGTATATAGGCCTGGCTATATTTGCACTTAACCCAGATACAGACCTGCTGCTGGAAGAGAAGTGTGGCAGAACTTAAGATGGTTTGGACCAGTTCTATGCCAGGATACACCAGCAAGAATACACATAAGGCTCCTAGGTGTTTTGATCAGTATGGTTATAGCAATTCCAGAGGAAAAAAAAAAAAGAATCCCACACAAGCATAAACATACTAAAGCCCATATTGGTATTGTGGGCAAAACTTGATTGTCTTTAAAATGTGTTGATTAGCAACTGATGAGCTAGTACTCCTGCTAAATGTTTCATTTTTATTTAGAGAACAAGCTCTCGAAAGTCTTGGTGTTGGATATATTCACATTTCTTGTGCTTCTTTATCCTTGTGCATGGACCCCCTGAATTTCACTATCACAGTAGCGGTAGCGCAAGATGCGTTATTCTTAGAAAAATGAGCAGAGACTCTTTATCTCTTGGGCTTTCTTCAGCTTAAATATTCAGGTTTATGCAGTTTTTTGCTGCATTTGTATGTCCTGAAGAAAGAGTGGGTAATGTCTGTGAATGACATATTCTTTTGCTGACCTTGTCTTCATCCTAAGTTGAGGATCTTTTTGACTGATTGGCCCCCATATTTCCAAACTTGGATTTGATACATCAGGCAGAGGCATAAAGGCTGTCTCCAGGTAGAGTCATCTCACTCTGTAAGATTTCAAACCTTAGAATGGTTTCATCTCTGAGTGCTCCTTGGATTCCGTTTTGTGGTAGCTTTATGAAACTATGACTCAGAGCCTGTAATTAATCCCTTATGCATTTCATTCTTTGACAAGTTTTGCAACACATGGGACTTCACAATAATGGTGAAATAATTTCCAAAATGTCTCTATGAGTTCAGCTATAACATTTCCGCTGGGAATACAGCAACATATTTATTTCTGTGCTCAGAAAAAGAAGACTCTGATAAAGATGGATGTATTCCATCTTAAAGCAAGGAACAAATTGTGAGAGTCAAAAAACCTGTGCATATGCATATGCATATGCATATGTATAAAATTTATAGTAGGCTTCTGTAGTTCAATTTCCTCATTATTTGCTGAACAGGGAGAAGTGCTAGGAGAACTTAACGATGACTTAATGGGAGAAGGCTATTGAATTTCTGGGACATTGTTCACAGAATTATCTACACTGTTTGAAGGTAACTATCCATTTTGGTTTCCTAGACTGATTCATTGAGTGTATTCCAGTGCAGGATTAGAATAAAGATTAATTTAGGTAATTTGCTGTCCAGGGCCAGGAGCAGATGCTTAGAAATGAGTACCAGCTTATGATTTCGTAATTCAGCTTAAACCAAGATAAAAGCTTACTGGTGCCAAGAGGGAAAGGTCCTCTCCTTCTTTTCAGCTTCTGCAACCCCAGTTCCTGGCTTCATAAACCCTAGATTGCCTGTGCATTGCTGGTGCTCCTCCAGACACACAGTAAGCCAATTGACTGCAATGGCAGGAAGGGCACTTAAATAATAACAAAAAGAAGTGCTTTTGTCAGTGGTGAGTGGAGCTGGCTTGCCTCCTGGTCTGTTGGGTCACAGCACCAGACAGACGGGTCACACACTTGGGATCAGTGGATGTGGGAGAAAAGAGCAGGGAAGGCTAGATAGGAATGAAGTAAAGAACTAAGAAGGAGGGACTAGGAGGGAGTAAGGCTTCCAAGTTGTTTCAGCAGTGAGACATTTATTTGGCTAAACCTTCTATTTTTGCCTGTTTGACACCTACTGGAAAATCCAGCTAGTCTTCCCAGAGCAGCATGTACAGTGGGTGGAAGAGCTCTGTCCTGAATGAAAATATCTCATTTAAAATTTATGAAAAAGTCTGTATGGGAGTTGTGGAGGGTTGTTTTAGATTTGCACATGTGCATTACTTTACAGTCATTGTTCTTGAGTTTTATTGTCCATTTTATTGTTTGTTCATGCAATGTTCGACATCATGCAATCCTTCTGCAGCAGTTCACAGTAGCTAGAGCTGAAGGCCACACATGATCTCAGTATCCAGAAATTGTTGTTTCATCTGAAAACTCCATTATGTGACTTTTTAGCCTATTTCATGTAAATCATTGATATGTTAAAGAATAAAGATCCCAGCACTGAACCTGGGAGCATCATGATAACTGCATTTCCACTGTGTTTAGTTCAGTGTTCTATTTCCTACTTCTTAAACCACTATCAGTCTTTGAGGGAATCCTTCATCCCAAAATGAGAGGCCTGAAGAATTTTCAATAAGGAGCACTGTTGCCACCTTTTTTGGAAGATGACAAACTCCTCACTTGAGCATTGATTGTGTCCATGTGATGGATGATGTGGATGTCTTCCCTGGACAAAGTGAATAGGGATATATAGATCATACAGGTAATATTTACTTTTCATTCTCTTCTTTGGTGGGGAGTTTTTTCTGTGATTTCCACCAGTGGCAGGGAGCCTCTCTTTAAGGTTGATGCCATACTGCCACCTTTCATTCCTCTAGCACTTTTTCGATGCTAAACCATAGATCACATGTCATGGCAGCTGTATACCTGAAGTGCTTTAAGCTCCTGAATAAATATCTCATCTGGGTAGTTTTTCACTGGTTCAGTTTCTCAATTTGCTCCAGGTCATCTGGTATTAATTTATTAAGCTGAGGCAATTCTTCCTGGTGAAGAATGCCTCCATTGTAGGAAATTCATGGATACTTTTAGGGCCATTAGATGCTTCTGAAAATCTCTGATGTTCTTTTGTAGCTTAGAAATATGTCCTGTCTCAAACATTAAATATATAGTCACTCTGGGATGTTGTTTGCTCTGTCTCACCCCTGATGGGCACGAGTCAGGGCACTTTGTCTTTTTCCTTTTTTTTCAAGTATTCTATAACAAAAAGTAGAGGCTTTATTTTGTCTTCTAATGTTCTGAGTCTTGATATACACTTTGATTGTGTTTTCAACTGTTGTTTTTCACAGAATCATCATAGAATCAAATCACAGAATGGTGTAGGTTGGAAGGCATCTTAGAGATCATCTAGTTCCAACCTCACATCGTGGGTTTTTTTCTGGTATTTTTTGGTTGTTTGTTTTTATTTTTTTTCCTGAACTGCAAAATCTAACACAATATAGACAGAAGTTTAATATAATGGCCTGGGTTTTTTATTAAGATTTTCCTTTGTGGAATGGTTATGAGGCAGTTCAAAATATGACCATTAGATTACCTACTTAGTAATTTATTTATTTTTTAAAATTAATCTGAAATTCAGAGATGCTCTTTTGTTTCACCCATTTCTAGAAGCAGAACAGGAACTATTTCATTACTCCCTCTAGCCTAGGTCAGGTGCTGTAAGTGGTCAGTTATCCAGATATTCAGCATACCAAGGAAGGTAGGGCATGTTCCCTGACAGCCAACTTCAGGGCAAGGAGACTTGTGCCCTTTGGATTTGAGCTGCTGTTCCTGAGGCTGGTAGGCACCTTTCTTCTTAGATTGATGGTGGGTACCCAGAGTTACAGGCAGCCTCTCAGCATCAGTTATTTTGTTCTTATAAAGCAAACTGGAATGTCACTTTGATTTGTTAGTTAATCATCAGCATTTCATCTTTTTCCCCCCAGAACTTCTTTGAGCTTTGGCTCAAACTGACTTTTTAGAAACTGCTCACTCATTTCTCTCTTAGATTTCTTCCAGTCAGGAGCATAATGAATATTAACCAACATCATTGTGACAGTACTGCAAATATCTCCAAATACTGCCAAACTGCCACACCATAGATTAAGATTTCATTGTGGAAAACAGAATTTGATGAGAAGAGCACTCTAACCATGGGAATGATTGGTCATTTGAATAATCTATCTGTTGATTGGAGTAGACACCCTGTAAACTAGAGATACTAAAATCAAGGGCACAGAGATTTTTGTAAGGATGTGCTTGTTTCAGCCTCATCAAAAACTGTTACAGGAGAGATGGTAGGAAACAGATTATATTATTACAGTTTTTCCTTTTTTTTCTTTTTTCTCTTAAAACTATATAAATTCTATCTCTTAAGTCTAGAAGTGTTTTTCTGAATTATTTACCAGTTTACATTTTTATCATCTTTCTTCACATCTTCACTAGAATAGAAATAGAATAAGTAAACAAAAGTTTTGGGCTTTTATTTCTGGAGGGCAGAAAAAAATCCACACTTCAAATCAGTCACCATCCCCTCTTTTTTCATTTCCTTTTGGTCACCACTGAGGACAGACATATTCCTCTGCCTCTCCCTAGGCAAGTGCTGAGATCAGAAATTCCCTATCTCATAGCTGTCTCTAGAGGGAATTTTCACATGCCAAAGTCCACAGTGGAAAGGACTGGATTTTTATGGTGTTGGGTATTTTTAATATCAAGCAGGATCAGTACAAAGGGTAGCAAAGGAAACAAAATTAATATGAACCTCAAAATGGACATAACTCATCCAGTAGACTGAGCATCTTTGCAGTTAGTTTTCTTCCTCTTCAAGTGTGTTTCAGTTGAAGCCAAAGATGCTCAAATTCAAATACTCAGACGATTTTACAAATGAATCTATGGCTCATTCAGTGATGCACTGAAGGAAATGCTAGTTCCAGTTCAGTTCCTGGGAAAAAGTACACACTGCCACACATTCCGTGCTGTCACAACTGCCTGTCACCCTTACCTGTCATCTCTCCCAACCCACTCAATTCTTGCTGTTCTGTGGAAAGCTTTGCTTTCATACTGAAAAGTGATCTTTATAAGTGTTTACTTAAATGAACAAGATGCTTCTTTTTTACTTGTTCTGTGTTTCTTATACCATTAAAAAAGCCCTGTTCTGTTAATTCTATGATTCCGGAGATTGGTTCTTTGCCTTACAGAGTAAGGCAGCTCCTGGAAGGCAGCACACAGCATGGCAAATACCACCTTGGTGTATTGGCTTGATTGTAGTTCAAAGCAAAGTACATAAAGAATTGTGCTTTTCACTAGTTGCTATCACTTCATTGCTCTAATAAACATTATATCCCTAAAGCTTTACTGTTTCAACCAAGTTTTCCTCCTCAGAATACAGGATTTATTCACCATGTTCAGTGATAAAGAACATGTTGACTCCCTTACCCTTTTAGCCCAGGAAACTAACCACAGGATGTGTCAGCTGAAAGTTCCAGTGGCAATGAATGTTTTTTTCATGCGAATAAAAAATGAGGAAGTGTGTGCATGCACATTTTCAAACAGGTGGTTTCCAACAGCCTCAGTTTCTAACCAGCTGTTTTCTCTGTTCCCTTCTCGTGGCTTCTGCAGCAAACATGTTATTTGGAAGATAAAGATTTTGATGAGGGAATATAGAAAGTTGCCAAACCATTCTTTTCCTGCAGCCTGCATGGTTGGCTGGGAAGCATAAGATGTGCCTACTTGACAGCTTAGTGGAAAGGGGTAGAGCCAGCCAAATTATTTTCCTCTGACAGCTGAAAACCTCTAGTTTCTCTCCCTTTCCTGACTTCCTTGTCTCTACTTCTGATTGCAGGGGTCACTGCAAACTCGTTCCAACTGGTTGCAAACAGCTGTGCTGCTAATTATTTCATTGGCCATAGAAAATCCCAACAGGTAGCATTTTTGCTTGATTTTCCTTCTCTTCTTTGTGTTCCTCCTTATCTCTGCAGTGGGAATCAACAACTTTCCCAATGCAAGAGGTGGATGCTTAAAATAATAAATTAAATTGCAAAGGGGTGTTTGAAGGGAAATGAAGTGCACTGTTCTCAGACATGCTTTGGTACTTCTTTTTTAATTACAGCCTGCAGGAAGGCATTGCTTCATCTATTGCCTCTGCAAAGCAGCACAGTCACAGGGTGGGATCACTCTGCCCCCTGGAATTGTCTCTTTTGTGTTGATTATTGCCTTCTGTCTCCTTTTATAAAGCCACATTTTATAGGGTTTTACAGTTATAAAGTCAAATATTATCTTTTTTAATAGGGAGAAATTAATTAATTATAGAAAATATATATGATATAAAAGCAGATATAAATCAAGATTATTACTCTAAGGCATTAATTCATTTGAATGGTTCTCATAAAGTACAGTAATATCAGAGATTGCACTAAATTCACCTTCATTGCATGGTTAACCCAAACACCACCTTAATTTTCTCTGCAGTTCTACTATTTAGGTAAAATATATTGTACTATTGAACAAATACATCCTCCCCAGTAAGGGTGGCTACCCTTTGGATTCCAGGTGGAATATATCCAGAAAACAAGAAACAACAAGGACTTAATTCTCCAGTATTTTTTCTATGAATTATTTATCAATAAATAACTGAGACTATTAACTTAGAGTGGCAGCCTAATACTTCTGGTGCTTTTTAAGGAAAATATCTTTCCAAACAAGAAAAAAAAAAAATACCTCTGAGGAACTCATCAGAACCTTCTGGTATCTCCATGCCCTGCTCAAATAGAGTTAAAATTTTCCAGAAGTGATAAAAGGGAAATGAAATTATGTTTCCTGACAATTAGTCGAATTTCTTAACAAGCCTGTTTAAATTTAACTTTGATTGCCCTGAGAAAGATGGTGATAAAGCTTCCGGCAGAATGCATTGGTAATAATTGCAGCTAAAAGTACAGTAAAACATAGGAATAAATTGTCTGGTTGTTGTGGTGTACCTGTTACTGATAGCTTTTAATAGTACATGAGCGCTAGATGAACATCTTGTAATTTTTGGGGCAGTCCAGTAGATCTTGCCTTAGGGCAGCTGAATAAACTGGTTATTAGACTGAAGTCTCTCACAGCTCTAATTTTCTGTGATTTTTCACCATCCCAAGGAAAAGACTACTGCTTTTGTCACCTAGGCTATGAATGATCAAGGTCCTTGGTGCTGTCCTGGATATCTGGAGCCTTGTTATGTGCCCAGATAACGAGTGGGATAATGGGGAAGTGAGTATTCCTTCCGCCTTGCTGGTTGTACTGGCTGACACTGTTTTACCCTGCAAAAACCTTTGCAATCCTGCCCACAGCAGTGGTCTGAGCCTGGGCTGTGGTGTGTTTTCCACAGGCAAGGGGGCTGGGACAGCAGGAATTCTGTGGGACACCTGTAGAAGCAATTTCTCAATGTTTATTCTGTGGAAGACAGCCACAAACTTGGGAGAATAAATCTGCAGGTTTTGCATCCTGCTGCAATGCTTATTTATCTGGCTGGCAACACTGAAGTGTTCAGATATTTATGTTTTGAATTCACTTTCAGGGAGTTGCCAAAAAGTCCAAGAAAACATGTTCCTTTCCTGTTTAAAAAACTCCATAGTCTGTGGAATGTAAAACCACTTTAAACAGAAAAATCCTTTAAGCAAGTTACATTTTCATAGGACATTATTTTTTTCTTCTATTTTAAATTCAGTGATTTTTTTTATTCCTTATACATGCTGGATAGGCTTCCTAAAAGCTTCTTAAGCATGTGAAATGTTTTACCTACATAATTTCTGAGATTAAAAATGGATATATGCTGTTAGCAGCTGATAAAGAATATCTCACTTAAGGTTCATTTATATTGCTGGTGTCATCCCAATAAATTGCTTGGTGCTTGCTTTAAAGCTTATACTGGAAGTCAAGCTAGGTATAAGTGTAGCAATAATGAAAATTTATGTTTTACTGTTACCTAAAACTTTGCATGACAAGGCGTCTACAGCTGAATGGGCTCAAACTAGAAACTTCTTCATGAGATTCTTTTAAATGGAATTTATTTGTGAAAGAAGTGGAATCAAGTGAAAATTCACCTTAAAAGTGGTGCCTTTCTTTAGTCTTTAAAATAAAATTGTAGAGTTCAAGATGCTTTACCACATGAATAAACTATATTAATAAATATTTTATTGATTCCTTACATTTACATAGGGCTATTCATCTGGGAAAACAGCATCCTGTGCTGATTTACATCATATTCTCTTTGCGTATGCACCAAACTCCTAAAATAAGTAGCAGACCAAATGCTTTTTACCACTGCAGAAAAGGATTAGAAAAGCAAAGAACTGCCAGGAAAAAGTCATAGGTACATAGAATTATCAATGGAAATATTTTCTTAGGACTAACTGAGACCAGACCATGTAGGTTTTGGGGAGCTGAAAGTTACTAAAAATAACCTCTATGCTGACTCGCTCCCAGGTAAATAAAACTTGTATATTTCTATACTTTTATTCAGAACTGGGCAGGCTTTGTCATACTGGGGTAAATCATGAGTGTAAGGAATTTGTGGAAGTATGTCCTAGGAGCGATTTCCAAGAGTGATCACCTAAGAATTATGAAAACCACAGGTACAGCTTCCCCCCCAAAAAAAAAAAAAAAAAACAACAACTAAAAAAAAAAACCCCCCCCCACCCCCACAACACACCCACCCCCCCCCCCCCCCCCCCCCCCCCCCCTTCTTCCCTCCCTCCCCCCCCCGTGTTAGTACTATCCCCCCTTCCCTTCGGTTCCCCAAGATCACCACCCCCCCCTAACAATTATAGAATACACAAATGTTGCATTGTATCCCAGGACAAGCTTCCAGTATTTTCAAGAACAGGAAGACTTCAGAAACAAAATATTCCTCAGCATTGGTTTTGGATTTACTGTAAAACAATGGTATCAGGCTGTCAGAGAACGGATATTAAGGTATGTTGGCTGATGTGTATGTCCTGATCCTGTGGGTGAACCAACCACAACCTTCTGTGCCAGCTTCTTTCTCTGCCTTACAGAAACAGTCGCTGAAACCAGACATTTCTAGACTAGGAATACCAGGAAATGGTTGATGTTTGAAGTCTCTCTCTGCTCTGCTTCCTTTTCACTTTGCCATGCTGGGGACTGCACGCATTGAAGAGATCATATGACCTGCCAAAGAAAGCAGTGATAGCAGTGCTGAGACAGCATCTCTAGGGGCAGAAGTAGAGGAGTGGAATGAACAACAAATCATGATGGAGTAGATAGGCTTTCTCTCTTTAAACCTCATTTTACTAGCTGCTTTAGCAAACACTGAACTTAGATATGAACTATCTCCTTGAAACCAATGTGGAATCCCAAAATGGGACCTTTGGCAACAGAGCTGTATAGGTAAGAAAGCTTTCTCGAGGGTGCAAGTGAGATTCCATGTACAGTAAAACACAGGAACTGGCAGCCTCTGGCCCTCAGAGGGGAATAACTAAAAATCAGTGCATGAGTCATAGAGACAGGCAGATACAAATACTCTTGTTAGCTCTCTGAGAGATCAGCATTCCCATCAGGCCACCACCCTGCTATGTCTTGTACACATTCTCAGCTCAAAGCAGACAAATAAGTCATCTTATGGATGGACTTGAAGAATTACAAATGGACTTGAAGAATTACAAAACTTCAGTATAGGAAATGCAGTGTTACGCTGTTAATATACTGATTACTTTCAAAGATACTGCTTCAAAGTTTGGGTTTATCTTTAAATATGCCATGTCTATTTCAAAGCAGGAATTCTAAGGTAATGTAATTGCAACCTTGTGAAGGGTTGCACATCCTTTCACAGACAGCTGAGTGTAGAGAGCCATTCAGGACAAGAATTGCTTGCTCTTTTTCTGTTGTTCTCTGAAAGGAAGTCTTTTTGACTTCTCAGAGTGAAGCCCAATGTTCTTCCAAGGTAGAGAGCAGACAGTAGAGAGAAGGAATGGGGGAAGACTAATGGGAGTATTCTTCTGTGAATTTATCTCATTGTTTCTGTAATCTGCATGTACCTTTGACTTTGTGAGCTTCCAAATGTAGAGATTTCTTCAATGCAGTATGAAGTTCTTTTTTTTTGTTGCCAAGAGAAAGAAATACCTTTAAGACCTTATGGTAATATTCATGCAGCTCTCCTGTTCACAACTGTTGTTTAATGACAGATGGAATCAGGCATTTGGACATGGCCAATGGTGAATAGTGACTCATTCTACCTGGTTACCTGAGTTATGTCTGTGAACAACTGAATTATAATACACTGTACAGGGAAGGCAAACTGATATAAAGTGCAACAGTACAGTCCCAGGCAGGGGAAAAGAGTAAAGAAATTGCTAAAACAAAAGGAATTATTTCCCCAGAGTTTTAGCTCTCAGAATCTTTTGTCTGAGTCTGGTTTCCAAACTTCTCAGAGGTTGTTCTGTTTTGCCTGCTTGGGTCACATCGTTTGTGCCTAGAGCTGGTCAAACAGGCTTTGACTGTCAGCAGAAGTAGCCAGATGCTCCCACCTCTGCTCTGTTTGCAGGTTCCAAGGAGCACAGAGAAATGCTCCAGGCTAAAATCATGACAGCATTAACAGTAATCCCAGCACATACCTTCCAGATGATTTTATGGAAGCCAGCATTTCATGAATGTGAGTAGCACTCAATATCTTTCCTTCCTTCACCACTGCTACTTAGGACACATGACTACTTTTTCCTGTCTAATGGAAGGGAATCACTTCAGCAGCTCCTCTAACATGAGAGATGTGGTGGCTACATTAGAGTAGCCACCATGGTGACACCAGATCTGTAGACTTGCTTGGAAGAAGTGATTGTCTCAGATCACTGAAATATCTATTTCCATTTTAACATTTTATGCATAATATTCACTCTCACATGTACAGCTTGTGAGATATTGCAGCCCTTCTATGTCAGCTTAAGAATTCCATAAGGAATACTTTGTAGTTTATCCTCTGGGATTTGTTCTCAGCATTTTACAATTGCTGAAAGTAAAACTGTACAAATAACTAGTAAGTTCAACATAGAACTTGAACTAAGATGTTGTCTTGCTCTTTTAAATTTTTTCTTTTTCTTTTGTTGTTCACATTTCTAGAACCTACAGACAGAAAATGAGATCTCTTTCAAGAAAAGCAGAATGCTGTCCCTCTTTTTCAATTTCTCTGTTCTTCAGGGGCAATGAACTGACACTGTAATCAGTCAATACCTAACAAAAGTAAGGTACAGTAACATGACAGCAACAGTCTCTTGTGCTGTGCAATTTGCTAATAAATCCCCTGAGTATCAGGCAGATTATCTTAGGCTGGCTCCATGCCCACTCTTTCTGTGTATCATATTTGCCCTAAAAATATTGTACCCAAATTTACTCAAATAAAACTGGTCGTGAGAAATGAGCTTGACCTTTGCAGGTTTAATATTGCTTGTATTTCCCTCTCCTCCTCCTTTATAAGCTTTATTTCTTTAAGGGATCTAGTACACTTTTCACACTCTTCAAAAAATACGTGGCTATTTCCTGAATGAAATAACTGGGGCTTCCCTCCCTGGTAATGACAAAATCAAATTAAATAAAAAGAAGCCTGGATTTCTAGCTATCATTAAAGAAGGCTTTCTCTGTACCACTTTCATATACTATTCATGGAAGATAGTAGAGAAGTGGCAGTCAAAATCCACAGCATCCTTAAGTATCCTTTGCTGCAGTTAAACTCCAGGAGAAGTTTCTCATTGTCTTCCTCTGAACCAATAATTTTCCAGTCTCATCAATGTTCATTTGTCTTTGCTGTACTGTCTGTAAAAGAGAGGTGAATTTTTCAGACTTACCTCAGCCTGAGCCATGTACAAGTTACTGTCTCTTTGAAATATGTTCTGACAGACATGAATTCTAATCAGGCACAGATGATTTTTTATTCACTGAAGACTTGAACCAAAAAGCAAGAGGTGACAAAGCTCAATCCTACTAATCTTCTTTCTTCACTTTGCCAAACTTAATCAGCAATTGCTAGCACTGACCTTTCTTTCCTTGACATCAAGAAAAGGATGCTCCTACTGAACTAATCACTTCCAGCCTGATGAGGAGGCCTACACTTCTAGTCAAGTGTGGGATGCAGATAAGGGCATGCATTCCCTCTAATGATAAAACAGAGGTGACCCCATTGACACCTTTAGTGAGGTGGACAAAACCCAGCAATCTAAATGCTGAAGTAGAAATCAAGTGAATGTTACACTTGTGCAGTTCTTTCCCCTCACCTCAGGGAAAGGGGAAAAAACTTTGCAGACGAAAACAGAATAAAATTACATTCTGGACATTACAGAACATTATTTTGTCAGGTACTTTTTCAAGCCTAAATGGAACGTGTGCTTGCAAATTAACTAATACAGGACTTGGCCCTATTGTGTGTGGTGTGGTGAATCCAGAAGAGCAGTGTGCACCAACGTGTCACACATTGGCCACATAAAGCCTTTATGCAACGGGGAATTGCTGGTGATGGAAAAAACTCTTGTGATATAGAGTTTGAAGATATTATAAGCTTATAATCAGAATTAGTCTTACTTTCTGAGAAAGATATTTAGAACAACATATAAAACTCGGAATTCTGACATCCTCTTTTATTCATGAGATTCATTCTGAACTAAGCACTAAGAAGATATCTCATTACTCCTGCTATGTATGTCTGGCAGCTGCCTAAAAGACCACAAGACTTCATGATTAGGGGAGCAAAAAGGGCAGAAAAGAGCTGAAACATCTCTGAAATACATTTGCAATGAAAGGGAACAAAATTTCCCTTTAAAGATGGAAATGAAGACATTGGAATAAGTATCTCTTTTAGGTGGTAACCTGGAGAAATAATATTTTTTGCATGAAGTTAGACGTGAGTCCAGCATAGATGCTCTCTCCATATTTGCCCTCTACAAAAGATATAAAACCAAGCTGAATCAGGAGATTTAACTATATTCTGAGTGTTAGTGGGTTTGTTTTTCTCCTTAAAACGTGTCTTCAGTTCTGTAAACAAAGTGTTGAAATTCTGACTTCATAGTGACAGGAGATCTAAATAAAACTTGTTGCAGGAAAAAAAAACCCCACAAACTGAGAAGACAGCAAGCCAAGGCACACTATTTTTAGCCTTAGTATTATTAGCATTATTCTAGTAATTAGAAAGCATTGCCCACTAAACTCCCACTTTTTTTGGTAGGTATTATTGCCATGATCTAGGAAAAGTCTTCCTGAAAAGTACTTCTTGTTACCATTCACCTGAGGAGACAAGGCTATCGCTAACTTCAGGAGTGATGCTTATGGATGCATCATGATTCTGCCAGGTCCAGACATCTTTTGTGGGATCTCATTTAAGTTGTTTACAGCATAGACATTTATGTCTAGGCTCTTTATCTAACCACCCTGAGAGGTCAAGGGAAAGAAAAAGACACTGACTAATTCACTTAAACTCAAGGGGACACTCAAGGAGATCAAGACTATCTGTTCACTAAAAATGTCAAATTCTGTCCAACAAGCATGAAGAGTCCAGGAGGAGTACCTGGCATGCATTTAGACTTAGGCAAAATTAATCTCACCCTTCACTTCAGCAGGTTTTGCATAAATTAGTAGATAACAGGCGCAGAAGTAACCAGATCATGTCACTCATATGCCTCCAAATATGCTTGTGTGACAAAACAGTGAAAATATTATTCCATCGTTCCAGTAGCTCTCTATATTTACACCAAAAAGCTCTCACCTGCTGATGCAGCCATAAAACAGCTGCAGAAGGTAGGTCAGCATTGCTGGGTGTTTGCTGGCTGCTGCATTCTCTGTTTGTGGCAACAAACCAAATGGAGCACAGAACCCCGACGAGCTTCTTTGGCTTGCAGTCAAACTGGGAAATGGTCCCATCAGCTGGGATGTAGCCAACACTGCTTCTCATGTCAGGTATCCAGGGAAGAAATCAGTCAAACCTGCAATTTCTCTCTTACTTATTCTCACCCTCTCAGACTAAGCCAGGCATTTTAAATTCATCACTCTCTTTAGCCACCTTTCCTGCCCTACTTGTCTACTTGTGTTTTTCCCCATATATATATATATATGTATGTATGTATGTATGTTCTTTGTCAAACATATCAATCTGAGTGTTATTACCACAGAAATTCTATCAAAAACTATATAAAAAGCCATTTCCTTTACCCTCTCCTTGCAATTATAATCCAGCTGCTTCAATAGACAAAAAAAAAAAAAAATCCCTTGCACACATCATTACTATTGAAAAGATTAAAACAGTCTGACTATCATAAAGAAAGAAAAATAGCAACCCACACACAGAGGAGCAACTTCTGCATGTAACCATCCAACCAAAATTCCAAGACACGACCCCTTCTTGGTAAGAAACATCTCAGGATGCTGCTTTCCTCCCTCTGCTCAAGCAGCCCTGGAGGTGCTGAAGAAAGAGGAAGGAAAGGCAAAAAGATGTAATTAAAAACCAGCCAAACAAACAACAGTGGGGAAAGCTCTCTGCCTGTAACCTACCAGGAAAATCAGTCAGTCTCTAAATTGATTTCCAAAACAAGAGAAGAAACTGGGAAGGGCCAATACTTCAGTTGTCTGAGCTGTTCTTCAGTTCAGCTGTGCCTGTGTTATTGCACATAAGAATATATTATGATTTGCACTGAGGAGTGCTAATTTATTATCCCACAAATATGTTGGACAGCTTCATCACAGATACAAGAGATTAATGCCTACTTTTTGTGAGGCAAGTTTTAGGAGAACTCCTTATTTCTTCCTGTACTTTTGATGAAAATACATTTAGGCTATTTTCTCCTAACCTGGGTCTTATTTGATAGGTTCTGTGTCCTAATTGTAGCATTTCACTGCCCATAAAATTGTTCTCACGGAAGAGCCGTTACAAACATGGCATCATAACAATCCCTGGATTGTTCAGCACTTGGTACAGCGTGGTCACTTTCCTGACTGAGGCCTCAGTGCTCTATTACCATACAAATTATGTTAGAATGAGAATAGGAAATAGGAAAAGTGTTTCTCATTGATTATGAAGTTGAAGCTGTTTTATAAGCAATGTGGGATAGCTTACCTTGTGACTCATGCAGCTATACAATTCAATAACACCTATCTTATCCATAATGCTATAATTGAGTCACGCTGTTTTTCCTGAGGCTGCTGCATCTTTGTGTGCATCCACATTGCAGTGGAAACACTCATTTGCTAAAATAACCCTAGGTGTGTCATCCAGAGCTGTGTCCTTGGCAATCTCATGTTACTGTTGAAAGCTCTGAGTCCCTTCTGGCTGTCTTTGATTTCTGTGTGTCCCTCAGCTTCTAGGGAGGTTGCTGGCAGACCAACTCCAGCTGCACTGCCCAGACACCCCAGGCTGCACAGAGGGCTCTTCAGGTCTGCAAATTTGGACTTTTGCTGGCCCAAGTGAAAGCCACACAGGCCCCACTTGCTGGGAATTCTGTGGTGACCTTTTTTCACTTCTTAAAAGCAGCAAGATGAAAGAGATGGAAATTTTCTTCTGACCTCATTTGGATATCAAGGCCAGCCCTCGTATCCTCAGGGAATAGACAAGTATGTGGGATGAACATGCTGCTTTGACACAATTTGTCTTAACAAAAACACTTGGCTTGTAAAAATGAACACTTGCAAGAAACTGTGCCAGCTATAATTCCATCACTCCACTGGCCCTATTAAGCACTTTATTTAAAAAAATTGTCTCCCATTACTGCACACAGCTTTGTTTTTTATAACTTATGCTACTGTCCCAGTGTAGTCACAAAACCTGCAGTATTAGAAAACCCAACTCTCACTGTCTTGGGATAGGCCAGGCCAAGTTGGGCTAGGCTGGAAGGGAAATCACAAGGCCACTTGATTGAGTTTGCAGTTTCTTTTGACTTGGAGCTTTGAGGGCTTCTATTTTCAGCATGTTGGTAACTTGACACCTTTTTCTGTATTTAGAATGGTTTTGGGAAATGAAGATGAGATACAAAGCTGAAGTTGGAGGCTTGATTCCTCTGACTAACCATAAGATTTGTTTATTTGCATGTGATTGCAGTCTCTTATTGTGGGTGAGGTTGTCTATGTCAGCAAGGATGTGATTTAAATTTTCTATCCCAGGGTAAATAGCAATTACTTCTAGAGACAATAACCTCATAAAGCTGTGTTTTCGTCACTCTGCAAGTGTAATTATGCCAGACTGATATGAGAGACAGGCAGAAGAATTGGATCATTCAGAATACAAGGTGATTGTTTCTCACTGATTATGATAAAAGACGTTCAATATTTGTGCCTCCAGGGTAGGGAAAAATATTTTTCAAGGAGCTGTTTCTGGGGCAATGATAATTCCTCCATCAATAATGCTTTGAATAATACTTCTATACAGTTGTTGTGTTAAAGTTGTTTAAACATCTTACCTTATATTTCTATATGAAAATTTGTTAGCTTATAGATACAGCTTATGCACGGAATCTCCTGGGTCTAAGGAGAATGACAACAATAATGCATTCAGTTCTAAATGAAATGTTCTTCCTTTATTTTTTAAATATAAAATGTTCATATTTGAGCAGCCAGGAAAACTCCATTATGTGAGACTACACTGTGTAAAGGAGGCCAAAAGAGCCCATTTACCAGAGAACTCTGTGCTTTAAAAACTTCACTGCTCCTACTGTAGTTCTTATGCAAGCAAATACCAGTTACATGAAAAATTGTGATAACATTGCAAAAGCTGCCAGAGCTCTGAGATGAGCTTTTGTACCAGTAACAATGAACAACAACTGACAATGAGCAACACTTTTCCTGTTAGAGAAAAAAAGAGCAACTCAGCACAGCTAACTTTGGAAAGAACAAGCTGCTACTATGCTCATCTTCAAGCAATTTAAAGGTTCTTATGAGTTCACTCTGCCCTGGTCCAGGACAAACACATAGGAAAGGAGTCTATGATCCTTGTTTCTTAGGGTTTCCCTGATTTTGTTCCACCTAGAAGACAGATGGGAGACGTGGTCTGAAAGGCCACCAATAGCAGAGTAATGACCTCTAGAGGCACAGTGAAATTTTATTATGGAGAAATCTCGGCATATCAGCAATTAGTTCACTACTAAATTGATGTAGTCTTACCTTCAGTCTCTGCAAGAGCTGATAACAGGGCAGGATGCATCT